>CM076581.1:628412440-628757822 GCA_034641835.2 Pinus albicaulis | reverse complement strand
GATCCTAACCTGTACCAGATTGTGGTGGAGGGGAAGTTGCTGATCATTGTACTATATGTAGATGATCTGATTTTAACGGGTGATGAGCTGTTGATACTTTCATGCAAGGAGGACCTTGCTAGAGAGTTCGAGATGAAGGACTTGGGCCTCCTTCATTATTTCCTGGGATTGGAGATTTGGCAGCGCAGTGGTGGACTGTTTGTTTCTCAGGGTAAGTATGTTCGGAAGATACTGGAGAGGTTAAACATGCATGGCTGCAAGCCTGTTGATACTCCTCTTCCTGATGGTTGGAGGAAGGAGGATGCTACTTCAGCGGAGGTAGTGGATGCCACTGTCTATCGACAGTTGGTGGGGTCGCTTATGTATCTGGTCAATACACGACCCGATATATGCTATGCAGTTAACCGGCTTTCGCAAGCTATGGTTAAGCCTACCAAGCTCTTTTGGAAGGCGGGCAAGCATGTATTGCGCTATATCAGAGGCACATCGGGATATGGTCTATGGTACAGACAGGAGGATGGAGTGAAGCTTTCTGGCTTCACTGATGCAGATTGGGCAGGGAGTCCAACGGACCGAAAGAGCACTTCTGGAGGAGTTTTCAACATTGGGTCGACAGCAGTTTCCTGGTACAGCAGGAAGCAGAGATCCGTGGCACTCAGTTCAGCAGAGGCCGAGTACATGGCAGCAAGCTTGGCTGCATGCGAAGCTATTTGGATGAGGAAGATCCTCGTTGGATTGTTCGGGTTGCATTTGGAGCCTACAGTGATTTATTGTGATAACCAGAGTTGCATTAAACTCTCGGCTAATCCATTATTTCATGATAGATCCAAACACATCGACATCAGGTACCATCATATCAGAGATTGTGTTCAACGGAGAATCATGATGCTTTCATATGTTCCCACGGAGGATCAGGATGCTGACATCTTGACGAAGGCGCTCACCAGGAGCAAGTTCGAATTCCATAGAGGCAGGATAGGGGTTGCAGATAATCCATATCTTGTTGAGAGGGAGTGTTGAAAATGCAACAAGATGATGGAGCTTAGTGAAATGAAGTCGCCTTCACTAAGTGGGCCCGCAAGCTATTTTTGGCGCAAAGTCTATTTTTAGACATATGGAGCATGGTCTAGGAGTTGCGGTATGCTATTCTTGGATGATTGGTCGAGTTGGTAAAAATAGATGGACCTCTATTTTTAGACATACAGGTCGAAGTCTATTTTTAGACTGCCTGTCTAAAAATAGGTCAGTCAAATATTATTAGCCCTTAATAATATTTGGACTCTAAACTTCAGTTTATTCTCTTGGAGCACTTCAGTTGGAGCTATGGATGTGGCCCATGCATCTGACAAAGGAATTACGCTATTCCCAAGGGTTTGATGGCATCATGCATGGTTGACTTCAGTTAGGACTTCAGTGGCAGAAGTTTGGTGGAGTTAATGAGACAGCTAGTGGAGTTGTGTTCGGTTTAACTTAGTTGAACGCTGAATTTGTGTTTAGTTTTAGCAGGGCTAATCAATTAGTTATGAGTGGAGTGAATTAAATATTATTTAATTCATTAATTAGTAACTCATTATTCAACTCAAGAACACATCGGTTCACTACAGTGCATGATCACTACGGTGCATGGATAGTTCGGTGAAGACCAGTTGAAGAGGTAGAGGAGGGTGGTTTATAATGGTTACGACATAAGGTTGTGCATAAATTTGCACAAGCATTGGAGAGGGTGAAAATGATGATTGTGATTGAAGCCAAGAAATTCGAACTTGGATCTCATTTCAACCATCCACCAACTTGGATTGCGCGGTAGGCGAAGTGATGGATGAGTTTTGAACCCGTGACTTGTTCAAAACTGAGCTAGTTTGTGTGTAACTTTTAGAGACAGTACTAAGTACTTGTGAGGAGTATTGTACTGAGATTGTTACATGTTCTCTTCTATTATAATATACAAAATAGCTGGGGGTTTTCAGCTATAAGCTTTCCCCATTACATACTGTGTCAGATGTGTGTTTGATTATTGTGTTTATGTGCGCATGCGACTTTTTCTATTTCCGCATATTTATGATCGATTGTAGAAGAGGTTATGTGTTATACATGAATTTGAATTAGTGTATGATCAGGATAATCTCAGTGGATAAATCTTCATTATTCAGCAAATTTCTACATTAGGCAAAGTTTTAGGCTATATATGAATGATACCTAGGATAAAGTTTATAAGAATGAAGTTAATAAGGCTAAATATTAGAGCCTTAAAATAATCATATTCATATATGATCAAATTCCCTTCCATAAAATTAATGTAATAAAATATTAAGTATCGATTTCAGGGGTTAATGAGTGAAATATGTTCGATAGTAAGGGATAAGACCAACATGTCGTATAATAACTCATGATATCTAATTGATTGGACTCGAAAGCCTCACTTAATAATAGCACATCAATGATAAAGATAAATTATGAAACACTAAAATATATCTCAAGAAGAGGGAATGTAAACACTTGATTTTAATTGGATGGTGATGGTGATGGTGAGATTCATCAAGAAAGAGAGAGGAAAATTCTAATTATGATGGTTAGTAAATGTGAAGGAGATATTGTTTAAGTTTTAAAAGTTGATGATGAACCACAAAATTACCATATTTTAACATCTTATTTTCTTTATATTTAATCTATTTTCATTTACCCATAACCCTAATTAGCCATTTTAATACTCATCTCCAAGAATCCTCAAAGTGTATTGTATTTTAATTTCTTAATATTTCATTGAATTTATGATTAACATTATGCGAAATAGTGTAATATGTATTTACTTTTGAAGTATCGGCTCACATGTGGACGAGTGGTTATAGGATTCTTTAAAAGTTCACATGCTATGGATTCTTCAATCATGGTAATTTCACATATCTTGCCACATATTTAAAATCTCTTGCTGCAACTATAGTGTTCTTATGTTTGAAACAATTTTCTACGAAGTCGCCTATAACAATTTGCTGTGAAATTGTGATTGTTGCTGCAAAACTGTGACTGTTGCTACAAAACTATGACTATTGCTATGAAAAATTGTAGCAGTTTTTTTGCTTCAAAATCGCACCTGTAGCAGCTTATTGTTGTAAAATCAGACTTGTAGCATATTAAAACCATTTGAAAGGAGATTATTGCATGATCAATTCTCATAAGAATTTGTTGCTTCAATAATTAAAGTTATGATGGTCGCGTGTATAACAAATGAAACATCGGGAATGTCTAAATTATTAAACATGATTCTCTCAAAATTGTACAAAGAATATTCCAAGTCATCATAAATGAGTCGATATTTATACCACGCAATTCCCAGGCATTCTTCACATTGTTGAACTACTTTTCAACTGCATAGTTGTGAATATTCCACAACTAGTAACATCAAGTGATTAAACTTAGTACAAAACTAGTTTCTAGAAATTTCAACCACCAATGGATCACAACACTAGTTTTAAATTGTAACAAACAAAAAAACTCCAAAAAATATATAGGAGTGTTGTTATTTCCATTTCTGGGCATAAAATACACTTCATGTTATATAAACATGGAAGTGATGTCTCGGTTTGAAGAGACAATGGTTGTATAATTTTTCCACTAGTAATATAATTGTCGTTCTATTATTTTCCTGTGCATTATTGCTCACGGAGCGTCTGGTTTGATTTGATAGTTGAGTGCAAAAGATGAACCCTTGGAAGGGGCCCACTCCAAGGTAAAGGCATTGTGTTTGCTCTATACATATTCTTGTGGTAGTTTTTGTTGTTTATTTTCAATCAATAGTGTTATTTATTTTTATGGTTTTATGTGTGATCAATGTGTTGGTTGATTTATTTTTGTAGTGTGTTTTATTTTGAGAGCAAGTGTACTTAAAATTTTTGCAATGTAATTTTCAATTATTTTTGTTTAAGGTGGCAATTCCTATGGAGACCGACTGCGACAAATATTTGTAGTAGCTGTCACGGGATGTGTGTGCCGGATAATTGTCCAAGTTTAAGCTAACTTGTAGAGACACCTATCACCTAGACTCTATGTCACATTAGGATTTCCTTTTTGTAATATATTTCATTTAGGAAATGGTAAGATTCATTCTTCTTGTGTATATTGCATAGAGTACCTCACAAGCTTACTGACCCTGATTTGAAAAATAAAATGCACAGTGTATCTCATAACCCTAATTAAAATAAATAACATATAAATGCACCATCATTTTTAGAGTTATTTTCGAGGAGGCACTCAAAAGAATTAGGGTTCATTAACTTATTTAAATAGGAAAGATACAAGGAGTATAAGCGACCAAAGGGAATTTTCAACTACCCCTTTCAGTAACCTACATCCTTGCTATCTTGCATTAGGTCACATATATGCATGAATTAAGTTAAATTATAATTATCTTTTGTGGTGCAGTAAGAGCCACCCATAGAACTAATTTCCTTTGTAGGAATATTGATAGGAGAAAGAAGTATTGTTAAATAAGGATTCCATTTGAAGAAAGGTGCAGGAGATTTTTTTTCAAGAAGGTATTTTTCATGAAATATTTTAAGCCTTCCATTGTTTTTAGAAAGTGTTAAATGAATATCTATTTATAAAGCTTTTAGATTTTATTTATTTTTGTCAGTAAAAAAAGTTCATTATTTTATCCCACCAAAAATTACATCATAATACAATAGATCTTCACTACAACTAAGCATCACATTCTTGATAGCACACAGGAGTTGAGCTTTACATAGAAAGAAGCCTGGAGTAGAGCCAATATAGTTAGTGTCTTTGGTTCTTGTCGACACAAAAATGACAAAAAGAAAAGTTTCAAAAAATACATCATGGAGGAGGATTAGGAGGAAACGCAGGAGGTGCATCAAAGAGGGCTCCTCGGTCATGCATATGATAATCAATGTGCTCCACTTGGATTTCTAAAGCTCGAAGGTGGTCGTTGGAGTGTTGAAGTTGACGTCGAAGAATCTGCAGAGCGTCCAAATTCTCGTTCGGCATGTGTTGGAGGTTGTTGATGTAGGCTACAAGTTCATTCCTTTTCTTATACCTTTGTTCTTGCATAATTTCTAAATTGAGTTGTATGCGCTACAATTGGATCGTTATCGACTCCAAGGTGACCAGGGCATCCACTTGGCCTAGAGAGCGGGCTGGTGACAGAGCCATGGCCGTCACTGAGTGTTGGATCTCTTCTGCCACATAATTGGATTTGGGCTCCCTAATCGACTATCTCTCCTCCATACGATGACCTAGTCCTCCCCTTCTTGCTTAACCTCGCTGACGCGACATGCAACTAGAACCGCCACCCCACGCTTCTCTAAAACCAAATGGAATCGGCTTGACAGAACAAGAGCCCACCACAAAATTAAAACTATAATGTTAAACACAGACACAACTTACCAGACCCAAAACTTCATATGGCTCAGGGAAATTGGGGCCAGGCCCACGCGCCAGGACCACCCTTGTAATTCCACAGTTTACTTTGTCGTGGGAAGGCACGCATCAGGATGTTGGTTCCTCCAACCTCTTCCTAAACCAAAACTAGCAGCGCTCGTCGCGCTCTCCCACTAGCTTCAAGACCCACATAATATTGACTAACCAGATTAGAAACCACACATTCACATAGAGAAATTCTCCACCCACCATGTAGATTCAAAGCCTGGGACTTGATGTTGCATCGCTCTCAATAGGGAATCCAATCCTAGGATCCCACGACCAGATACAGAACTAGAATCAACTCCACATACACCCATGGTTTCATACCTCACCCTGAATAGATGCCCCAAGCCACGGCTTGAGGTAGGACGCCAATACACAGGGTGCTCTCGCCCAACACTTTCTCACCATCGCCCAACAACTATAGATAACCAGCCATCCCCCCATCAACCTTGATATAATGTTTCTGTGAGGAGCAGGATCCGGGTTCCAATTATTCATTAAGTCGAGCATGTGATTTAAACCCTTATTACAAGCGTGTGGCATGTGGAGGTCCTCATGGATCCATGGTTAGATGCGCCTCCAATTATCCTTATGATATGAGACCCCCATCGGGGACTTCTAGGTCTTCCTGCAAAAGAGATTGCAGGATTTGAAGCTCTCCCGAGTCTAGATCCACCTTTGAGATTACATCCACCCAGGTCGCTCTAAAATCCATCTAGGGAGTATTCATGCCTCAATTAGCTAGCCAATCAACAACTTTGTTGCCCTCTCTTAACATGTGTCTCTTAGTTACATACTGAAATGCGGTCAGGGACCATTGGATGTGATAGAGTTGAGCTTCAAGAAGTTAGATTTTGGCCAATTTCTAGGGTGTGGAGCCTGTAGAAATTTGCTGAATAATGAAGATTTATCCACTGAGATTATCCTGGTCACACACTAATTCGAATTCATGCATAACACATAACCTCTTCTACAATTGATCATCAATTTGCGGAAATAGAAACAGTCGCATGCGCACATAAACACAATATGTAATGGGGAAATATTATAGCTGAAAACCCCCAGCTATTTTGTATATTATGATAGAAAAGAACATGTAACAATATCAGTACAATACTCCTCACAAGTACTCAGTACTGTCTCCAAAAGTTACACACAAACTAGCTCAGTTTTGAACAAGTCACAGGTTCAAAACTCATCCACTATTTTCCTGCCTCTATTGCACAATCCAAGTTGGTTGAATGAGAGATCCAAGTTAGAATCTCCTTGGCTTCAACTGCGCAATCCTCATGGGAAATCTCCTCCAATGCTTGTGCAAATCTCATGCACAACTAATGTCGCAACTAATAGCAAACTCACCCTTTCATCTACCTCTTCCATTGGTCTTCACTGAACTGTCCATGCACTGTAGTAAACTGATGTGTTCTTGAGTTGAATAATGAGTTAATAATTAGTGAATTAAATAATATTTAATTCACTCCACTCATCACTAGTGTATTAGCCAGTTAAACTAAATACAACTAGTTTAACTAAGTTAAACAGAACACAACTCCACCAACTGTCTCATCAACTCCACCAAACTCCGCCACTTGAGTTCTAACTGAAGTCAACCATGCATGAGCTCACCAAACCCCTAGGAATAGCGTAATTCCTTCTATCAGATGCATGGGCCACATCTGTAGCTCCAACTGAAGTGCTACAAGAGGATAAACTGAAGTTTATAGTCCAAATATTATTAAGGGTAAATAATATTTGACTGACCTATTTTTAGACAGGCAGTCTAAAAATAGACTTCGACCTGTATGTCTAAAAATAGAGGTCCATCTATTTTTACCAACTCGACCAATCATCCAAGAATAGCATACTGCAACTCCTAGACCATGCTCCATATGTCTAAAAATAGACTTTGCGCCAAAAATAGCCTGTGGGCCCACTTAGTGAAGGCGACTTCATTTCACTAAGCTCCATCATCTTGTTGCATTTTCAAAAGAGCCATTGAGGATTCTCTGGACCATATTAAGGACGAGGCGGTAATCACCCACGATTCGAATTATCCCATAGTGAAGATGGAGGGACATGCTAATTCTTGTATCAAGCCCACACAACTCTACCACATTATTTGTCGTTACACCCCTGGATCCCACGAAGGCTGGAAGTGGAGTAACTAAGGAATAAAAAAGGATCCCGTGAAGGCTGCACATGGAGTACCTGAGGAATCCTGAAGGATGCCTCCAAAGCCAGCCAGGCCAAGGTTTCCTTTAGAATCTCCATCGAAATTTAGCTGAATTCAACCCAGAGGAGGGGGAAGAAAGGTTGAGGGGGAGTGGACCAAGGAGGGTCGGGGGTTCACAGCATGGGGATGGATCAAATTGAACGAGAGATTTAATAGAGCAAGGATTTGAGTTTTAGAGGGGTCTGCTTCCCAGTCTGCGGGATCCAAATTTTTCGTGAGGATGGTTTCTCGTACATTGGCAATGGTTTGATACTAGATAAAGGCATATGAAGGTGACTTCTCGTAAAAAATGGAATGATTCCTCTCTTTCCATGTGTTCCACAAAAGCAGGTCTAGTGTGAGTCACCAACCACGACTTACCACTTGGTTGGAGAAATGTTGGGATGGCCAATCTGCTAGCAGGACACCAAGGTCATCTGAATGATGGTAAACTAGACCAAATATGGATGAGACATGATCCCAAATTGATTTGGTTATGGAACAACCAACAAAAAGGTGAAGCACGGTTTCCTTCGCCTACTTGCATAACAGGCACATAGAAGGGCTGCCAAAACCACACTTCTGTAGACGGTCCTAGGTATGCACACACTTATTACCCACCAACCAAATAAAAAGCACCACTTTAGGCCATAATTTTCTTGTCCATATCCTCCTCCAGAGGGGACTCTGGGCATTTCATTCGCCCTGATGAGATATGCTTACTTGACATAGAAGACTCCAAAAGTTGAAAGGCCCCATCTAAGCTTGTCCGGCTCTTGGGATACATGAATACGCCTTTGCTACAGGTGAAAATGCATACACTCGCCTACCATATGAGGAATTTATGGCAGCCAATTACCCATGAACTTCCATCTCCTCCATCCTTGATCATCGATCGTGTCATTCCAGTAATCTGCCACTCGGGTGGCAGAGATCGAGTGAAATATGGGCATTAGCTCAGTAAGGGACTGATCTTGATCTAGGCGAGGATATTTCTACCAAGAGTCTTACAAAAACAAAGCTGAATTCCTATCTTTAACTTCCCAAAATACATTGGCCCGAATTAGATCACTGTAGGCATTAGAAAGGTTCCAAATGGCCGATCCAGAGTGCCGAAGAGGTTCACAGATTAAAGCCTTCTGTGATTTTCCCTGTCCATATTTCTAAGTATAAATTATTTTACAGAGTTATTCTCTGCCTTGGATCCACCGCCATAAATTTTTTTCCCCGAGAGTGGCACTGAGAGCAACTAGGTCACGCAAGCTAAGGCCCCCATTGGCCTTGGGGAGGCAGAGCTTATGCTTGGCTATCGGTGGCCATTTCTGATCCTTAGATGTACCATGTTAGGTCTCTGTAATAAGCAAGATTGGAAAAAGTCCGATCACAGAGTTAACATCATTTCAACCAAGTTTGGGATTCTAGGATCTAGCCCTCTTGAATTCGGAGAGGGATCTCTCCAATATGTACAAAGATGGATTTGTCTTTGAAAGCTTAAGGTATTGATATTAGGCTAGTTATGAAGTCCAAGGGTTTTGTTTTGTTTTTGGATGGTTGGGCATGATTTTCTGTCTGAGGCGGAAAGATCTATATGCAAATAGGTTCATAGGTGAGAAGTTGCAAGAAAAAAGAGTAAGCTTTGGTCAATATGAAAGATGATAGCAGGTTTTCAGTCCATTGGGCTATGGAGTCATAATAGGATTTAATTGGGATAGAAAAAGGCAAGAGTGGTCCATGGGGCAAGTCATCTGTGTCTAGGGATCTCTTTAAGGTTTGATTTATGGAATGGAGTGATACAATAAGAAAGGGAAATAACAGATGCAGAACAAAGAGCAGCCCAGGATCTGGTAAGTACTTTGAAACTAGCCAGCCTTTGACCAGGCACTTAGGAAAAACACGGAAGCAAACTAGGATCTGGTAAGTACTTTGAAACTAGCCAGCCTTTGATACACTTCCAATAGAAAACATATATATAAAAAACAAAGGGAAACTTTGAAGGCAACTTTTGGAGTAGAAACTAGCGGGCCAGGCACACCACAAATCCTCTCCTAGCTCTTCTTTACTTAGTTACTTTCAAGACAATCACATAGATAACACAGAATGGCCTAAGATCTGATAAGTGCTTTGAAACTAGTCAGCTTTTAACACATTCTAAGGGAAACGTTCAGATAATCATGCAAAAAAGTCTGGGACCAAGGCTAACCATATCTTCCTTCAGTTTATCTTCACACAACACATACTGAAAATAACATTCAAAAACAATATCCAACTAAGGCGATAAGACGAGGGAACGCCAGCATTCTTATGCCTAAACTGAATTAAATCATTTTCAAATAACACAGTGGAAAGAAAACATTTAAATAAATATTTCTCAGCCAGAGAAGGTTACTGGTATACAGCAGGTCCTAACCCTGTTTAAACTGTTCTTTATAGTGGAAAATGAAACAAAATGAAAACAAAAATAAAACAACAAGTTACAATGAGAATAACATCACCGTCAACATAGATCAGGATCCCATAAATTAGCTTGTATTGATGCTCCAAACCAGTTACAATCTTCAAGTTCAATGTTTTAATTCATCTTTCTTTCACAACCTAACTTATCTGCTACAAGCAGAGCTCCAAGAGCCAGTGAATCACTATTTACAAACAGAAGCCTTCAGCTTAATTACATTGCAATGCTTCAGCAATTACAATAGCAACCAACCAACCCCTCACTGATCTTCTACTGAAGTATTTATAGAAGAATGAGGAGGCGAGATCTGATAAAAGATCTCAAAATCAATTAATACAGGTATTAATGTCTTCTTGGCCTTTGAAGGGCTCAACGAAGAAACTGTACAAGTGTTCCGCTATTTTAACTGATTTACACTTATGATTTTAGCTCGGTGGGAGCTTTGTTGACCTTTGAGGCTTTGTGTGATGCCAGGGTTACTTTTGCCGACATTCTGTCATTAAATCCTTGACGAGAAATAACTCTTCGGCTGCGCAGAGGCACAATATCTGATCCTGCTCAATAAATTCGGCTCCCGATTTGAATACTTTGAGGCAATAGGCGGCACTGCGGTGGTTGAGGAATCAATTTGCCTTAGATATGGCGGTGGAGGCAATATGTCTGATAAACGATTTTAGGTTTTCTCTTTTAAACTGTGTTTTGAGTCAGGGATTAGGCTTTTGATAACTGTCTTAGCCGTAATCCCCACCCATCTGATCATCAACTCTCTGTCCTGGTTCATCTCTGGCTTTCTGCAATCTGATACTCTTTCTTTGCGATTTCTTTGCTGTTTTCCAGGTTTTTACAGGGGTGCACAGCAACAAAGTCTCATGAAACCTTGTTGACAATCATAGTTTTGCACCTTGTGGTCGATTTCTACGATGTATTCGAAAGGCAAAAGATCGTCATCCTTGTTCCACGAAATTTCTCCATATAAATCGAAAAATAACCTTAAACTTGCAAAATACAAACGAAATTATAAAATCCTGCGTTTATATGGAAATCTACATCGGAAGGTGTGCGGGAGAACGGGGCGATCGGAACCGTTGATCGCGCTGTGATCAACGGTCGGGAGCGATTTTGAAAGTCAGCGGAAGGAAAAGGTGGAATGAGTAATAGAATCAGGCGATCGAATGTGGACCGTCGATCTGCAAATATCGACGACGGAGATGGATTCTCTGTTGCGACGGGGGCCGGCTAAATCGCATGCAACTTGGTTAAAGGGCAGGCGATTTCAATGAATGACAGTCGTTGGATGCGGGGGCCCAGATCGGGTGGCTATTGTTGATTCCGCTGGGCGGTCATGGTCTGACGGATAATGCGCGGGGGATTGAATTTATGCGGCGGTTTTGGAAAAGTACAGAGGACGCGTGGCAGCCAGCGTATGGAATCGCTGGCTGTTGGGTTAAAACCACCTTTCGCATGAAGGTGGTGCGGAAAAACCAGGCGGATTTGAGAAGTGACGTATGGCTAGGGGGTCCACACGATAAGTCGTGTGCTGCGCCGTCTGATCTGTGGAGCAGATCGACGGTCAAGATTATTTCATAATTTTCGCGGGCGGAAAACTTTGAAATTTAATTAAAACCCAATTTTCATGATTTTCAAAGGTTTTTTGGTGCTTCGGGTGGAGAAAAATGGATAAGCGCCCAATGGTTACAGCGTTTGGTTCCGGCGCTCGGGTGCATGGAGGAAAAGAGGTAGGGGGCTTAGCCTGAGGGGCTTAAGACCAATGCATAGAAAATGTGCGTTTCTATGGTTTTTTAATGGTTTTCAAAGGGAAATGAAGGCTTCCGATAAGGTCAAGAAGGGGTCTTAGACTTTTAGGAAATGGATTTAAATGAAGGAAAAGGAAGAATCATGAAGTTTAGGGGTTTCCAAGGGAAATGGAGAAAAGGAACTGAGTTAGTTGTGAGGAGAAGAAAAAGGGAGAAAATATCCTTTGCAACAGTATTTAACTGTGGATTTTTGTAGGCCTCATAGAGACTTCAAGAGCCAACAACATTTAGTGATAAAATTTGTTCCTTGGAGGCTCAAAAAGTTTTAGCCACCTTTTGGTATAACAAAATATTATAGGTGGCTAACAGTGGCTCCACTTGGGGATGGTGCCTTCTTGAAGGCATCAAGAATTCAGACTTGATTTCTCTGGGATGCTGACTTGTGCCTGATCTATTATTCTCTTTGGGATGTTGACCATGTGCCTCATCCTCTAGATTTCCCTTCTTTTTGCTGGATGGTCTAGCTTTACTCTGGAAAGTGATAACAGTCGTGAAAAAGAATGAACCTCATCAATACAATTTTCTACCTACCCAATCCTACTGATCTAACATTCTTTCTTCATCAGAGTGCACTTGGATTGGCAAACTCTTTTCACAATCATTTTATTCTTTTGAAAGCATAAAAACTAATCTAATTCTACTCCTTATTTCTCCCTGAACTCAGATTAAACATTTGAGCTCAGATATTTCTCTACCTAATCTACAGTCTGTTGGGATTAAACTGTCCAGCAGACTTTCATTCTCTAAATTCTACAACAGAAATTTAAAAACAGCCAAGTCAAGATTAAGCTGTTTGACTTGCTGTGATCTATGGCATAAAAACAAGCTGCACATAGATTATTATTTGCAGAAAATTAAAACAAAATGGAAGGCTTAAGTTGTGAAATTTTCTTATCATAGCTTTCTCCTTTACCACAGCTCTATTTTTGCTTTTGTTCGAGCTGTTTTTTCCCCTTTCTCTGGTTCAGATTTTGATCTGATTAGAACCAGATTTACATCTTTTTGACTCAGAAAATAAAACAGATTTGAGCCCTTTCTCTTGGAAACTTAGGTTCAGGTTTTGAGCTTGTTTGAACCTTCAATTTCTATCCTAATCTGTCTACTGATAAGCCAAGATTGAACAGTTTGGCAAATCGGATTCACTAACCTATCAGCAGAAAAATTTAAAAGCTAATTAGTCAAGATTAGGCAGTTTGACTAACTAGAAGTGTGTTTTAAGGAGTGGCATTTGAGCTTGCACACTTTCATATTTGTTACTATTTTTGGCATGGGGCTTTGCCTTTCTTGTTTTCATTCCTGCCCTCTTTTCATTTTTTCTTTGTTTTTGTATTTTTTGATTTTTCTTCAAAGCAGAAAATAACAACTAACTACATGCTCGGAACTGAGCTTTATTGACATTCCTATCTAACCTATTCTAAACATGGAGTATTTACATATTCATATGATACAAAAGTGCCAATGCAGCTAGCTGAGTAATGTCAAGGAGAAGAAGAAACTCTGGCTGCTTGTCAGAGGTATCCATAGAACATATTGAAGATTAACCTTCAATATCAAGGCTATCACAGAAGGTGACAACTTTTCATGTCTCTGGCTCTTGTAAAGGGTCACTGTTTGATAATTTGAGCCAGTTGGGATTTCCACACACTCTTCCATAGGATCAAAAAAGAAAAGATGAAGATTCTCTTCTTTATGGTCCTCCACGTCTGGTAGATTGTCTGCTTCCAAGACTTCAGCTTTGAGGAGCATATCTTCAAAAATTTGCTTGAAAGCTTCGTCATCCTTAACCTGCACAATAGCAAACTATGAAATATTTTCTTTCTCTAAACACATGCTTGCTTCTAATATACATTCAGGTTCTTTGGATGACATTCTGACATTAATGAAGGGAGAAGTCTCTTCTTGGGAAGATGGTATATCCACAGCAGGATAGTCTGGTATTTTTTTCTTTCCCTCTTCTTTATCATCATATGAACTGGAAGACCCATCATATTTGGCAGTGTTGTCCTCTTGTAGCCCTGGTATGCTTGGATTCAGTGGGCTGAACTCTGTGAAGAGGTTATTATATTCTTGAGTGGGGGTGTTTTCAATGGTTTCCTCTTGCTCAAAAATTTCTTCGTTACTCTTCTCTTCACCTTCGGAGTTGAAAGGTCGCTGATTCCCATTAAAGTGAAAGCTTTTTATGATGGATCGAAAAGGATGATTGCGGCTTTCAAGTTGATGATGGTGAAACTCATAACACCAATCAAATGCTGGTTGCCCTACATGATTAGTTTCTACTTGGAAATCATCATCATCATAAGACTGATCAAAGTTTGAAAATTTATTAGAATAAACAATTTCATCAGTCAAACATATTGGGATATCAGTAAGTCCTTCTTCATTCTGATCTACAAAAGAACTTTCCGAATCTGTACAACAAAGTTCTCTATGTGAATGGGCAAGAGTGTTTGTTTTGAAAAAAGTTTCAGAGACTGACTGTTTATAAATAGTCTGATCTATCTCTTTTTTTGTCAAAGGGGAAGATGTTTCTATGTTCCTTTGAACAGGAGTACAATAGTTCTCTGTCTCTTGCGAAGACTGATTGTGAGGCTGGATGTCTTCTTGAGCCTCAGCTATAAGGGATGATGAATCAATATTTGAGTTTCCAGGGATATCTTGAGGGATGTTCATTATTTCTTGGGTCATCTCTTCCTCAACTGATCCATCTATGTTCTTAAAATTTTTCAATAGGATATTAAACTCATGAATGGTTGTTAAAAGATCTTCAAGATGCATCTCTTCCAAAGCTTCCTCATTATCTATAATGTGTTGGGTGATGTTTTGTGATGGATCATAATATATTGCACCCAACGATAATGATGTAGTATTTTCTTTATAGTTCTCATAGAACACATATTCAAGGTCTCTTAAAGAAAACAAACTACTAGATCTTAAGCATTCATACCAATCCCTAGCTTTTCCTTCTAATGTTAACATGAAAATTTTCATTAGGCAGTCTTCATGCCATTCAATTTTCAACCTCCATGCATGTATATGAAATTTGATGAGATGTAGTAAAGGGTCATCAAACTTTTCACCTTGAAAAACAGGCAGGTTGTCATCCCAATTCACTTGGGGCATCTTATGAGGAAACCTAGGGATATGATCTCTACTCATTGTGGCATATCTTCGTTGTATTCTTGGAATCATGTTTATAAATCCGAAAAGAGGTCACTGTGTCTAGTCAATCAGTTCAGGGTCTTCTACCAGTGGATTCATTTGGTCTTCTGGGAGTTTCAGAGTGTGGAGTCGCCAGGTGAAAATTTTTTAGCTCCTAAGGAGGTAAAATGTTTTATGGTTCCACCACCATATGATTTTGTAGAGCTGCAAGATTTTCAGGAACTGAATTAGCTCTCAAGGGTGATCTGAAAACAGTTGATAATTTTGTGTTAGGAGACTTCTTAAGGATATCTTTTTGCGTTATCAACTATTTCAGGTGAATTAGGATCAGGATAGGCTCTAGTATGAATATTTCTAGGAGCCACTATGCTGTGTTTTTAGACCCAAATAAAAAAGAAAAGTTCAACCAGATATGACAATCTTTAAGAGGTTAATTAATCTGTTTACACAAATGTAATCCTATAGTCCTCTAATTGAGTTTGACTGATATTATAATGATAAGGGTTCTTCCCAGTGGAGTCTTAAGGTCTGTTAAGGATTGTGGAGTCGCCAAGTGGAAGTTTTTAGCTCCTTTCAGAGGTAAAAGGTTTTATGGTCCACCACCATGTTTATTGGATACCAATATAAAATATTTTGGGCTTTTTCTGAGTTTTTATAGTGGTTTTGGGAGACTAATGAGTCTATAAAAGCTTGCTAAGCTACTATAAATTCAGAAATATCCCCAGCGGAGTTGCCAGAAATGTTAGGTCTCTGTAATAAGCAAGATTGGCAAAAGTCCGATCACAGAGTTAACATCATTTCAACCAACTTTGGGATTCTAGGATCTAGCCCTCTTGAATCCGGAGAGGGATCTCTCCAATATGTACAAAGATGGATTTGTCTTTGAAAGCTTAAGGTATTGATATTAGGCTAGTTATGAAGTCCAAGGGTTTTGTTTTGTTTTTGGATGGTTGGGAATGATTTGTTGTCTGAGGCGGAAAGATCTATATGCAAATAGGTTCAGAGGTGAGAAGTTGCAAGCAAAAAGAGTAAGCTTTGGTCAAGATGAAAGACGATAGTAGGTTTTCAGTCCATTGGGCTATGGAGTCATAATAGGATTTAATTGGGATAGCAAAAGGCAAGAGTGGTCCATGGGGCAAGTCATCTGTGTCTAGGGATCTCTTTAAGGTTTGATTTATGGAATGGAGTGATACAATAAGAAAGGGAAATAACAGATGTAGAACAAAGAGCAGCCCAGGATCTGGTAAGTACTTTGAAACTAGCTAGCCTTTGACCAGGCACTTAGGAAAAACACAGAAGCAAACTAGGATCTGGTAAGTACTTTGAAACTATCCAGCCTTTGATATACTTCTGATAGAAAACATATAAAAAACAAAGGGAAACTTTGAAGGCAACTTTTGGAGTAGAAACTAGCGGGCCGAGTGCACCACAAATCCTCTCCTAGCTCTTCTTCACTTAGTTACTTTCAAGACAATCACATAGATAACACAGAATGGCCTAAGATATGATAAGTACTTTGAAACTAGTCAGATTTTAACACATTCTAAGGGAAACGTTCAGATAATCATGCAGACAAGTCTGGGACCAGGGCTAACCATATCTTCCTTCAGTTTATCTTCACACAACATATACTGAAAATAACATTAAAAAACAATATCCAACAAAGGCGATAAGACGAGGGAACGCCAACATTATTATGCCTAAACTGAAGTAAATAATTTTTAAATAACACAGTGGAAAGAAAACATTTAAATAAATATTTCTCAGCCAGAGAAGGTTACTGGTATACAACAGGTCCTAACCCTGTTTAAACTGTTCTTTATAGTGGAAAATGAAACAAAATGAAAACAGAAATAAAACAACAAGTTACAATGAGAATAACATCACCGTCAACATAGATCAGGATCCCATAAATAAGCTTGTATTGATGCTCCAAACTAGTTACAATCTTCAAGTTCAATGTTTTAATTCATCTTTCTTTCACAACCTAACTTATCTGCTACAAGCAGAGCTCCAAGAGCCAGTGAATCACTATTTACAAACAGAAGCCTTTAGCTCAATTACATTGCAATGCTTCAGCAATTACATTAGCAACCAACCAACCCCTCACTCATCTTCTACTGTAGTATTTATAGAAGAATGAGGAGGCGAGATCTGATAAAAGATCTCAAAATCAATTAATACAGGCATTAATGTCTTCTTGGCCTTTGAAGGGCTCAACGAAGAAACTGTACAAGTGTTCCGCTGTTTTAACTGATTTACACTTATGATTTTAGCTCGGTGGGAGCTTTGTTGACCTTTGAGGCTTTGTGTGATGCCAGGGTTACTTTTGCCGACATTCTGTCATTAAATCCTTGGCGAGAAATAATTCTTCGGCTGCGTAGAGGCACAATATCTGATCCTGCTCAATAAATTCGGCTCCTGATTTGAATACTTTGAGGTAATAGGTGGCACTGCGGTGGTTGAGGAATCAATTTGCCTTAGATATGGAGGTGGAGGCAATATGTCTGATAAACGCTTTTAGGTTTTCTCTTTTAAACTGTGTTTTGAGTCGGGGATTAGGCTTTTGATAACTGTCTTAGCTGTAATCCCCACCCATCTGAACATCAACTCTCTGTCCTGGTTCATCTCTGGCTTTCTGCAATCTGATACTCTTTCTCTACGATTTCTTTGTTGTTTTCCAGGTTTTACAGGGGCGCACAGCAACAAAGTCTCATGAAACCTTGTTGACAATCATAGTTTTGCACCTTGTGGTCGATTTCTACGATGTATTCGAAAGGCAAAGGATCGTCATCCTTGTTCCACGAAATTTCTCCATATAAATCGAAAAAGAACCTTGAACCTGCAAAATACAAACGAAATTATAAAATCCTGCATTTATATGGAAATCTGCATCGGAAGGTGTGCAGGAGAATGGGGCGATCGGAACCGTTGATCGCGCTGTGATCAACGGTCGGGAGCGATTTTGAAAGTCAGCAGAAGGAAAAGGTGGACTGAGTAATAGAATCAGGCGATCGAATGTGGACCATCGATCTGCAAAGATCGACGGCGGAGATGGATTCTCGGTTGCGCCGGGGGCCGGCTAAATCGCATGCAACTTGGTTAAAGGGCTGGCGATTTCAATGAATGACAGCCGTTGGATGCAGGGGCCCAGATCGGGCGGCTATTGTTGATTCCGCTGGGCGGTCATGGTCTAACGGATAATGCACGGGGGATTGACTTTATGCGGCGGTTTTGGAAAAGTACAGAGGACGCGTGGCAGCCAGCGTATGGAATCGCTGGCTGTTGGGTTAAAACCACCTTTCGCACGAAGGCAGTGCGGAAATACCAGGCAGATTTGAGAAGTGACGTATGGCTGGGGGGTCCACACGATAAGTTGTGTGCCGCGCTGTCCGATCTGTGGAGCAGATCGACGGTCAAGATTATTTCATAATTTTCGCGGGCGGAAAACTTTGAAATTTAATTAAAACCCAATTTTCATGATTTTCAAAGGTTTTTTGGTGCTTCGGGTAGAGGAAAATGAATAAGCGCCCAATGGTTACAGCGTTTGGTTTTGGCGCTCGAGTGCATGGAGGAAAAGAGGTAGGGGGCTTAGCCTGAGGGGCTTAAGACCAACGCATAGAAAATGTGCGTTTCTATGGTTTTTTAATGGTTTTCAAAGGGAAATGAAGGCTTCCGATAAGGTCAAGAAGGGGTCTTAGACTTTTAGGAAATGGATTTAAATGAAGGAAAAGGAAGAATCATGAAGTTTAGGGGTTTCCAAGGGAAATGGAGAAAAGGAACTGAGTTAGTTGTGAGGAGAAGAAAAAGGGAGAAAAGATCCTTTGAAGCAGTATTTAACTGTGGATTTTTTTAGGGTTTCAGAGGTTTTTAGGATGAAAAAATCAGTACAGGATTTGGACATAGGAATAAGGCAGGAGGCCTCATAGAGAATTCAAGAGCCAACAACATTTAGTGATAAAATTTTATCCTTGGAGGCTCAAAAAGTTTTAGCCACCTTTTGGTATAACAAAATATTATAGGTGGCTAACATACCACTCCACATAAATCATCTAAAAATGGCTATCAGTTTTGAGTGTATGCATTTGGGAGCAGGGAGCGCTGAA
Organism: Pinus albicaulis; assembly: GCA_034641835.2. NCBI lineage: Eukaryota > Viridiplantae > Streptophyta > Pinopsida > Pinales > Pinaceae > Pinus > Pinus albicaulis. The sequence goes on along the minus strand of CM076581.1, from coordinate 628,738,643 downwards.
AGCTGATACATGGGCGTGGCTTGCAACACCAACTTTAAGAGGGTGGCTCTCCCAGCAAGGTTGAGGACAAGGAAGGTCCAATTCGATAACTGATTGGAGATCTTAGAGAAAATGTATTTCCAGGGGGAAATGTGGAGGGGGTTAAATACAAGAGGTACTCCAAGGTACTTGGAGGGAAGAGAGCCAATCATGAAGTCCATGATTCTATCCAAGCATGATTGGATTGGTTGATGGGTATGCAAGAAATACATATTCTATTTATATTTGTTTAAGAGCATACCCGAGGCATCTTGGAAGTCCTCTAGAATGTGATTCAACTATGTTTCTTCTCTAAGATTGGCTTTCCCGAACAAGAGGTTATTGTCCAAAAACTGTGTGTGATTCATATCCACATTAGTTCCTTGTAAGTGAAGGCCATCCAACAAGTTCAATTGATTTTACAATTTTATCATTCTCCCCAAGCCTTCTGCTGCAATGATGAAGAGGAATGGAGATATGGGATCACCTTGACGAATTCATCAAGATGATCAAAAGGTCTCGGAGGGGGATCCATTAACGAGGATTGAGAAGAAAGGAGTGGAGATTAGGGACCTAATCCACCAGATCCAGTCTTCGTTAATCTCAAAGACACGAAGGATGGCTATTAGATAGTCCCAACTCAGTCTGTCATAGGCTTTGGATAGATCCAGCTTAAGGAGCATGCCTCTAGATTTGTGAACCTGCAAGGAGTGAATGGTATGATGGGCCAAGATGATTCCATCCAGAATTTGGTGACCTTCCATAAAACCTGATTATTCCTGGCTGATAATGTGGTGGAGGAGTGGTTTCAGGCGCCAGATGAGAATATAAGACGAGATTTTGTAAATGACGTTACAAAGGGAAATTGGGCGGAAGTCACTAGGTGAGATGGCTTCCTAGGATTTGGGGATGAGAGTTAGAAAGGTGGCATTGAGACCTGACCAGATTTTATGGAGGCAACAGGATTCCACCACGAGCTCCCAAATATCTTAACTCAGGAAAGACCACCCTGCTTTGAAGAATTCAGCTATGAAGCCGTCAGGGCCGAGTGCTTTGTTGGTTGGCAAGGCCTGGACCACCTCTTCCACTTCCGTGAGCATGATAGGGCTAAGCACTGCAACGTTCTGATTTGTGGTTACCAGAGAAGGGATGTGTTGCATTATAGTCCAGATGGCTCCATAGCGATTGTATCCTTCATATTTCAATAAGGTGGCAAAGAAAGTCTTCAATTCCTTCTCGACATCCTCTTGCCACGCACATCGATTTCCCGTGAAACCTTGAAGTTGATAGATTCTGTTACAATTGCGGTGGTTTATCATGGATTTGTGAAAAAATATCGAGTTCCGTTCTCCCTCTTGCAGCCATTAGATGCATGAATTCTTATTCCATAATATCTCCTCCTCATGTTTTGTTTCATCTAGCTCTTTCGATAGTATCCCCTCAACTTCTTCTAGTTCCAGAGAGTGGCCCTCCCGAATGATAGATCTCTCAACATTTTTGAGGCAAGATTTGAGATTTCTTTTCTCCTAAAAGATGTAGTCAAAATCCTCTCAGTTCTAGATCTTGATTTGGAGCTTCAGAGCCTGGAGTTTATTTTGGAAGGCTTGCATCTTGTTTCTTGGAGGGTTGTCCATCACGATCCACTATGACTCATGTTTTTATAGGAAACCATGATGTCGAGGCCAAAAAATTTCAAAGAAGAAGGGTTTTTTCTGAGGGGAAACTTATGATGTCAAGTCCAGATTGATTGACCAATGATCCGACCCAAGGGAGGGTAGGATATTAGTTTCAATCTTTGGATCCTACAACATATCATGTTCAGAGATAAGGAACCGATCCAATCGGCAGGCCGCCTGGTTGGGACCCCCACGACGATTATTCCTGGTATGTAGGACATGTTTGGAGAGAATGTATACCAGGTGGAGATATTCTATGGTATCATTGAATACCTGAGTAGAGGGGTCCAATATCTGGACTTTGCCTCTCTTTTCTTCTATATTTCTGATCATATTGAAGTCCCCTCCAATGATCCAGTCCTGAGAAGCCCATGAGCGACTCAACCCTTGCATATGAGAGAGAAATATGTCTTTATCACAATGCGTGGGAGGAATATAAACTGCAGTTAGGCTTGTAAAGTTCTCTACGCCTATCAAATAGAAGGAAGTTGAAAGGGAAAATTGGGTGCCTACCCAGTCTTTTAGAATTTCTTTTTCTGGATCCCACAAGATCGCCAGACCCCCAACAAACACAACCACCTCAATGGGAATTGCCTAGATATTCCTCCAACATCATTGATTGTTATCCCTAACATTTTCAGAATTCATTTTAATTTCTTTCAAAAGGATAATATTTGGTCTATATTCATTAATTTTTTCCTTGAGGGATCAGATCTGACCTAGGCTATTGAAGCCCCAGATATTCCAAGAGATGATCTTCATTAGAAGGGGGGGAGGGGGGGTGGATCTGGGAAAGTAATCCTTCAATTGTCCCATCTGTCCTGAATTCAACAGTAATTCTCCAGTCTCTCAGATTAGGTCTTTGGTTGGCTTCCTCCCATTCTTGCTTTTCTCTTCCCCCCTTGGGGCCACGATGGTGAGATCCAAAACATTGTTGTCTTTGCCAGCACCTTGAAAATCAGGGTCTGGTATACCTGATATGGCTAACCCTTGAGAAAATAGGTGTCCAAATTGGGATAAATGATTTCCTAGGATATCTTTGACATCAGTTTTGATCCAATACTTGAATATATCTAGAATCTTCTTATATTTTGTACCTAGTTTGTTGTTTTTATCCTCGACTTCCAAATTTCGGCTAGTGTTGATAAGGATTTCTTTGACCCTCTTATCATATTCATTATGTTCAGGGATATTCATCTTGGTATCCATATTTTCTCTCGAGGTGACAAGTTGTTTATCCACCTCCATGGACTAATGGACTTCCTTAAAATAGGATGAGGCACCCACCGCATTATCCAGATCAATGTCTTTGGTTGCAAGAACATCAAATGGATTAGACGAGTTTGGGACCACCACAGGTGCTGGGGTCTGAAAATTTGGATTTTTCCAAGACTGGGGAGCCTCCCACGTAACCGGACGCACCTGCGTTGCATCTTGTTGAGGATGATTCTGGTGTGGGTGACGACTTCCCACCTACTGAAACCCTTCCTCATCACAGGATTGAGCAACAAACTTGGCTTCATCCGTGATTTTCCAAGGGCAATACCTGAAGAGATGGCCATATTTGTGGCACCTCTAGCACATAAAAGGAACATGCTCATAGTCGAGTGGCTGGATCCAGGTGGAACCATGGTATATCATCTTGATAGTCTCCGATATAGGTTGGGATATGTTCATAAGAACACAAATTTGGGGGAAGGCTGCATGAAGGATCCATTTTGTTATCTCTGAAATTTTAACGAATTGGCCAATGGAGTTGCCTATTCCCTCCAGGATATCATTCTCCCAAAATGCATCTGATAGTGAATACAAATACCTAGACCAGAGTCGCTTTAAACTCTTCCTTGTCAGGATTGTAGCATTCTTCCCAGAACCGAAGGAATAGTCTCGCACTGCCCATAAAGTACGATATGTTTTCGAAGATGCATTTCCTGTCATCCAGATCCTTGAAGATAATAGTGAAAAACCCTTTGGGTCAGAGGCAGAGCTCAAATTTCCCTTGGGGTTCCCCTTTATGTTGGATCCAGAAAAAGATATCTTTATCCTTGTGCCAGATCCCCAGAAATTTGCATATTATAGCATGATCCTTCATATATTGGCGACATTTTTACAGGCGGTTATTTGGGATGAAAAACTTGGGATTGATTGTTGCCATAGGCAAACAACGACTTCTCCCTTCTCTGACTCGTCATTGCACCCCATCACTGGGGACTCTTCGGAAGCGACAACGACAACATCTACATTGTTATTGCAACCCTAGAAAAACAGGGTTCTATTCACAACATCCTTGAAGGACTGCGACCCCTCACATCGAGGCAAGGGGCCATTAATTTTCATATATGTCGTTGACTAGCAAAACATGGAAGACTTGATAGCATGCAAGTGATTTAGAGGGAACCAAATCTATCAGGGAATCATATCTGTCAGGGAGGGGTTTGGAAGGAAGAGAGCATAAACCCTAGCAGAAAAAAATTTCTAAATTTTTTCCACAATTTTAAATATTTTATATTATCTTAAACATGGCATGGAAAAAATTCATGGATAACAAGACACTTTGTGGACTCTCTAGAGTTCCCATGGTGTTATGTCGGCTTCATGTTTCATACTTTACATGATGGGGCACTCCATGGACTCTCTAGCGTTCCCACGGTGGTTATGTAAGGATCTCATCCTCTCAAACCAAACTTGAACCAGATGATTTATTAAGCAAACCTCTAATGATTCCTCTTCAAATTCACATTTTTTGACATACTATAAATGAAAAGAACATGGGTGTATCCTGATTTTGCAGTCTAGCATGATGAAGTCATGGTTTACTACAAATAATCTAGGTGTTATATTTTCTAGGTGTCATATCACGATATCCATGGAATTAATATTGGATTTTTTTGGTCAAAGGAATATTTATTTTATGAAGAATATTCCTACCATAAGAATAAAATATTTGGGTCATATTTTTAAGGCAAAATAAAACCTTCATTGAAAAAAAAAAAAATGACTTCCTAAAATTACTAGGAAATAGAGTTTGGACAGCTAAATTTTGGGAGGAAAAATCGAAATATATTTCAAAATTCTTACTATGGAATACTCTCTTATGAATATAGTTTATAAAGAAACTTGAATCATTTCATTCAGATATCATATGAGAAAGTTATGCCCTAATTACTAGTTGTCTGTCATAAATCTACATTAAGAAAACTATGTTTTGTAGGTTATTCATTGATACACTTTGTTATAGGACATTTTGTCACATATGGTCAGTCGGCATAAAAACTAGATCAATCGACATCCTTTTAACCCTTGACATCGTCATTGCACAAATCCATAAGCATGAATCTCCTTAATCCCAAAGTTTCTTCCTGAAACTGCCTCAAATCAATCATTTTAAGGACCAACTCAGTATGTAAACCTGTGGACTTGCGTTCACCAGTAGGTTTCCCCATGTTCTTCAGGGTTGATCACCAGCAGTTTTAACTGTGTTGTGGTGCGTTGATTTTAGAAATTCAGGAAAAATAAAAATATTTTCAAAGCTTTCTCTTCTAGAAGCTTCCAAGAGGTTTTACAACTATTTACCTTAGATAAAACTCTCGAATCCTATCTCATCCTACCTTGGGGTTTCCATCCCTTATCATTTGATCTCATCATCCCATCATGAGTGCATCTCAAGCCTAAATTGGTAAATGGATAATAACTCCCAACTTACCATACTCTTCTATATTTGTGGCCATACACAATTTAGGGGTTGGATTTTGGAGATAGATTATACCCTCATGCTACTAATGTGAAGAGTTATTATTCAATGCATTAGGGTGACATAGAGGTACACTTTGTGGTAAATATGGACAAGTCAACTTGGAGGATCTCTTCTACAATATCAACTCCTATATTTGGTTGCAACTCACTCCATTTCTATTAATGCAAATAGTTTTTTGCTTTCCTATATGTGATGTTATGATTTCATGTATTTCGATGCCATGTTGATCCATTGAATGAAGTGATTATATGAGCTACATAGATGTCAAAGATAATTGGCTTGTGTTGTTTGAAAGTGAAAGTTCTAATTGTAGCCATCAGAGCTAGGGTTGGACCATTCAAGCCAAGAGAGGAGTGAATCATACGATGGATCACAGGTAGGCTTCATCCCATTATCGATTTATTTCAAGGGGAAAATTCTATTATTTTTCTTTCTGTTTTTCTAGGCTAGGCCACCCAATCTAGGGAATATACTTATGTCCACAGTCGTATATTCCGTATAACAAATTGGTGACTCCGATGGTGAACGATGTATGCCCTTGGTGGTTTTTTTGTCCTTAGTGTCTGTCTTACCTCTTATTTGGACCTTTACTTTCATACCTAGTCAAGAACAGACCTTGGAATACTTTTCATTGAGTTTCAATTGTAATTTTTGTGTCGAAAATTTATATTTCTTCACCAACACTCCCTCTGGTCTAGGGACATAGCGTTTCACCCCTGCAAAGCCTTATTTATGCTTGCGTTGCATAGAATTGGTGCCTCTTTTGCACCTGTGTTGGCCCTTTTTCTTGCATGAATTTGCTCTTGTTTTGATTTTCTCTTTGATAAAACTTGTTCCAACTTCTCTTCCTTGAATCCTTGAGTGTCTTGTGGTCCCTCTGAAGCCTCAATTTAGTTTCCTTTTGTTTCTGAGTCCCTTTCATAAGGATTTATTTAGATTTTCCTTTGTTCTTATCATTAGGTAATTAGAAAGTTGGCTTGTGTTTGATAATTGAGTGCTTGAATGAATCGATGTTTTAGTCATCATTCTGAAAATTTTGTTTGAATTAGTGATTAGAAATTGCATCCTAGTTTTCGTCATGCTTGAAAATTAAGTGGAATCCAAATGAAAAATATTATGCATCATGCATTGCATATAGGGATTTGATTTTGATTGGAATAGTGAAGTTGTAGAGATAGATTTTTGCATCACTTCTTTGTTGCATTGTTGATTAATTTCTTCTTCCCCTACTTTGTTAGGTCTTTCATTGTTAAAAGGAAAATGAAAAGAGCCATTTTTGTCATATTAGTTGCATCATAGGTGTGTTCAAGTGACATCGATTTTTGAGCCTTGAAACTAAAACATAATTCAATATAAACTCTAAAATTCATCTCAATTAACCTAAGGATCACTTGAAACTTAATGACACACATAGAGGTCTAGGCTAGAGACGTGTTCCAACATATTTAAATGTAAGAGCTATTGCTTTTTTCAACGTTTCATTCTGAGGGTGATATATCGTTCCACATGGGTAAGTTTATCAAATAATTCTCCACATACCTTTGGGTATATTGGATGGTGCTCCACGCATTATAAGTATATGGGAACACTCTCATCAAATGGTTACACATTAGACAACACTACCATGGACTACACCTCCACATACCGTCGAGTATATTTTGGAAGTCCCCTATAGGTTGCTATCCTTGCCATAGGTAGATTCAACCACCTTGTATATCGTGATACACTAAACACAACATTTGGGGAGATTTCCTACACGTACGTTAAGTCCTTAGTTCACCAAGGTGTATATTGCAGTTCATGGTTGCTTGGTTAACATTTATGCCTAGATTACCCATTTTTTATTCATTTTTAATTTTTAATGTCTAAAATAAATTAATTGATCGCGAAATAACATCCTCTCTATGGAAAAACTCCTTAGTAGAGCTTAGGTTGAGACTAATGGCAACATTTCTCAAGTCCACCAGTGAAGGCAACCCCTCTGACGGGAATCTTGGTCCATTTCCTCCTTTTGGAAATATTGGTGCTCCTTTTATGGCAACGTTATCCCTTCCCAGATTTACCATTGGTTTTCCAGCTTGTTTTTTTTTTACCCCTATGGTTCCTAATGTCCAAACTACTTCTCAACCAAGTAGTCCTCCACCTGAACAAGTTGATCCTAAATCTGACCCTTTGCCTTCTTCACCTATTGTTTCTTCATACCTTTCTTCCTCCTAATTTGGAGAAAGTATTAATTCTAGTAACCAGAAATATAAGAAGAAGAATAAAAGGACGAATAATAAGAATCAAAATAAGCAGGGGGAAACCAAGCAGCCATTACTACAAATGCAACTAGTATGGATAAATATTACAATCAACCTTGCAAAGTTAAATTCCCTTGCAAGTTATGTAAGGGTGACCACCTTCTTAGAGAATGCCCTGGTATTCCATAGGTAGCAGAAGTGTGGTCCACAGGCTCACATCAACCTTTGTCATCAACCTCAGGAGATCATGTTAGTGATAAACCATCACCTTGTGATAGTAAGGTCCATGAGAAAAAGGTTAAATTCAAATCCCCTTGTAGGTTATGTGAAGGGAATCATCCTATTCACCTTTTCCATTATATGGATAAAGACTCAAAGGTGTTGGAAAACCTTATAGCTTCTCAGCCTTGAATCTCGGCTGGTTATCAAAATATTTGTCCCATTCTTTCTCCCAAGTGATTGATTAAAATATGAATCCAGTTAAGCCCACTCTCTCTTAGCGTGAATCCCATGAGTTCATTCTTTACCAACCATTGGTTGAGAAAATGGTTGACTTGATTCCACCTTCAGTTGATCGTACCTTTCCCGTAGAGAGTGAACTTCATACCGCTCAGGTTCTTCACTTCCATTATTATGGTTGAAGGAAATTAGCAAAGGCAATGACAAAGGCTTTGGAAAGGCATGAGGCATTAATTGGAATTTATTTATGAAAATAATGGAAATTAGGAGAAAATGAAGGTGAAAGGCCACATGTTTGATGTGAGGAGGAAATTGAAGGAAAATACTAGAAAATGAAGAAAATAGAGGCCTCATTGATAAAGAGGCTTCTGAGGATCAGTTGGCAATATTTTGCCTCAAACCTTTTGTAAGTTTATTTTTGGAGCTATCTCATTATTATCTCTCTCTCACACACACTCTTGGACACTTAGAGTTTTATTGGAGCACTTTAGCATTGGATCAAGAAAGGAAAAGAAGGCAAGAAGAAGGAAGGAGCAAGCAAGGAAAAGCAGGATCAAGCAACTACATCAATATTCTTTGTAGGTATTGATTTGCATGTGTGATTTCCTTGTTAGATTTGGCATGCACGGTATTGTATGTGGTTATTTTCTATCATGGCATGGGTTTTTCCAGGTGTGACAATGTTTTTAGCCCGACCTTGCCATTTCTGGATAGCCTTGATGAGATGGGTTCTCATGCTTTGGTTGAGTTGGATTGTGAGATGGATTCGAAGCTGAGTGAGGTGGATCTCTGAAATGAAAAATGCATGGCCTAGTGATCCCTGAACCATACTGTGGATCAAGGTCAAGCCACTGGTCTAGTAACCCCTGAACCAGAATGTGGGTTGCAGTAAAGCCAGGATTGTGTGCCTCGGTGGGCCTAGGAATCCTTGTCGGCGAATGGTGGGATATACGGTAAAGCCAATAGGTGGATTGATCTTCGTTGGGCCTAATAGTCCTGGGATGGGATGTATGGTAAAGATTGAAGAGTAATTCTTAGTGTAGGGCCTAGTGATCCTTGGATAAGACTGTGGATTACGATAAATCCTAAGGGACTAGGAGGCAGTAAAATTCATCATGATGTAGTTAGAGAACTCCAGTAGAATCCATGATTGTTTGGTTATTTTGGTTGGTTATGAGTTCCACATTCATGCTTGGAATATGGCACGATTGTAATTGGATGAAGAGAGATTTGGCTCAACCAATATATGGTCGGGTGGAACATGGTAGTCCCATCCCCGGTTGGCTTTTACATTCATTAATGAGAAGTTCATTTCATTATAATTTTATGTGTAAGTGTATTGGTTTATGGCTGATGTATCCATGATATTTATAATGTTGTTATTATGTTGGTTATGAGCATGTATTCTGATAGTGATTATGTATGAATCTCCTCATGTTTTTATTTGTAAATGAATAAACAATGTATATATGAACTAATAAATGATATTGCAGCTAATGATGTAAGGGAACAATGCTTCTTAGCGATTCTCATATAAGTATGAGACCCCAATGTTCAGATCTTTTGTTTAAACCTGTAGATTACATTCATGCCAAGTGTTTGATATAATGCTAGTCACGGTTGGGGATGGTCATGCCTAGTCCTGGAGTTATTTTTTGGTTTAGAAGTCTTGTCATCATGTGTTTAATGGATTCCAGAAGTTACAACAAGTTCTAGGAAGTGGCCAGAATTTTGGGCTTGAAAAGTGCCTTAAATCCCATAGACTTTGGCATAGGTTTTCTAGAAGTAGTCCCTGGATGCAAGCATGCAAGCTTGTGGGTGCTTCTAGAGCCTCCCAGGCGTAGTTATGTAGGCTTGTGAGAGTGTTCAAGGGTTTTCTTCATAAAATTTCAGTGGGACCCAGGGACAAGTCAGGTGGATGACTGGGATAGCCTTTGTGGGTCCTGTAGCAGGGGGTATTGGTATGTGTTATGATTTTGTGCTTCAATTTCACTTCATTAAAGTCACAAAGGAGGTTGAATTTGTCTTAAATTCCCCTCATCTCATGTTTACTCCAGTTGGCCTATTACTTGGGTAGGTGTGAGGGGAGGTGGAAGTTACAGAGTGCTATTAGAGACAATTTCACCCCTTGAACTGGATGGGCGGTGTGTTTTGGTCACGCATTCATGTTGGTTTCATGTGTGTTAATCATCCTTATGGTCTATATGCTTGTTTCATATGCATGGTGTCAGTCATGGTTGTAGTGATGTCGTCATGTGAAAGAGGTTGTTGTTGTTGTGAAGTCAATTGTCAGGAGTGTATCATTGGTCATGCATTGTGATGTGTTTTTTGTGAATACATGTCAATCACATATGTGTTATGTATGTTTGTGGGTTATATGCTTGTTGTGCATGCATGGTGGTGGCCATTTTTATAGTGGTTTCTCCATGTGAAAGTAGATGGTGTTGTTGATTGAATATCATCGTCATGATTTCATGTCAGTTATGCATTTGTTATGCATGTTAGTGTCTATATGTTGTTATGCATGCATTGTCATGGTGAAGGTTGTCGTTCATGAGATCATTGTATGAAATTAGGTCATCATGATGTTATTGGTATGTTATGATGCTAATTTTTTGGTTGAGATGGAGCAGGTGATGTAGATCATCAAAGTGAAGTTGCAACACTAGACTTTGGGGTAAGAGCAGATCACCATACATGTATTATATGTTTCACATGCATGTATGTTAGTTAATGGATTTTTATATGCATTAGGTTTATATACATTCTTGTCATTTTATTGTTGTGGTTACATGCATGTTATATGCTAATGAATTAGTGTGATCATATGAACATGTGTCGAATAGTCATGAATAATAAAAACTTGTTGTTATATGCATTGTTGTTGTTGTTTTATGATAGTTAACTTGATGATTATGTTATATGTTGTTGATACGTATATTATGTGTTAACTTGTGGATTGTTATCTGATAGTTAACTTGATGATTATGTTATATGTTGTTGATAAGTATGTTATATGTTAACTTGTCATTGTTTTATGTTAGTCAACTTGATGATTAGGGTTATTGCATTAAGACATGGATGTTACATGTATCATGTTGATTTGGATTGACCTATGCAGATGGTTAGGGTATGACATCTAGGTATGATTCGACCTATTTGTGATATTATGTCATTAATATAGATTGATTGTGCATATGTGATTGTTATGCATGAATGACAATTGCTTATGAGTTTCTGATGTGAAGATGTTAGCTAGTTAATGTTATGGATATCATGACCTTATTTATGTTTGATTTGATGTGTTGTGAAGTTATATCATGCTAATCTAGATTTAATGTGCAGACAATATAGCCTCCCCTACGATACAATAAGGTATGAATTTGATTATGTCATGTACTTGGTGCTTAATTGTTTGATTATGTCATCTATTTGGTGTTTGGTGTTTATTACATCATCTATTTTTTGTTTGAATGTTTGTTTAGTTGCATGATATGAGTATGTATCTATAAGATTGCATGAAGAAATGATTTGGTTTTAAGATAGTTGTACTGACACAATATGTGCTAAGGAAACTGATATGTACTTGAGTATAAGTAGATGATAGTTGTAGTATTATGTTTTTGACTATTAGTTGATTATGACGTGGTTGTTAGTCATGGTAGAAGTTTATTTTAGTTAATAGATATGATGTCTTGATATTTGGAACATGTGATTGACATGTCTCAAAAATTGTAGAGCAACATGCTTGGTACTAGCATGACAAGGTAACCATTGAATTTTTTATATAACTAATAGTTGGGTGATGTGATAGCATGTAGTAAGAATAAATTGTAGCAAGGTAAATGGTAAAAGAAAGGAATTTGGTAAGAATGCCTTAGGATATGTTTGGAAACCCTAATTCCAAACAAATGAGCGATTTTCATGGAAAAAATAAGTCTTCTTAACCTTTATTTTGTCCAACGTTATGTGGATATGTGCTAGATTCATGAACACATATTTGACATGTATAAAAATTGGTTTCTAGTTATAGCTATATTTTTCAAGGGAATTTGAGTCCTTTGAGAGATGGTATGTATGTGTTCAAATACAAGGTAGTGTGTCTGGCATAAAAAACTAAGTTAACTGGTATATTGTATGTTTATATTTATGTGTCGATAGTCCCGTGTTTGTGACTGTATGATACATAGAATTGCATGGAAAGAGAATGCCATGAAATCTTGAAGAAGGCTTGGGTTGAGCTTTCCCTTGGAGGCATTGGGAATCATGGGGATTGATTCATGGTACTTGTTTCTATTCTTGTGCTTTTGGTCTCTTTCAATTTGTTGTTCTTGGTTTGCGGTCTTGATTGTGTCTAGTGCATGGCCATGCCACTTTCGATTTGTTGTTCTTTGTTGCGGTGTCGTATTGCTTTTAGTTTTTTATGGTCTTATTTTTTCTTAATCTTTTTATTTCCTTTTATGTTTTCAGTGTCTTGGGAGTTGGTTCAGGAAAGAGGAAAGTTAATGGATCTCAAGAAGAGTTGTGGGGCACCCAACAGGTAATGTAAGACACAAATGAATCTCAATGCATGAATAAGCGCAACAGAAGGTAAGACTATGACAGTCGGTTGGACAGGCTGGGTCCATTGTGGTAAATGGATGATGGCAATACAAACATGAGAAATGTAACCATAAAGGTTAAGTAAATGGATTTGAGGTGTCATATGCTTTGGCTATGTTTGGAATGATTGTTCTCAATGTTGTGCATGGTATTCACATATAAAGGAAGGTATCTTAACCTAGACCTTATGCTATCTGGTAATTATGTTGTGATCATGATTATGCTGATATTTATATGTATGTATGTATTTCATGTATGACAAGGTCATTATGGATCATGATTGTTCAATGCTAATTTTTATATGTTTATATGTGTGTATGCATGTCGTTGTATGACATGATCATGATTTTTTTATGCTAATGAGTATATATATATGTATGTATCTATGTATCTATGTCACTTTATGGCAAGGTTTTCAAGGATCATTCTTGTGGAGGAACGATTTCTTATGCAGATGAATGGAATGAATAGGTTCTTAGTCTTATGAGGAATCAAGTGGGGAGATTAACCCTGATAGATATATAAGGTCAGTATCATGTGGAAATGAATTGATATTATATTCTTGTACTATGCCTATGTTTATGTTATGGACAGGTAATTCTTATGGGTACATCAAAGAAATGAAAGTAGTCTGATCTGCGACATGCTAGGATAAACATGGATGGTGGAAAGACACTAGAAGCAAGGTTTCTTTGTGGGGTCAATGTGTGGTCTATGGATGTGCAATACTACTATTATGTATATGTTGTGCATGTTGTATATTTAGTAATTGTACCTATGGTGATGTGTACATGTAACATATGTAGTATTATGTACATATGATGTTGTATGCATGTTGTATATATGTTTTTGTTTGTATATTGCATATGCAGTGCTAGGTATAAATGGTGCTATGTACATGTTGGATGCAGTGTTGTGTACATATCATAATTTGTGCTTGTTAGATATGCGGTGTTGTGTGCATGTTGGATATGAAGTGTTGTGTAAGTATCGTGCTATGTACATGTTGTATATGCAGTGCTATGTACATATGGTGTCGTGTGTGTGTTGTACATATGGTGTTGTGTCCATAATTTTACATGTGGTATTGTGTGCATGTGGTGTTCTGTACATGTTGTGCATGTGGGGCTACGTGTAGGTGGTGTTGTGTACATGTCGTGCATGTGGCGTTGTACACATGTGGTGTTGTGTACATGTGGTATTGTGTACACATTGTATATGTGGCGCGATGTACATGTGGCGTTGTGTACATGTTGTGCGGGTGGTGCCATGTACATGTGATGTTGTGCACACGTTGTGAAGGTGATATTGAGTACATGTTGTGCATGTGGTATTGTTGTACGTGTGTTATTGTGTGCATGTCGTACATGTTGCGTTGTGCATATGTGGTATTATTTGCATGAGGTAAATTTTTTTTTGTGTACATGTGGTTTGGTGAATGTGCATCATGTATTCATGGTATTGCGACATGTGTATTCGTTGTGTTGTACTATGTGTTCATATATGTATTGTATTGTACACAGGGTGTAGGTGTATGAGTTGTGTTGTACACCAGATGTAGGTATATGTATTGTGCTGTGTTGTACACCAGATGTAGGTGTATGCATTGTGTGGTGTTGTACACCATGTGTGGATGTACGTTTTGTGATGTACACTATGTGTATGCGTATATGATTGAAGAGAAGCAAGGGCACTGGGTGCTTTCTGGGTGTGGCAACTGATCTGATGTGTGTACAAAAGAACAAAGGCAAAAGTAAGGGTCGATGAAGGATAAGCATCATTATTTTATTTCAGTTTTATTATGCATGTGGTCTATGATTCTAACTTATGATGGTTACATGTGATTTATGATTATGGTTTATGATGATTTCATGTGATTCATGATTTTAATTTATGATGGTCGCATTTTGATCTAACCAGATGTGCAATGTTTATGCATGATGATTTGGTCAAATATATGATTTGACTTGTTGTATAGGAAGTAAAGAAGATTGCAAGTGTACCTTATTGATGAGCTACCAATGAGGTATGATTTGAATTTATTTCATTTTTTTGTATTCTAATGGAAATTATGTGCTTGGAATAGGAAATCATGCAATGCTCGGTTGGGTGGTTGAAACTGACTACAAGAATTAGCAACAACAACAAAAGGAATTGAAACAGGTAGCAATATGCTAGTAAATAATTTCAGGAGCAGGGCCATTATGGGACATTGGTACCCAATAGTTTCCATTGATTTCCATGAGCATGCTATGACCAGTATGATGATTTTGAGGTAGGTATATGCCTTCGTTTTTGTATCTTCTGATGCGAGGAAGCCTTGCCAATGGGTGGATCGCCTGGGATAGGGGATGTCAGGGAACTTGGAAGGTGAGTGACTGCATGGAAGGGGATGACTGAATTTCCCGAGGGATTTTGTATCAAAGAAGGGAAGGCCGAGGATAGATTTTTTTTGGTAATTAGAATTTCCACATGGAATCAGATGCACACTGGGAGTTTTCCCTGGAACAATGAGTCGGTAACTATTCACCGAGGGTAAATTAGCACAATATTTTAGTACTGGAAATTGGAAGCAAATTTTTACTTTGGCAGTGGATTCTGGACTTCCTAGGAAGGAGGTGAATACTGGTATTACTTTGAGGGTGGAGTCGTGAGCCTCTGGATTCCCTTGATGCTGATACAGACATCATATCCTTTTATGTGTTGGTTGAGAAAAAGTGCATATGCGTATATTATTGTAAATATTATATCAAGCTCGATTTATAAAGCTCCATAGATAATATGGTTGTATATATGGATGTCATTGTAAATATTGCAACGAGTTGTGTTATAAATATCCATAGGTAGTATGTTTTATTTTCAGTGGTTTGTTGGTTGTAGGTGTCATTAAACACTGAGGACGGTGTTCCCCCAAGGGGGAGGGTTCTATAATAAACCTGGTGAAAATTCCATGTAATAAAAGTTAATAAAGGAAAAAATAATGACCACGGTTGATGGGACACTTATTTCAAGCTGAATGTTGGGAAAAACATTCTAGAGGGTGTTCATTTCGGTTATTATGGCTAAAGGAAATGGAAAAGGCTTTGGAAATGTATGAGGAATTAATTGGCATTTATTTATGAAAATAATGGAAATTAGGAGAAGAGGAAGGTGTGAGGAGAAAATTAAAGGAAAATGGTGGAAATAAAGAAAATAGAGGCCTCATTGATAAAAAGGCCTTTTAGGATCAATTGACAATATTTTGGCTCAAACCTTTATTCAGTTCAGTTTTGGAGATATTGTTGGCAATATGATGCAGAGTGTTGTCCTTGATGGCAACCCACTGAATGAAGATGAAGACATGAGACAGTTGACATGTGTTGTCCTTGATGGCAAACCACCTGATGAAGTTGTGATTTGGAAGGATGTTGATAGATGAAATACGATATGAAATGATGTTTGTTAGCAATATGATGCGAGTGTTGTGTAGATGGAAACCCACGATGAAGATGATGGCAACATGATGAAGTTGTGCTTGATAGAATATGTCTTGATGAACTGTTTAAGGGTAAATACGATGTATTTATCGTGTGTTTGAAGGTAATGAAGAAAGGATTTCAATATGTGCTAGATCTATGATGAAAAGATTATGTCTCAAGGCATACGCGGATTTGCCTAGGAGAAGTCGCGTATGCACGCGGTAAAGTACGTGCCAAGTCGCGTATGGGCAAAAGCGCTCATAAAGTGCAAAACCGGGGGTAACCACCATGGTATTGACCCATTGTATTGGGTAATGATTCGTCTAAATGACCCCGTCCAGGAATACCATCGGAAGTAATGTAGTTTTGGGCTCATGGTATTGTTTTGGCTCATGGTATTGAAAAAGGGGCTCATGGTATTGAAAAAGAGTAAACCTATATAAAGAGAAGAAATTCATTGTGCAAATCATGAGTGTGGGAGCAAGATGTCTGAACTTGAATGAATACTTCTCTGTGAAGTATATCTGTATGGAAAGGGTAAAGGTTTGATGATAGATTTGAATCTATGATGCACCTATCAAGAAATGATGAAGCGGGATATCTAGATCTGAAATGTATTTGTATCTACTAGATCTGTTTATGGAGTGATTAGATCTGTGATGAGGCAAACATCTGTCTGAAGTAAAGGGTTGAATCTGAACTGAATATCTGATATGAAGAAGTATGCAGCTCTGTAATGGTTAAAGATCCATACGCTAGTTAGCCGCAGAGGAAGCGCGTATATACGCGGCTTCTCTGAAGAAAAAGCGCGTATGCGCAGTGAAGTTTATGTGCAGATGTATACGCTGGTTGATGTGGACGGAAGCGCGTATATACGCGACATAAGTGAAAGAAAAGCGCGTATGCAAACTAGGGTTTGCTGAAGTATGGGGTATGAAATGTCTGATCTGATCTGCTGTGTTTTAGCTATCTATTGTTGATGTTTGACTGTGCTTAAATGTATGGAGAGGGCCCAGTCTGAAAATATGATGAAACATGGTCCATAGAGGTGCTGAGGGTTGTAGCCTTCAGTCAGGGGGTCATAGCTCCCTTCCAGGTGAGGCTGGTAAACGAGAGCAGGGGGTCGTAGCTCCCTTCCAGGTGAGGCTGGTAAACGAGATCAGGGGGTCGTAGCTCCCTTCCAGGAGAGGCTGGTAAACGAGTCAGGGGGTCGTAGCTCCCTTCAAGGAGAGGCTGGTAAACGAGCGCAGGTGGGTGCCTGCGTGCTGGTCAAGTCTGCGCCAGCACATATGTTGTAAGATGTTTTCTCTATAATAAAATATTGAAGGCTGAGCAACTGCAGCGGTGGTTTTCTCCCGACTTGGGTTTCCACCTAAAAATCCTGGTGTTCATATGTGATGCTTTGTGTGATGGTTTACTCTGTTCTTACTGCACATGTTTACTGTTTATTAAACATCTGATGAATGAATGATGGAATGATTTAAGTGAAGAACTAATGACATAATTAGATATCTGTGTATACGCGAGTTTCATAAAGGGTATCCACGTATATACGCGAGTCTGTTTCAGGAAAGTAGCGTATGGGTTTTAGAAGCAAGAAAAATTAAAAGTTTTGAATATGCAGTAAATACTGATTCACCCCCCCTCTCATTATTTTTCCCAACAATTGGTATCAGAGCAGGTCCTTCTGCAGAAGCTTGATCGCTTGAAGGAGATCCGTCGCAATGGGAAGTCAAGAAGGAGTGATGTCTATAAAGCCACCTCTATTCAATGGAAGCAATCTGATATTCTGGAAGGTACGAAAAAAAGCATATCTGCAGAGTCTTGGTGCAGATGTATGGGCAATCGTGGAAGAAGGTTATCAATACCCGGCAAGTATTCCTACTGATGCAGCTGAAAGAAAGAAGTATGAAATCAATGCCAAAGCAGTGAATGTCTTATTGGAAAGCATGTCTGAATCAGAATTTGCTAAAGTGATGCAACTACATTCGGCAAAAGACATATGGGACAAAATCATTCTAAGCTATGAAGGAGACACAAAGGTAAAAGTGCAAAACTCCAAACTCTTAGAATTGAATATGAAAATTTGAAGATGCATAGTGATGAAAGTGTTGCCAGTTTCTTTCTTCGTCTAGATGATATTGTAAATCGGATGAGAAATTTGGGTGAAACCATAACTGATACTACTCTAGTAGAAAAAGTCTTAAGATCCTTGACTTCAAGATTTGATTCTAAAGTTTCAGCTATTGAAGAAAGGCAAGATCTGCAAACTCTTACTATTGTTCAATTACATGGTATTTTGATTGCTTTTGAAATGAGACAAGGAGGTCCTTCTCAAATCAGAGAAGCTGCTTTTAAGGTGTCTGCAAAAGGAAAGGAAAAGGAAGTTGTCAAAGAAACCAGCTATATATCTGAAGAAGAAGAAGCGAATTTTGTGAGAAAACTCCAACTAGGCACTGGAAGATTCAAAGGTAAGCTTCCCTTCAAATGTTTTGAGTGTGGAAAAGTTGGTCACTATGCTGCTAAATGTCCTTATAGAGAAAAACATGGTAAAGGGAAACAATTTGAAAAGAGGAAGAGTTTCTATGCAAATGAAGATGATGATGAAGTGTCCGGTGAAGATGAAGAAGATTCTGACCATGATCTGAAAGTGCTCATGGCAAAGAAGCAAAAGAAGAAGTCTACTCGAAACAAGGAGATCTCTCAGAAAACATGGTTAGCAGAAATTGAATCAGATAGTGATTGGGGTCCTGATTGTCTCATTGGTACAATGAATGGTGAAGATAGTGAAAGTAAAGTTATGGATCTAGAAGAAGCTATCAAGATAAAAGTTGAAGAACAACAAAAGGAAACTGATAAGAAAGATTCTATCTACAATGAGATGATCTCTCGAATGAAAGATCAAATAGAAATGCTGAATGGATAGGTGGACAAGTATCAAAGGTTTCATACTTATGCATCCAATCGAATTAAAGAACTAGAAGCAGAAATCAACGATCAAAATGCAGATCTCGAAAAATCAAGCAAGAAGAATGAAGGACTTGAAGTTGCAATCATCTCTCTGCAAGAAGATCTTGAAGCATCAAGTAAGAAGAATGAGGAACCTCTACAAACATTTGAAAAGGAAGGCCTTGAAGCAGAAATCATCTCTCTCAAAGAAGATCTGGAAAAATCAAATAAGAGGAATGAAGAGCTGCAACAAACATGTGAAGAAAACGAAAATTGGTTGAAGGAAGAGGTTCTAAATCTGAAGGATCAAGTAGAAGATGGAAGAAGGAAAGAAGAAAGCATGACAAAGCAATGTCAAGCCTTGGAGGTTGAGGTAAACATTCTCAAAGGTAAATTAGAAGAAAAGGTTAAACTTTTGAGGTTTCAAGATGGTACTAACATTTTGGACAATATTCTGAGTAATCAAAGGTCTCCTGCTATCAAACTTGGTCTTGGTTTCCATGAAACTGTTAAAGGAGAATCTAGCTCACAAGGAAGTGCTAAAAATTTAGAGGATGTCAATGCAAAACCTGAAGTGTTGAAAGAAACAAAAGGTCAACCAACAATGATGAAATCTCAAAGGAAATCAGTCAATAAAGTTGAATGTTTTAAATGTCATAATTATGGGCATGTTGCAGCAAATTGCAGGAGCAGATCATTTCAGCCTCAATCAAACAGTTCCTACATAGAAAGGTACTCTGGTTTCTTCAAGGGATATTGTTTTTCGTGTAACAAGTATGGACATAAAGCAGCTGATTGTAAAAGGAGGAAGATTAGAAATACTCATTATGATTCTTATGCTTATTTCTCTGGACACATGAGATGTTATTCTTGTAACAAGTATGGACATGTAGAAAAGGAATGCAGGATAAACAGATATGAGAAATTGGATAACTTCCAGCACACAAATAAAAAGTTCAAACAAATCTGGAAAAAGATGGAAGACCGATCAGAAACGTAGGGAATATTGACCCTACTGCAGTCATCCGCTTCTGAAGCTTACTCCTCTGATTGACTGCAGGAATGATGTGGGATACATTATGAGTTTTAGTAATGTATCGTCACAGGGGGAGCAATGTATGATGTCTCTCATGGTTGATTTGATAATTCTGGTTATATGTATTTCTGACAGAGCATCTGATTTGAAGAAGACAGGTACAGGAAGTACAAGTTCAGGGGGAGATGAAGGAATGTGAAAAATTTTCTATGCTTCACTTTCCATACGCGGGTTCTATTAACAAAAGTCGCGTATACACGCGAGTTCCATCAGACACAATCGCGTATGCATTTATGATAAGAGCATTGGGATGACAACTGAAGATTAGGAGCAGAGGTTCAGGAGGAGCATCAGTCTGACTGATAATAACTGTAGTTTTGACTCTATATCAGCTTAATCTATCAGTTCTAAATAATGATGATATGATACATGGTCTCTTATGTTGAAGATTATGGATGAGTCCTGTTTGCTTGAGTATTCGCTGCTGAGATGAAAATCTTATAATTCAGAGACAAGGACAGATTATGCAGATATTGTTGCTGATGACTTGCTGTTGAAGGTGTTTTCAGATTGCACAAGTTAAGGAAGAGCACTGGTTTAGGGGGAGCAGCAGGTTGAATACCAATGATTGCATTGTTGGCACTATGACTGCTTATTCTTTGATTATTGTGATACTCATGCTCAAATGATGATGACTTGGTATATGGTTTATTATGATGAGATTTTCAGCCTTGTTTGCTGAAAAGTATCTTTTGTGCTCACACATGGATGAGTTGGATGTCGTTTGATTCAGAAATAAGAATAGAACATGTATTACTATGGTTGAGATCTTTTCCATACATATGTTACTTCATGGTGATATTGGACCACATGGATGATTGACACATATTTGAAGATGCTGTTCTGGTATGATAATCTCTCTTGGAAAGATTGTATTGATGCTGCAAAGAATCTGAAGGCTTGGTTACTAATGTGCTTATGCTACAACCGGTGGATGACGCTTGAAGACACAACTACACTGTTCTATCTATCTGTAGTCCAGGGAAGCATTCAAATATCCCAGAAAGAAGCTGAACACTGTCTTTTTCTCACAAGAGGATCAAATCTGGTTAAAATATAGAAGATGGTATTGGATACGCGGGTTTCCTGAAACACAGTCGCGTATATACGCGAGTTCATGCACAGAAAACCGCGTATGTCTGATTGCTGACAAATTTTCTATTTGGAGTCAGCTCTCTTCAGCACAACTGCAGTGCTGCTTGATTTCTCTGATATTGTTTGGTATCTCTGGTGGTGTTCCAGTTCTTATAATATTGTTTCGATCTCTGATGTTTTGATAAAGATGCCTTGATGATTGGTTGGTGAAAGTGTTCAGGATGCACAAACTAAGGGGGAGCCTTAGTCATATGGAAAGGATGCTTGGATGCACAGATTCAGGGGGAGCATTAGTCTTGCTGAGTATAATGCATTGTTGGCATTATGGTGGTTCTGATATATGATCTCTCTTGAGGTCTTTGTGGTATTGGTTATGAAAAGTCATATTTGTATTTTGATGAAAAGGTCATGTTGAGACCCATGATGTAAAAGTGTAAATTTCAGTCATGCAAGGACTTGTCAAAGTTTGTAAACCCACTTAGTTGGGTAGCTGAGTCAAATTTTGTAAACCCACTTGGTTGGGTAGCTGAGTTGAAATGTGTAAACCCACTTGGTTGGGTACTTGAGTCTTATATGTAAATCCACTTGGATGGATCTTTGATGTAAATATGAGTCATTGGTGATAGGAATTTCATAGAGTCATGTACTTCATTGGTAAATATGTTGAAGATTCAGCATGAACTCAGGGGGAGCTTGGTCACTTCAGTATATATCAGATCTGCAGAACGCTTCTTCCACCTGTGGAGAAAAGGGGGAGAGTATGTTGGTTTTAATCCACCCTTTGCCCTTGATGTCAAAGGGGGAGAGTGACACGGTGTTTGAATGAAGAGAAAGAATGGTGTCAAAAATGGGGTGTTTGAATGAAGAGAAAGAATGGTGTCAAAAATGGGGAGTGTGACATGGTGTCCTTGTATTCTGAATGTACCTATCTGTTGTGGTAACCAAACACCATTGTGGTTGCCATCAAGTCCAAAGGGGGAGATTGTTGGCAATATGATGCAGAGTGTTGTCCTTGATGGCAACCCACTGAATGAAGATGAAGACATACGACTGTTGACATGTGTTGTCCTTGATGGAAATCCACCTGATGAAGTTATTCTTGACATGATGGACTTGGTAAATGACGTTTGTTAGCAATATGATGATGAGTGTTGTTCTTGAAAGGCAACCCTCTTGATGAAGATGATGGCAACTTGCTTGATGAAGTTGTGCTAGATAGAATATGTTCTTGATGGACCTGTTTAAAGATGAAAATCTGATGTATCTAGGTGAGTATAGAAGGCAATGAAAGAAAAAAAAGGCGTACTAAATCTTCCATTATAAGAGTATGTCTCAAGGCATACTGTAGTCTATCCAGGAAAGTCAATACGCGGGAAACAACGTGCCAAGTCGCATATTGGAAAAAGCGCTCATAAATTTTAGCAAGGTACTTATGATATGGTACGTACTAGTGACCGTCTAAATGACCGAATCGGGGAATACGCTTCGAGTAATGTAGTTGGGCTCATGGGCGTGGCGCTCAACAAATGTACAAAGGGGCTCATGGTGAAAAGTGAAGCCTATAAAGAAGAAATTCATTGTACAAATTATGAGTGTGGGAGCAAGATGTCTGAGCTTGAATGAATACTTCTCTATGAAATTATTGAAATTATCGTATGGAAAGGTAAAGTTTGATATTAAATTAATCTAGGATGCACACAACAAATGATGAAGTATCGTCCAAATGTATTGCTCCGATACGTGATGGTCGATCATGATGGCTCAATATGCGAAGTAAAGGTTGAATCCCAGGCTTGAATACTCGATGCGGTTATGTCTCGACTCTGTAATGGTTAAAGATCCATGCAGCTAGTTAAGCGAAAGCGGAAGGCGGCGTATATCAACGGCTCTCACGAAGAAAAAAGCAGCATTATCACCTTGATGAAGTTATGTCAAAGTCATCATTTGGTTGATGTGGTGAGCTGGCGTATATGCAACGTGCAGTGAAAGAAAAGCGGCGTGGCATACAATAAAGATTTCTTTAGCGTGGAATTATGAAATGCTCGTCGATCTGTATGTTTAGCTATATTGTTGATGTTTAGCGTACTTAAATGTATGGAGAGATCCAGTGTGAAAATTGATGAAACGTAGTCCATAGAGGTGCTGAGGGTTGTAGCCTTCAGTCAGGGGGTTGAAGCTCCCTTCCAGGTGAGGCTGGTAAACGAGAGCAGGGGGTCGTAGCTCCCTTCCAGGTGAGGCTGGTAAACGAGAGGGTTGTAACTCCCTTCCAGGAAAAGTGACCAGCAGAGTTCACAACATCAGGCTCCTTCAGGGCTGATGGTTTGTGGCAGCCATGATTGATTTTTAAACGTGAGAATAAGTGGGCTCTGCACCCAGCACATATGTTGTGTTATGAATGTTTTCCTGTGCAAATTTTTGTGAGCAAGCTTCTAGTGATGTGAGAATCAAACTGGGTTTCCTAAAAATCTTTGGTGTTCATGTCATGATGCTTTGTATGATGGTTTATTCGACATTCTTTGCACATGTTTCGTGTATGTATAGGATAGTTAGACAGGTAAAAAACCAGCTAATAATATGTATGTTGAATCTACTGTATCCCAGGTTATTATGAAGGATATCCGCGTATATACGCGAGTTTACTAAAGGAAAGTAGCGTATGGGTTTTGGAGAGTGAAAAAGTAAAAAGTTTTGAATATGCTGTAAATACTGATTCACCCCCCCCTCTTAGTATTTTTCCCAACAGATATCTCATATTATCTCTCTCTCTAACCCTTGGACACTTAGATTTTTCTTGGAGCACTTTGGAATTGGATCAAGAAAGGAAAATAAGGCAAGAAGAAGGAAGGAGCAAGCAAGGAAGAGCAGGATCAAGCAGCTACAATAGGATTATTTTCAGGTATTGATTTGCATGTGTGATTTACTTGTTAGATTTGGCATGCATGGTATTTCATGTTATTTTTTTCTGTCATGGTATGGGTTTTTCCAAGTGGGACATTGTTTTCATCCTAGCCTTGCCATTTCCAAATAGCCTTGATGAGATAGTTTCTCATGCTTTAGTTGAGCTAGATTTACGGATGGATTCGAAGCTGAGTGAGGTGGATCTCTGAAATGAAAAACACATGGCCTAGTGATCCCTAAACTGGACTATGGATCACAGTAAAGCCACTAGCATTGTAACCCCTGAACCATACTATGGGTTGTAGTAAAGCTAGGATTGTGTGCCTTGGTGGGCCTAGGAGTCCTTTCCAGTGAATGAAGATATATATGGTAGATCCAAGATGTGGATTGCTCTCCCTTGGGACTAGTAGTCCCGGGATGGAATGTACAGTAAATCCTGGAGAGTGGGTCTCGGTGTAGGGCCTAGTGATCCCTGGATCATATTGTGGATTACGGTAAAGCCTGAGAGACTGGGAGTCAGTAAAAATGATCATGGTGTAGGTGGAGACTTTGGTAGCATCCATGCTTGTTTGGTTCTTTTTGGTTGATTATGATTCCCACATTCATGCTTGGAATATGGCACAATGGTGATTGGCTGAAGAGATATTTGGCTCAGCTAATCTATGGTCAGGTGGAATGTGGTAATCCCATCCTTGGTTGGTTTTTAAATTCATTAATGAGAATTTCATTTCCTTTGCATTTGATGTGTAAGTGTACTAGTTTATATGTGGACATGATGGCTGATGTATCCATGATATTTACGTTGTTATTATGTTGTTTATGAGCATGTATTATGACAGTGATGATGTATGGTTCTTCTCACGTTTTTCTTTGTAAATGAATAAGAAATGTATCTATGACCTAATAGATGATACTGCAGCTAATTATGTAAGGGAACAACGCTTCTTAGCGATTCTCAGATAAGTATGAGACCCCTATGTTCATATATATTTTTTAAACCTGTAGATTATGTTGATGCCAAGTGTTTGACAGTATGTCAATCCCGATTAGAGATGGTCAGGCCTAGTCCCGAACTTAGTTTTTGGTTTATTAGTCTTGTCGTCATTTTTTTAATGAATTCCAGAAGTTACAACAAGTTCTAGGCAGTGGTCAGAATTCTGGGCTTGAAAAGTACCTTCAATCCCACAGAATATGGCATAGGTTTGCTGGAAATAGTCCCTAGATGCAGGCATGCAAGCTTGTGGGTGCATCCAGAGCCTCCCAGACGTAGGCATGCAGGCTATTGGGAGTATTCTGGGGTTTTCTTCATAAAATTCTAGTGGGACCAAGGGACAAGTCAAGTGGATGAATGGGATGGCAACTGGGGGTCTTGTAGTAGGTGGTATAGGTCTGTGTTATGGTTTTTTTCTTTGATTCCACTTTCTTAAAGTCATCAAGGAGGTTAATTTTGTCTTGACTACCCCTCATCTCATGTTTACCCCAGTTGGCCGGTTACTTGGGTAGGTGTCAGGGGAGGTGGACGTTACACTCATTTCCACAGAAATGGGAGGAAATCCTCCCATTCCAATAGTACAGGAGAGTAATAATCCCATTCCCATAGCACCAGGGGATAATTCTCTCTTTCCCACGACACCCCCTCCAATTAGTATGGTCACTTTCTTTGATTGGAGTTGACTGGAAAGATATTTTCTTCCTCCTTATGTGCTCTTCCATATCATAGTACATGATTATAATGTGGTTGTACCTAGAAAAATCATAGATGAAGGCACATTTTTTAGTGTTTTATCCTCAACTAATTGGAAAGCTTTAGGTTCTCCGTAGCTTGTGTCTGTTACCCATAATCTGTTGGCTTTTAACAGAGGAACCAGTCAACCGTTAGGGATCCTCCCTAAGTTGCCTATTACTTTGGGAGGAAAGACTATTTATATTGATGTGATGGTAGTCCAAGCCTCTTTGGATTTTAATTTACTCTTTGGGTGTGAATATTTTTATGTCATGGGAGATCTTGTCTCTTCACTCTTTCGTGTGATGTGTTTTCCATATGAAGGAAGAATCATGACCATTGACCAACTTTCATTCATTGGTCCTAATCTGAATCACAATAAAATAGCTTCCCTAAATGGTCCTTATATGAAAGTGGCATCTCCCCCGCCACATATTAATTATGTGTCAACCTATTCCATGCCCACGTCTACTGATGATCTAGTCGGTGATGTAGTGCATCATTTATTGGGGGCATTGGAGTCTAATCTATCCATTGGATCCTTTGAAACCTTCCAGATCATTGTTCTCCCATATTATGAGAACCTTTTGGAAGCCATGGCCCTTTTAACATAATGATGAAGGTTTTCAGAGAATATTTCCTTTTCTTGTGTCAATCTCATTAAAAAATTAAACAAGGTCCCATTAGGATAGTTCTTTTACTATTTCAACCTCGTTTAAAAATTAAATAGGTTCCTATGAGCATAGTTTCCTCTACATTTCAAGCTCATATAAACATGAAACAATATTGAGCATAGTTCTTTTCCTGTGTCAAGCTTGTTTAAAAATTAAACAACTCCCCTTCCAGTTCGAGTCTTTCAGTATATCTCATAAATTCTGAGTCAAGTCTTTCACCTGGTCTCATAAATGAACCTTCATTCCATCGACCTGTTAGCAACCAATATTCTACTTAGGTCCATGAAATGAAGCTTGGGGGGCATGTACCTCGAATTGGGTCATTATGTTGGGGGAATGAAAACTTATTTCAAGCATATTTTTTCTTTATTTCAGGCTTGTGTAAAAATGAAACCAATTCCAAGCATAGTTTTTTTCATGTTTCAAGTTTGTGAAAAAATGAAACCATATTCAAACAATTTCATGCATAGTTTCCCATGTTTCAAGCTTGCGTAAAAATAAAACCATTCTGATCCTATCTCTTGTGATTTCCATTTTTTGTCAACTTTTTTTTTCCAGATGAGCCTGGTTTTCTCATTCCATCGTCACCATCTACTTAGCTAATTATACACTTTCACTTGTTTACCCTTTCATGGAGAACAATTGCAATGAGTGCTCTTATTAGCTAGCCTATTAACCTCTATTTGTTTTGAGCATTTCTATCATGACCAAAACTAGTTGTTTTCCTTTTATACCACTCATTCCTCCAGGAGGAGTCCTCTTTCAACAATTTTCAGACTCCCAAAACATGAAAATATTGTCGAGCACTTGTATTTTCGAACTCGTTAAAATAAATGAAAATATGTCTACTCAATATAAGTTTAACCCTTTTTCGGACTGATCCAGGTGGCTTCAGAGACATACTGGACAAATAGGGCTTATGAAAGTTATAAATTCAAAGTGACAGGAAGGTGGTAAACTCAACTTCATATTGAAGAGCTCGTCCCCTTGATCCCAACAGTGTGAATGACACGTCAATCCGAGCTTGTATAAGAAAATTAGAGCAGTTTGAAGTTTTTTTGAGGTAAGGGAAGTGGAGACCACAACATGCCACATGGTGTCCCCTTAGCTATTGAAACATGGCGCTCCTCCATTGGTCCTTAATCTGCATAAAATAAAAAGACAAAATATATTATTAAAAAAATCATAAAAATAACAAAATCATTTTAAAATATTTAATTAACCATATAATAAAACAAAAATGTTAATTTTACATATGGTGCAATGAATATATCAAATGGGCATATATATTAAATGTTTTGTTTTTAAACAAAACTAACATACCATATGTATGTTATTATTAAACAGTATAACCACCGCACATGTCATATATATGACATAAATGTGTTATATTTTAAGACAAAACAACGTTCAATAGACACAAAAGGTGGGGCGGGCTGCCCGATGCGAGTCTGGCCCCCCATTTATAACTAATGTTCAGTTTACAATAAAACGAATATGAACCATTTGGGAGGGGGTGGGGTTTTACCGCCCAACCTCCTCCCTGCCATTCCAGATCCAAACCGTTGCGTCAACGACTTCTGTTGTGAAGTCTGCCCAATTTTTACATTTAAACTTGTCTTTTGCTCAGTACGCCAAGCAGACCTGGGCACACAGTTCGAGGCAGAGGAGGCATAATGGTGGCACGAATTTTGAGATGAAGAATATTCCTTTGATGCCCAGAGATTCCCTAGGGGATGTAAAATTTCTTTTTATCAGAATATGCTCAAGTTTACAGTTATTTTTCTCAGATTTTTGCAGGGAACATAATGGCAATATCAGATTTGCCTTTTCAGTAGAAGTTTTGCAGATTCCCTATGGAGGAGAATCTTCAAGAATCTTCTGGGAATCTTTCAGATTCCTTGGAGGCCAAAATTCAAAATGAGGTAAAGTTTATACTCATTCTTCTTAGAATTTCATAAGGATCTCAATGGTGAGATCGGATTCCTGTTTTGAGTTGCAGATTTCCAGATTCCCTGTGGAGCAGCACCTTTGAGGAATCTAAGGGGAATCTAAATGATTCCTTACGGCCCAGAGTTTGAAAGTGTCAAAATTCAACAAATTTACAGTTGATTCTACACCTCTCAACGACACAATTCTGAGGGTGCAGTCAGATTTTCCATCAGAGCCTTATATTTTTCGGCCATTTTCCAGCATGGGATGATAGTGTCAGATTTCAACATGTGGACAGTCGACATCTTGCCATTCAACGCCATGTTTGCGATGGTGCATTCAAATCTAGCGATTGAGCAGCGTATTCTTCATCCAACATTAGAGTTGAGGTATATGAAGTGTTGTTGCCATGTACTTCATTGATTGTTGATGTAGGATGCTTTATGTCATGTCAATTCCTACTTGATTATGATGCAGATTATTCATGTTTATTTACTGTTGTTGATTCCTGCTAATGTGTATTGCAGAATCTTTATGTGTATTGATGTGGTATGTATTTATGGATTGTGATTTATGTTGTGAGATCCCTTTTTTTCCTTGATGGCAGGATACTATTTTTCACCATGTGTAAAGTTGTCATGTTGATAGGAGGTTTGTGATGAGTGGGATTTCCTTGTAACAGAACGACTCGTGGAGAGAATTTTCTGCTCATGATGAGGGATTTTCCTTGTATGAAAATTAACAACGTCCATGTACATCATCAACAGTTACATCACTAAATGAGGCGGCCAACACCATCGAGACACTGAGGCCTGGAGACGTAGTCTACACTGGACGAACTCCGTTATTAAACGACTTTCATTTTTTTTGTGTGATTATTGACATGTGTTCCTCTTGATTATATCTGTATGTGTTCATTAATTCATTTGATAAATTGTAATTATAACACATCAACCGAAGTAAAAGGTCTTGGTTAAGAGGGTAGTAGATATTTACTCAGATCTAGTGGTATCAGAGCGATCTTCTTGATGATGTGAACCCCAAGCATGAACCTTTGAACGTGCATTAATGGAGGATGTCAAAGACCTGTACGAGACCATGCCCAGGGTGTCCAAGAAAGTGGACATGTTGTATGAAGCTTATGAGAAACAAGCAGCAGATAATGCTAAGTTGAAAACACTTCTACGAGAGGAGAAGGAGGAAAAATATCGATTGCAACTTCAGTTGCAAGCCATGATAGAGGCATTAGAAGAATTGAAGCGCAACGATGAAAGTCATCAAGAATATCATGAGGCATTGAAGGCACTCCTACAGGAAGAGAAGGAGGAGAAGCGGCGATTACAACTTCATCTACAAGCTGCGACAGAGGCCTTGGAGGAAGTGAAGCGCAACGAAGGCTTAGAGAAGCCCTCTTCACCTGTTTCAAAATCAACATCTGAGGTAAACAATGTTGATTTATCTTCAGTTTCATCTTCAAATTCCATTATATCTATTGGAAATGTCAAGATCCCCATTACAGGAACCGACATGAGACTCCTTACCAAGATGGGGTACCAAGGAGGAGGACTTGGTGTGCATGGCCAAGGCATAACTCAGCCATTGGAGGTTGTGCAAAGACCTTGATACGTAGGTTTGGGATACACTGAAGGAGAATGTTCGAATTTGTTTGAAGCTTCCATGACATTGATGAAACCGTCGAGGAAAAAGGATGATGGGGACACTTCACCATCATCATATGGCAGTACATATTGCAAAGAGAGAGTTGAGGCAAGCTCTCATAGCCATAATGACATCAGAGGCAAACATACATTTTTGAACTCGTCAAGCGAAAATATTGATGGGAACATTTCACCATCATTTCAGGGAAGCACATGTCACAATAGAAGAGTTGAGGCAATCTCTCATCACCATGATCGCACCAGAGACCACCAGAAAAGGTATAAAAAGTCTCGATATTCACAAGTTCATTTTTTTTATAAGCATGTTGCTAATCATGAACGTAAATCATAGCATAAGAAAAATTTTCATTTTTGTGGTTTACATAACTATGTCATTGTTGAGTGTTGGAAAAGAATGGCAGCGCAAAGAAGGATGAGGCATGGAAATCCTTCTCCACAGCAGAAAAAGAAACTGGTTAAGCAGGTCTAGAGAAAGAAAACCTTTTGTAGCCATTGCAACCAAAGTGGCCATCAAAGAGCCATGTGTTTGAGGCTTCATCAAGAGCAGCACCTTAAGGACAAAGTGTCGATGCATAAACTGGTTGAAACAGATGTTTGACAAGCAAAAGTACCACAAGGAGATGATCCATTCACTTTGATAAGTGAGAGATGGTTCTTCTAAATGTGGTAGTGTGTCATGGTCATGTTTGTAAATCATATGTTTCATTTTTAACTATAAAAGTGATAATGTGTTTTCCATCGCTTGTTAAGAACCCATGATATTTTGGCCTTGTTTTGTAAATTATGTGATGCATTTATTTCATGTAAAAGTGACGATGTGCTTGCCATCACTTAGAAATGCGACAATGATGTTTTTGGCCTTGTATTAATAGCTGGGGTATTATTGATTCCATTTTTATGTAAGCTTGACCACCGAGTATGTGGTATAAACTTGTGGCAAGTATGGAAATGCTTGGGTCATAATTGGTCATATTTTAGCATGTAATTTGCAAGAAATTGTACCACAGGGTTGCAGGGGATGCATGTGTCGGTTCATCACTTAAGGCTCTAAAGAACAAAGGTGAAGGAGATGGAAGGGTGACCATTTTCAGGACACCTATGGTGTAGAAATTGTACACAGTAGTTGCAGTTTATTGTTGATGGTTTTGAAGGACCAAAAGCTCCTCAGTGGGGAGGAATGATCCAGGTGGCTCCAGAGACACACATAGGACAAAAAAGGCTTATGAAAGCTCGAAATTCAAAGTGACAGGAAAGTGTAAAAATTAGCTTCATATTGAACAACTCGTCACCCTGATTGCAACGGTGTGAACGACGCGTCAATCCGAGCTCGTATAAGAAAGTTAATGCAGTTTGAAGCTTTGTTGAGGCAAGGGAAGTGGGGCCCACAACATGCCACATGACATCCCAATAAGAATGTGGAGCCCACATGGAAGCCCCTCAACTGTTGACACATGGAACTCCTCCATTGGTCCTTAGTCTGCATAAAAGACAAAAACAAAAGATATTATTAAAAAATTCATAAAAATAACAAAATCATTTTAAAATATTTAATTAACCATATAACAAAATTGGTTAAAACAAAAATGGTAATTTTACATATGGTGCAATGAATATATCAAACAAGCATATATATTATATGTTTTCTTTTGAAACAATACTAACATACCATATGTGTATTAGTATTAAATGGTATAACATCCACCACACATGTCATATATATGACATAAATGTGTTATATTTTAAAACAAAACAATGTTCAAACGACGCAAAAGGTGGGGCAAGCCGCCCGATGCAGGTCCAGCCCCCCATTTATAACTAATTTTTGGTTTACACTAAAATGAATATGCACCATTTGGAAGGGGGCGGGGTTTGACCGCCCGACCTCCTCCCCACCATTCCAGATCCAAACCGTTGCGCCAACGACTTCTGTTGTGAAGTCCGCCCAATTTTTACATTTAAAGTCATCTTTTTCTCAGTGCACCAAGCATACTTGGGCATGTAGTTCGAGGAAGAGGAGGAAAAATGGTGGCACAAATTTCAAGACGAAGAATATTCCTTTAATGCCCATAGATTCCCTAGGGGAGGTAAAATTTCTTTTCATCAGAATATGCTCAAGTATACAGTCATTTTTCTCAGATTTTTGCAGGTAACATAATGGCGATATCAAATTTTCCTTTTCAGTAGTGGTTTTGCAGGTTTCTTGCTGAGGAGAATCTTTAGGAATCTTGAGGGAATCTTTCAGATTCCTTTTGGAGGCTGAAATTCGCTGGTGTTAGAATGGGGTCAACTTTATACTCATTCCTCTCAAAATTTCGTAAGGATCTCAATGGTAAGATCAGATTCCTATTTTGAGTTGAAGATTTCCAGATTCCCTATGGAGCAGCATCTTTGAGGAATCTAAAATATTCCTTATGGCCCAGATTTTGACAGTGTCAGAATTCAACAAATTGACAATCGATTCTACACCTCTCGGCGACACGAATTTGAGCGTGCAGTCAGATTTTCCATCTGAGCCTTATATTTTTCGGCCAATTTCCAACATGGGATGACAGTGTCAGATTTCAGCATGTGGACAGTCGACATCTTGCCATTCGACGCCATGTTTGCAATGGTGCATTCAAATCCAACAATTGAGCAGCCTATTCTTCAACCAACATTAGAGTTGAGGTATATTAAGTGTTGTTTCCATGTACTTCATTAATTATTGATGTAAGATGCTTTATTTCATGTCGATTCTTGCTTGATTATGATGCAGATTCTTCATGTTTATTTGTTTTTGTTGATTCGTGTTGATGTGTACTGTGGAATCTTTATGTGTATTGATGTGGTATGTATTTATGGATGGTGATTTATGTTGTGAGATCCCTTTGTTTCCTTGATGGCGGGATAATCTTTGTCACCATGTGTAAAGTTGTCATGCTGATAGGAGGTTTGTGATGAG
Source organism: Pinus albicaulis (assembly GCA_034641835.2). Classification (NCBI taxonomy): domain Eukaryota; kingdom Viridiplantae; phylum Streptophyta; class Pinopsida; order Pinales; family Pinaceae; genus Pinus; species Pinus albicaulis. The sequence continues at coordinate 628,705,446 of CM076581.1, read as the reverse complement.
TGAGAGTTCCTTGTAACAAAACATCTCATGGAGAGACTTTTCCACTCATGATGAGGGCTTTTCCTTGTATGAAAATTAAACAACGTCCATGTACATCATCAACAGTTACATCACTAAATGAAGCAGCCAACAACATCGAGACATCAAGGCCCATATACGTAGTCCACACTGGACGAACTCCATTATTAAACGACTCGCATTTTTGTTGTGTGATTATTGAAATGTGTTCCTATTGATTATATCTGCATGTGTTCATTAATGCTTTTGATAAATTGTAATTCTAACACATCAACCGAAGTAAAAGATCTTGGTTAAGAGGGTAGCAGAGATTTACCTGAATCAGGGCCTGAGATAAATCATTTACGAAAAAGGAACTATCTACATTTTTTTCCTTTTCAGACTCAAGGGACTATCAACGAAAAGGAACATCTAGATTTTTCTTCTTTGCCTCTTTTTCAAATTCTCTAAACATGAAAAATATGTCAAGTTTTACCTTAATTCGACTCATTAAAACATCAAACAACGGTGGACTTTTAAAACATGACGAGACCGAAGCACTCCTTCCCAGGGTTAGTTAAAAATACACGGAGGGATTCATCCAAAGGATGAACTTACATATCAAGCATATGTTATCATCCTAGATCTTGTTAAAAATTAAAGAGGTAATGACTAGTATAGTTTTGGAAATTGGGAAAACAGGGTACTCCACTTGATAATGGCAGCGTGTCGCTCTTGAACACAACACTCTTCCACCTCATATCTATGGCCATTGGGTTGGAAATTTGTTTGTCTTTTGGTTTATCATACTGTTTTCAAAGCCTCCATTTTAAGTTTTGGGTCAATGCTGCCAACTCCATTCAGTGTCGCTATTTTGTTCAAGATATGTCATTCATTCAATATCTAATACAATACTCTTAAGCCTTCATTCCATGTCATATGTTCCTGATCCAGTTTTGTATCATCATCATTCTATATCAAATCATGATACCTTTTTTGTGTCGATAATGGGGGATACATCAAGGCCATCCTGCAATGGGTCACTTCTTATCGACATCAACTCATTATCCAATAATTTAACTTAGAAATAACCCTTCAGTACCTTAGTGCTGGCATACATCAATAGAAATTTTCTGTGCTCTTGGCGACAGGTTTACATCAATGGCCTTCAACCAAAATATTTTGTGTGGTGTTCGAATTCAACTCATTCATTCACGCCATACAACTCATATTGTAGTACCTTGAGAGCCATTAACATCATCGATGGTTTCTATCACGTCTGTTAACGAATCACGTCATTCGTCGGTAATAAGATGATGTCTACCATGTTTAACTCCAACTCATTGATTCACATGGTTAGACTCGTACATTGGACGGTCGTGTGAATGCGATAGAAGACCCAGGATCTAATTTCATCCATCAGGGCTGTGTTTTCAGGATTAATAGAAGATCATAATGTATGATGGCTATGATCACTTGATAATAATCCAGTGACGGGTCCACCATTTTTCATTAATGTACGCATATTTTTATCATTATACATGTAATGTTAGCTTATGTTTTGAGTATGGGCATGCCTCCCTCAGCAAAGATTTCATGATGAAACATAATATGATCTCGTTGGTTCTTCTTGATCCTGACTTGTCACAAAGTAAAGAACTTCAATCATCAGTTACCATTTTTTACTTTACACTTTAAGGGGAAATCTGTTATAGGTTATTTTGTCACATATGGTCAGTTAGCCTACAAAATGGATCAATCAACATCCTTTTACCCCTTGAAATCATCATTGCACAAACCCCTAAGGATGACTCTCCTTAATCCTAAAGTTTCTATCTAAAACTACCTCAAAATAGTCATTTTAAGGACCAATGCAGTTTGTAAGCCTATGGACCCACGTTCACCAACAGGTTTCTCCATGCCGGGCACGGTTGATCACCAATAGGTTGCTTTGTGTTCGGGTGCGTTGATTCTAGAAATTAGGGAAAAATAAAAATATTTATGAAGCTTCCAAGAGTTGTTACAACTATTTACCTCAATAAAAACTCTCGAATCCTATCCTATCCCACCTTGGAGTTTCCATCCCTTATCCTTTGATCTCATCTTCCAATCAAGAGTGGATCACAAGCCTATATTGGTAAATGGATAAGAACTCCCAACTTACCATCTTGTTTTATGTATTTGTAGACATCCACGAGCTAAGGGTTAGATTTTGGAGATATATTCTACCCTCATGCTTCTGTTGTGAAGAGTTATTATTCCATGATTTAGGGTGACATATAGGTGCACTTTGTTGAAAAGAAGGACAAGTCATATTGGAGGAGTTCTTCTACAAAATCAACTCCTATATTTGGTTGTAACTCACTCCATTTATGTTAATGTAAAGAGTTAATTATTTTCCTATATGTTATGTTTTTATTTCTTGTATTTCAATGCCATGTTGATCCATTGAATGAAGTGATTAGACGATGCTACTTAGATGTCGTAGATCGTTGGCTTGTTTTTTTTAATAGTGCAAGTTATAATTATAATGATCGGAGCTAGGATTGGAGCATTCAAGCCAGGAGAGGAGTGAAGCATACGAAGAATCACGGGTAGGATTCATCCCATTATCTATTTAATTCAAGGGAAACATTATCTTCTTTGTATTTATGTTGTTCTAGGCTAGGCCACCCAGTCTAGGGAATATACTTTTGTTTGCAGTCGTATATTCCGTATAACATACTTTACTCACAAATTATTAATATTTTCAAAGCTTTTTTCTATTTGGGTTACTTATATTAATTTATTTCCATTTCCAATTGGAATCAAGTCTATCCATCATGAAACGATAAAGTTATGAAAAAACCATGACTAGTGGTCTAGGTTGGAAATTGAAAACAACATACCCTACAATATGTTTTTCAACGTCTTTGACATATTGTTTAAAAATATTTTTAAAACTTGTTATACTTTATCCTATCCCTTTAAACTTATTTTATTTTTCTTTTCAGTCACTTTAATCAGACATAATACGAAAATTTTATCATCAAATAATGTCGGGTAGTATAGGCTGGGCACCACTCCCTAGTAGGTAACAATGAAAAATTTTCAACAAATCCTTCAGGAAATTTATTTTATATGTATTACTTGTAAACATTTTGATTTTATTGGAGGAATAAAATCCTCATAGATATTTTCCTTCATAATCTCACCATGTGTTGCGGGAAAAATGCTAGTTTTTGCAAGATAAAGAAGGATCATGGAGGTCAATCCATGAAAGAGTGATTTTTGAAGGTCGAATTTCATGAAATTGGCATGTCACCAACATTGAAACCATGTGATGAAATTCCTTGGACAAAGAATGATGAAAAGTTTGAGTTCCTAGGGATGCATTGCAAAATTATTCCAGTTGTCGATCTACAACCTAGACATTCCATAAAAGTTGCGAATGGATTGAGTACGAGAAAAATGGAGACACGTTTGAATACCAATGCTACAAAGTTCTAGCCTATTCCTACACTATTGATCCCATTAATGCACAAGGCCCATTCATGAAGATTTTAAGTACCATGGTATGCCCATACATATTCCCAAGCTCATATTTCCCACTAAAGTTCTTGAAGTTTTATTTTCCTATGTGGTCAACTTTAAAGCCATAGAATATCATTCATGTAACTACTATTATCATGTCACAAATTTAGCCTATGTCTTTTCTCCATAACACCTCCATAACCTCCTACTCCACTAACTCCTAATCCACTTAATAAAGTAATTTATTTGACTTACAATGCTAAATTACCCTGTTAGTTTCATTAGTTGTTGAATACAAAGAGCTTGCTGCTACCAATCCATCAGAGGTTTATTCTACTTCCTTCCTAATACTATTCATGTTTATCACAATTCCTTCATATTAAAACATCTAACAATGTGCTACAATTCTTGCAATATATTTATATTCTCAATAATACTTCATACATACACCATTGTGACAGAAGCAACAAAAATAGAAGTTCTAAAGAATACATTTTTACTTTCACAAAAGAACTAGTAAAAATTAGTTTTGTGGTTGTCACACAAGAACCAACCACCGTATTTATAAAGAAATAGGTGTTTTCACACAAGAACCAACACCAACAAATCATGTGGTGCTCACGCAAGAACCAACAATCAGATTTCTAAGAAATAGGTGTTGTCGCACAAGAAACAACACCTACCATTCATGTGGTTGTCACATAAGAACCAAACACTAGATTTATAAGAAATCGATGTTTTCACACAAGGACCAACACCTACCTATCTCACAAAACCTTATTTTTTCTCCAAAAGAACCAACAATAGATAGAAAAATCAGTTGAATAAATTATCTAGCAGGAAAAGACTAATGCCCCAAAAGAACATATAACAGAACGAGTTATTAAAGAAGTAGTATTCCCTCGATATTTCAAAGAAAGACACTTCAAAACTAGGAGGATATTTTGTTGATATTCGTTGGCACACATATTTTCAAAGATGTTTTCTCTTCGCCATAGGAACCTATGAAAAATTTTCTATAGAAGATCAGATGCGTTCTGCAAATTTTATGAACTTCTTGGGAAAGTATATGTATAATTTTTATTTCTAATTCTTTATTAGATTCATTGAATACTTTATATTTTTATTTGGAAAACACTTATGCCTCTTTTTCTTTTCTATTGTACTTCCTACCATTTTCTATCTTTTCCGAGGACGAAAATGGTCTTGAGTTTGGGGGAGATAATTTCACCTTTATCATTCACCACCAATCATCATACAATTCCTACACTTGTTCAAATCCAAATCCCTCACCATACCATCCAAACCATGACATCATATTACCTTATTTCCATGGTTCATGTCCAACCCAACACCTCCCTATCTATCCAGGTAATGATAAGGACTAGAAGTTTCTCAAGGAAATAAACTAGTATTGCTACATCAAGCATTAATGTTGCTACAAAAGAACCAACATCGTGGAAGCCTTGTTGTTGCTCCACAAGAACCAACAATAGAGGGTCCTTATATTTCCACATAATAAATAGTAGCAAGGGAAGAAGAAGACATGAGAATTGTTACATCAAACAATGTTTTTGCTCCATAAGAGTCAACAACATAAAAGAAGCAACCAATATGGACAAGCCAAGGGAATGATCAAAAGAGGAACATGCTTCCATCAAGAAAAAAAATCATGTTGATATTCACTAAAGGTTGTACTACACTTGGTATGTGGATTTCAAAGCATTTCATATATTATATAGATGTTACGAAGGAGCTTTATGTGTTGTGAAATTCATAAGTTTATAAAAACTTTTGTCCACTAAATAATAATAATAATAATAAACAATTGTATTTCCAACATCTTCATTAGTAGCCACAACTACAAAGATTACAACAATTATGTTTCAAACTTCCATTTGGCACGTTCTAACAAGAAATGGGCCATTTATTAGTTGTTGTGTATCCATCAAGGGTAGTCCATGGTAGCTTGTATCAACATAAATACTCATTCCTATCTTAGACACATAAGAATAGATCATGGGGTGTTTGAAGATCATTAATCAATCTAATTGACGACAAGGGAAAAATAGTAGTGTTGTGATCACTCACTTTATTTCCTTAAAGAAATTTGAAGAAGACTTCGTGATTGGATCTGATGCTTTGGAGTTGGAACCATCACATTCAACAATATGCATTATGAAGCTTCATTGAGTATGTGTCCTTACAACTTGGTTGATATAGAGGTACAAGATTACATGTGGACATGCAACATATTTAGGTTGGGGGAGATGATGAGCCACAAAATTGTCACCATTTAACATCTTATTTTCCTTATATTTAATATATTTTCATTTACCCATAACCCTAATTAGCCATTTTAAGGCTCATCTATGATAATTATGCTCGAAGTGTCTTCCCTTTGCATTTTTTAGTATTTCATTGAATTTCTTATTAACATTAGGGGAAGTAGTGTACTATGTATTTACTTTTTAAGTATTGGATAACATGTCGAAAAGAGGATACATGATTCTTTAAAGGTTTACATGTTATGGATTCTTCAATCATGGTCATTGCACATATCTTTCCACAAGATTTCAAATCTCTCGCTACAACTATAGGGTTATTATGTTCGAAACAATATTTTTTGAAATCACCCATAACAGTTTGTTTCTAAATTGTGAATGTTGTTGTGAAAATGTGTCTATTGCTACGAAATTGTGACTATTTCTATGAAAACCTGTAGTAGCTTGTTTGCTTCAAAATCACACCTGTAGCATCTTATTGATACAAAATTTGAATTGTATTAGATTCACCATTTAAAAGGAGATGATTGCATGAAAGATTCTCATAAGAATTAGTTGCTTCAACAACTAAAGTTATGATGGTTGTGTGTATACTAAATGTAACAACGAGAATGTTTAAATTATTAAACGTTATTCTCTCAAAACTGCACAAAGAATATTCCAAGTCATCATAAATGAGTCACTATTTATACCATGCTATGCCCAAGAATTCTTCACATTGTTGAACTAATTTAAAACAGCATAGTTTCAAATATGTTGCAACGAGTAACAACAAGTGATTAAACTTAGTACAAAACTTTTTTCCAATAATTGCCACCACCAATGGATCACATCGCTCCAAGTTTTTTACATTGTAACAAATATGGAACCTCCCAGTAATATAGGAGCGTTGTCATTTCCATTTTTGGGCATAAAATATACTCCCTTGTGTTATATAAACAACGCAATGGTCTCTTTGTTGGAAGAGATAGTGGTTGTCTAATTTTTCCACCAACAATATAATTTATGTTGTGTTATTTTTTAGTGCATTATTGTTCACGGAGCGTGTGGTTTTATTTGGTAGCTGAGCACATAGGCTAAATCGTTAGGAGGGGGCCACTCCAAGGTAAAGGCGTTGTATATGCTATGTGCATATTCTTGTGGTACTTTTTGCTATTTATTTTCAATCAATAGTGTTAATTATTTTTATGGTTTTATGTGTGATCAATGTGTTGGTTTGTTTCTTTCTGTAGTGTGCTTTGTTTTGCAAGCAAGTGTGCTTTAAATTTCTGCAATGTAATTTCGATTTATTTTCGTTTAAGGTGATGATTCATGTGGATTTTGGCTGCTACGTATATTTGTAGTAGCTATCACAAGATCTACGTGTGAGAGAATTGTCCAAGTTTAAGCTAACTTCTAGAAACATCTTCCACCCAAACTATGTGTCACATCAGGATTTCCTTTATGTAGTATAGGTCATTTAGGAAATAGTGAGAGTCCTTCTTGTGTATCTTGTATAGATTACCTTGCAATCTTACTGACCTATTTTGACAAATAAAATGCACAATGTATCTCATAACCCTAATTAAAATCAATAACATATAAATGCATCGTCAGTTGATTCAGTATCTTGTGAAATATTGGGAGTAGGATTTTCTTTAAGGAGCGTCAAATTGAGCTACAACAAAGTTAAAGTAAACAAATTAAATTATATCTCATTTTTAAATCACTTAATGAATTAGAAAAATTATCATGGATTTAAAAAACATATTCAAAGTAAGAATTAATTCATCCTATATTCACTATTAATCAAGCTACTAGTTTCAAGGATGCAACAGATGAAAAATTGTTAGATTATTTCATTTTTAATCTAGATATTGTGAAACAATTAAAGACAACTTAGTAGATGTACAAAAAATCTCTTAGAATGAAATTTTTGGGAATATTTTACAAAAAAAAAAAATAATCTTTAGTCCAAACAATTTTTCTTGTAAACTCATTGACTAATTCAAATAGAAAAACCTTTGAAATTGAACCAAAGAAAACTTTGAATATCACTTCAACATTGGAAGCATCTTAGGGAAACCATTTGATTCAAGTATTAAACAAATATTCCAAATCATTTTCTTGGGATCACACAAATATGCAAGGAATTCATCCTAGCACATGCATGCATCATATATACATAGATTAACACGGAAAATCTATAAGACAACCTCAACGAAAAATAAAGCCAATATTTAAGGAGATAGTGAAGTATGAACTCCAAAAATTATTAAAGGTAGATTATATCTACCCCATATCTGATAGTGAATAGGTTTCTCCTTTTGTTTCCATGCCTATAAATAATGAGAAATGGTGAGTATGTGTTGAGAGAATTAAATAAAGCTAACCTCAAGATCATTTTCCTTTACCATTCACATATAAAGTCCTAGACAACCTAGCTCAAAAGGAATATTTTTCCTTCTTGGATGGGTTTAGTGGCTAAAGTAAAATCAAAATAGCTTTAGAGGATTAGGACAAAACAAATTTCACATCTCCTTGGGGAACATATGCCTATAAGGTATTTCCTTCGATTTGTGTAATGCACTAACTACATTTCAAAGAGAAATATTGGCCATCTTTATTTATTTAATATGTCAATGCATTGAAATTCATATGGATGAATTTTCTATATATGGAGATACTTTTGAATAATATTTAGTTAACCTAGAAAAAAAAATCTAAAAATATGCATAGAAACCAACTTTTCCCTTACTAGTGAGAATTGTTTTATGGTATTAACAGGAGAGATTGTACTGTGAGATAATATATTTGTTGCAGGGATAATAGTATATGCAACCAAGATTGAAATCGCTGATAAATTACCAATTCCATCAAGTCAAAGAGAAGTAAGAATTTTCCTAGGTTTTGTAAAGTATTATCATCAGTTCATAACAAAATTTAGAAAAATAGCCTTGCCATTATTCGAATTTCTTACTAAAGACATTTTATTAGAATGGTAATTGTTAAATTTATTTTAAGAATCTTAAAGAAAAAATATTGACAATGGAAATGTTAAGAAGGCCTCATTGGTATTTACCATTTCACATCTCCACACATGCATCTGATACATCAATAGAGCTAGCATTAAGTAAAAAAGAGAACATGGACACTTTTGCAATTTATTTTATTAGTAAAAATATAAGTCCTACTAAGCTCAAGTCCACTGTTACTGAGAAAGAAATGTTAGCACTTGTGCAGTAGTTAACAAGTTTCGACACTATGTCACTGACTATGAAAACTTTATCCATACAAACCATTTTTCGATAACGTACTTAATGGAAAAACATATTACTAATGGTAGATTAAAAATATGGTTATTGTCATTGCAGGAGTTCAATATCATTGTCATAGGTTTTCTTGGAATGGAAATCAAGTGGCAAAATTTCTATCATGACTTAATAACCCCGATGAGATTGTGTCAGACTTTAGTTTCTTATACTTTTCCAGATGAACATTTGTTTGTTATATCTATTATAACTTTATTCTTTGTGATGTGGAAAATTACTTGTATTTGAGAAAGTGACCACCCTATTTGACATCAAAATAAAATAATAAGATAATAATATAGAGTGTTAGATTTTCTTAGAATAAAGAAAATATATTTTACATAGGACCTTTCTCTGCTGGCCAAGGACTCCTTATGGTCCTTGGTTATGAGAAGGAAGTATATAGACCCTAGACCAGTAATTTAATGGGTGAGGATTCCGGACAAGAAACCCAAGGGAGGGTCGGTGGTCTGGAGGGCCACTCTCGGAGCCATGGTATTGATTGAAGAGGGGCTTGTGTGGAAGGTTGGAAATTTGCAACAAATCAGAGTAGGGTTGGATCTATGGGTCGGATGCAATGCGAGGTTTTCCCTTCCGAAAGCTTGCAGAGCCCACCTTGCTAAAAAAGATCTCTTGTACCTAAATCAGGTTGAAAAGTGGAAGCAACATCTATTTGGAATCAAGGCTGGAAATCAGGGGCTAACCTTCAGCTTGATCCAACATGGTTTGAGACATGGAACCACTACATAAACGAGCTCCACAGGACTAATGTCCGTCTGCGAGATGAGCTCGATATTCTTAGATGGGCATTGGCTTCGTATAGCAATTACTCACCTAATTTTGGCTACTCATATCTCATGGGGAAGAAAGGATGGGTGGAGCCTGAGTGGTGGTATAAACCACTTTGGAAGATGAAATGTCTAGCGAAAAGCCACCTCTTCTTCTGGTGCTTGATGGAGAATAAGATCCCCACCTGGGAAAATCTACATAAATGATGGAAGGAGGGACCGGGAAGGTGCCCCTTATGCAAAATTAAATCCGAAATTGTGGCTCATCTGGTTTTGAGCTGTCTATTCAGCATAAAGGTATGGGACACTTTCCATTCCCTGGCTGGGTTTACACAACAATGGAGATGCCTCTCGGTCAAGGAGGCCTGACAGACGTGGTGGAATAATTGTTAGGTAGAGAAAAAAAAAAAATTCCCTTACTCATCTCTTGGGGAATCTGGCTAGCCAAAAATCGAGCTACCTTCAGGGATGAAGAAACCCCCTCTCATGTTGTCGCTCAGGAAAGGGCGGCTATTTACGATCTACTACCAGACCAAGTGCCCATCACAAAGATAAGGACCATTACCCCTGAGCTAATTAGGGGAAACATCCCCTAGGCGTATTTCAATGTTGCCTCCGACCTAGAAAACATGTGTGGGGCCAAATTAGTTATTCATTTAAATCAGGAGTAGAGGTTGGAGGCCTCTATCGGTCTTGGTCAGGGTTAAAATAATTATGTTGAGATTAAAGCACTACATCTCCTTCTCTATTGGCTCGCACACCTGGACATTAACTCAGTTCAGATCTTTGGGGACTCGCTCAACATTATCAAATGGTTCAATAATGAATTTTTGGCTTGAGGGGTCCTGACCTAGGTTCGAGGGTTAAGGTTTGACAACAAACCCCTATACTACTGTCCCTTTTGGTAGTGACCTGCTGGCGTAGGCCAAAGTCTCACCTAAAGTAGTATGGGTGGGTGCTAGAACTAGGTTTCCGCACCCTATGAGAGGGTAGGTAAGTCAGGCAGGGCTGCGTTTGACTTCACAAATATCAGATCGTATATTACTGAACCCAAATCTATCAATCTTTTCACGTCTACATGTGCAATACCGTGCAACGAATAACAAATATAGGGTAACAAAGCAACTATCGCAGCTATTCTTACATAAAGTCCAATAAAAAGATTCAGATCAATTGTCGTTGCAACATAAGTACTTAGCACAGTTACTTGTGAAGCTCAATATAGAATCATGCATACCATAATAGATCTAGATCACAGTATAAACCAGTAACATAAGTACTTTCGTAGCTCAAATTAATGACACAGAGCATACATAATTAGATATCACAAATTAAATTGATTCAAAGATTTCAACAACCTTCTGCATTCATTAATCCTCCAGATCCTTTTACAATACCCAAAACCCAACCTGCGCACACAGCAAGATTGAGGATCTCCGCGCACACAGCCAGTAGGAGTCCTAACCCAATAACCCAGTCCCAAATCTAACAGTTCGCACTTAGCATCAATCTCTATTCATTCCTACCTATTGACTCAAAAAGGTTCAAATATTTATAGTACTTTATCCTACACATCTAATGGTCCGCAAACCGCAGTTTGCGGACTCTTGGTCTACCCTTGGCCCGCTTATAATGTATTAGGGGTTTTGACCTGCCCCAAAACCCCTGCGCTAGACTAAATATACTAAAAAATATACAAAAAAGGACCAGATTTGCAGCTTGCAGGAGACCATGTTCCAACAGTCCCCCAACACAATCTTGTGACTCGTCCCGAGTCACTGTGGTGGTGGGGTCTCTACCTGCGCGTGCAATGAATTGACGACTGCGACTAGTGGGGGCAACACTTCTAGACTCTGAATAGCAACGCTCTGTGCAATGTCCATGAGCTTTTGTGATGTCATTCCTTCTATCACAGTGGTGACGCTTTCCAATGTTTGATTTAGTCGCTTAACAGCAAAATCAACACCCTGTGATAGCTGGAGGGCTGCGGCAGTCCATGGCTTCAAGCATTGTTTGAGGGTGTCCTTCTGATGCCAGAGTTCCTCAATCTCATATTGGAGGGATTTTTTGGTCCTTAGACAGGCAAGGCACTGTGCAGGTGCCAAATTGGGTAAATTAACCCCAATCTGCTCAAAATCTTCCTCTTTCTGCTGCAATTCCTACTAATTTTTCAAAGGATCGGATCTTGTTGTACTTTGGTCCATAACTACAGGGTTGTCTCGAGCAACTGAGCGCCCTGAGAAATTTTTCTTGTAATAGTGTCCGTAGCTGCGGTCACCAGTGCAGCATGCTGGGCGCGTAACTCTAGGGGTGTTGCGGGCTATAGTTTGGCATGCAGGTCACTGATTTGCTGCTCTAGCTGTGTCTTAACGACCTGCATTTATGCCCTAGACGCCTTCAAAATTGCGACCAATCCTTCAACTTTAGCCCGAGGCATGGCTACGGTTGGGATCTCTTCTGTAACCTCTGTATAGAGCTGGTGGATCACTGTTTCAATCTCTGCCTACTGCGAGATAGCGAGAAGCACTTTTGCGTTCTGCTGGGCGATGGTTTGCTCGGCCATACTGAGCTGTTGATGCACTTTTTGGTCACGATGGTGGATACCCAGGAATACGACGGTGTGGAGGCCCTGTAATGCCTCGTGGGGTAGCTTGGCCAGATCCAACTACATCCCTGTACCTACTTGGGGTGGGATTCCTACAAGGGCAGCACTAGGCAAAGAGCAGAGACGACTTTCTCCCATAGCTAGCACTGCACTGCTGGTTTCCAAGAGAGTCTGCACCTGAATTACACCAGTCTACAGCATATCTGTTTTAAACTGGAGGGTGCGAAGCTCGGCCTGGATGGTGGTGATCGCAACCTTCTGTTGTTCTGCTATGGCTGCCCATATATCCTTTGTAGCCAATGTAACTACGTCTACGATTTGTTCGAGGTCACCGTCAGTTAGTGTGACTGTCGCATCATATTCCTTGTGTTGGGCGTGCTGCTTCTTTCAAGACCCTTTTGGGGGCTCACCTGGCCGCTTCATACCCTGGGCGGAGGTGGTATCAGTCAACCCTCCCATGCTCAGGTCTAGCTGCGAAACTTCCTGAGTCTTGGCCTTAGCGTCCGTGTCGGCAGCCTGCAGCAGCTGCACATCCTTGTTCGTAGCTGCATCTGAGCCAATCTGGCTTGGTCCTGGGGCCTCCTCTGGGTTGACAAGGGGGGTCACCTTTGTCGCGATGGTCCCTTCAGGCTCCTTTCACCGATTTTTAAGCTATTCCTCCACGCAGGGAGCCAGAGCGTAATTATTCTATTAATTTCCTCATCCTCGGGCTCAATCTCCATGATTTCCGCAATTTCTAGCTCTATAGGAGCCGAAGCTTCCGCAGGGTTAGTAGCCATTATTTTAGCGTGAAAAAGGAATCCCGATTCTGGGGGACTATTGGTAGTGGGAGTGGTTTGATCAGTCATGAACATAATGCTACAGGCCCAGAGAACCATGCAGCATAAAGAAAATACATACGGGTTACGGAAGCGATACAGAACACTTGTTTGAGTTATTCTTCCTACTTTATAGTGCCTGTGGTCATCCAACGGTAGGGTAAAAATCACCTAAAACTTACCATCAAGTAAATGGTAAAAAATCTCAAGGAATTACCTCATTAATTGCCATCTGCCCACTCCATTCAATGGTAACTTTTCCTTTTTACCAAATTTTACTGTTTCAAAGGCTATTTTCAGCTCCTTATGTATGGTCAGCGTACATGCTGAGCTTGGACTAAACGCCTGCGCCTCCTGCGCATCCTCCCTTAACACAAGCTTGTTCCCTAGGTACTTCAAAACCAAAGACATGTTCTTCCGACATGCATCATCCCAATAGAACCGAACCACATTCGCAAGAAAGTTTCTCAGAGGTGCCATGATTAGGGTGTATTGTCGAACAAACTTCCTGTAATGGCCTACGTGGCCAAGGATTGAACGCAATTGTTCCTTTGCTGTAGGAGTATCTGTTTCCTCAATTTGAGCCAATGTAGGGTGCATCTCCATGCTACCTATTCACAGCCTAAGCAACTTGGTAACCATGTGCATCCCTTATAATTCTAATTCAAAGGCGACTTGTGGATCATCCTAACCCTCTTTTGGGGCTAGGTTGCGATAATCGATCATACTTAGTACTTGTGCTTCCCACGTGGGTACTTCAGGTACGAAATACAGGTGTGATTCACCCCATGCATCAGTGTCAGTGTCTTGCAGAGCTTCATCAAGTGCTCCCATCCCCCCAATTAGTCCAAACGTCCTCACAAAGTCATCTTTTAATGTTTCCGAGTGGTGGGTGCGTTGATGTAGCTCTGCATCCAAATACCATGCAGTGGGAAGTGGTCCCAGAGCATGAATAAATAGATGGACCCACTCTTTGGCAGTTCTGTCGCACCATTTTTCGATCCAAGCGAATAGATATTCGCTTGGGTTTTCTGCCCCAATGAATGTCTGGATTCATATGTCAGCAGGGGTCTCAAATTGTAAGATCATCATATCTCGACACTCCTGCCAATCCTGAAATATCTCCTCATGCGTTCCCCACCATCGCGTATGTGTTCCATGCATGGATAGCCTAAGGGCCCATACCTGTCGTTCCCATGAAACCTCAGCTTCAAATGCTCGCAAAAATTCCCTAATATTACCAGAACCGTCAAAGTAGGGGAGGTTTCTTACCTCTGAGGAGACGTAGTGGAAATCCGTTGTAACCCAGAGATATCGCAGCGCAGAGACATCATACAACTGGTTCTGCCAATTCTCCATCTCCCCATCTGGGTCGTAGAATCATTCACTGTCCTTTTCCCAGTAGAGTACTCCATCCGCCGTGGGGTTGACCTAGTCTTCATTCTGCGTAGTTAATTTGTAGATGTAATCCACTTCTTCCTCATTGCGCACTGGCCCTGTGTATCGTTTGCCTTCCGTAGGGTCTAACGGTACTATCACTCGGGTACCGTTATTTTCAAACACCATGCTCCTCTTCTTCAAATTAATGATACCTCCCACCTCTATGGCCCAATCCAATCCTAGAAGCACAGGGTAGGGGTCCACATCTTCTACGATTTGAATGACTTTAAAATCAGCTTGGACCTTAACCCCTGCGTTGTCTACCATGATCTTTGATAGTCTCCCCAAGGGTATGACATTTTTTTATTGTCCATGCACAGCTGGATAGTGGACCATTCCAACTAAGGTTCCCCCATGCATTGCAAAGTTTGTTTAGGTAATAGATTCGCGTCCGACCCTAGGTCCAAAATAACCTGATCTTTCTCGTAATCACCGATCTGCATCGTCAACCGCATCTCCCTGCCGATGAATTTATTATACCTATAGAGTTTATGTACATCCTTGACTTCCGGAGGGGGGATAGGTCATGTTGCGCAGCTATCTATCAATGCCTGAAGATTTCCCATAGCCCTCGGGTTGCGCAGCAGCTTCATACATTCTTGTAAAAAGGGTTTGACCTCCTCATTTGCCTTGAGGTCCCCCGGCAGCTGCAAAGTAGATACCTATGCCTCAGCAAAGTCCTTGCGAGATGCGATAAATGTTTCTTTCTCCTTCTTTAGATCCAACCCTTCCTATTTAATAATTGTTGGTCGGATCAGAGGTTTGGTTGTAGTTTTTTCCCCAAGCCCCCCGGTGGCCATCCCACTTCGTGTTATGAAATTTATGCTTGGATCTTTGTCTTGTAGTTCAGCTTTGACTCTCTGCACATTCTGCGTAGGCGTCAGCTGTTTTTCCTACATTTTTTCTATCAATACTGGACAATCTTTAATCGCATGGTCCAGCTGCCTGCAGTACCGGCAGGTCTGTCTTGTGAGGTTTGGACAGTACCTGGAAAAGTGCCCCACCTCTCCACAGTTATAACAAATGAGTTTCCCTCATCCCCGACCCACGCTTCCACCTCTTCTGCCTCCCCTGCCCCTTGCTGGGGAGCCCCCTGCGCTCGAGAGAAATCTGGGTGAATATGGGTCCGAATGAACCCTATATAGATTCCCCCAATCGATCATCAAATCATACGTCCGGTAGTTATGTTCATCATGTCCTACTGACCTGCAGAACCTGCACCATTGTTGTTTTACTTTTGGGATGTACGCAGCAAGGCGGGGATAGTGGTTCGTGTTGTGCAACCCTGCAACACGGCAATCCTCGCACCATAGTGTCGGCCCACTTGATTCTGCCATTTCCCTATGGTGCAGCAGACTATGTCCCCCATCCTTCATGTAGTCTGTCAACATCGACAGTTATCCATGGTGTGACCATTCATCCTGCAACGTATGAACCATTTTTCCAAGCTAGCCTCTGCGCCTTGCTCCTTTCGCAGGTTCTGGATCTCTATGTGCATCGCCTCCTGTTTTCCTTGGATTTTTTGGACGCCTAGTTGGGTATCATCTTTGGGCACAGCTTCCAATTTCATAGCGACCTCCAGGGCCTTTTCCGGTGATTCGAAAGTTTGGTGACCCATAGGTACGCGCAGGTGAGGTAGCAACATAGCAATGAACCATTCTGTGTGCTGTTTGTCATCATACTAAAATCCTCCTTCCCTAATCACCTTCTTCAGCCGTTGATCAGCCTCCCACACATACTCAGAAGGTCCTTGCTTGAAATATTTTATATCGACCACCATTTGAGAATATGACTTAGGCTTCTTAAACTGTTGTTTTAAGGCGTTCTTGACCTCTTCAATGGTTGAGTTTGCATCCTATCCAATATATCCCATGTACCAGTCCAAATCCATTACTTCAAAGGAAAGGGACAGTTGTGCCCTCTTCACTGTGTCATTGGCTACGTTCTGCGCAATCCATACCGATTCTGCGACAAACCATAACTACTCCATGTCCACATCTCCCACACCCTTAAAGGTAGGTAATTTCATGTGCGCAGCCATGTCATCTTCTGGTGGTGGAGGTGTAGGTTTTGAGTATATTTGGTCTAGCACAGGGGTTTTTGGGTGGGTCAAAGCCCCTAATACATTGTAAGCAGGCCAAGGGTAGACCAAGAGTCCGCAAACCACGGTTTGCGAACCATTGGATGTGTAGGCTAAAGTACTATAAATAGTTGAACATTTTTGAGTCAATAGGTATGAATGAATAGAGATTGATGCTAAGTGCGAACTATTAGATCTGGAACCGAGTTATTGGGTTAGGACTCCTACTGGCTATGTGAGCGGAGATCCTCAATCCTGCGGTGTGCGGAACCTGCTGCTGTGTGCGCAGGTTGGGTTTTGAGTATTGTAAAAGGATCTGGAGGATTAATGAATGTGGAAGGCTGTTGAAATCTCTGAATCTATTGAATCTGTGATATCTGATTATGTATGCTTTGTGTCATTAGTTTAAGCTGTGAAAGTACTTGTGTTACTAGTTTATACTGTGATCTAGATATATTATGGTATGCATGATTCTATATTGAGCTTCACAAGTAACTGTGCTAAGTACATATGCTACGTTGACAATTGATCTGAATATGTTTATTGGACTTTATGCAAGAATAGTTGCGATAGTTGCTTTGTTACCCTATATTTGTTATGTGTTGCATGGTATTGCGCACGTAGATGTGAAAATATTGATAGATCTAGGTTCGGTAATATGCGATCTGATATTTGTGAAGTCGAACGCAGCCCTGCCTGACTTACCTGCCCTCTCCCAGGGTACGGAAACCTGGTTCCAGCACCCATCCATACTACTTCGGGTGAGACTTTTGCCGGCCCAAGCAGGTCACTGCCAAAAGGGCCAGCAGTATAGGGGTTTGTTGGCAAACCTTAACCCCCGAACCTGGGTCAGGACCCTCAAGCCAAAAAATGGTTCTGTTGCCAGGACAGGGATCATTTTGAGAGAGGGATCGGTTAATGCCAAGGCCGTACTAGAAACTTGAAAGAAAATAAATTGATGAATGGTTCGAACGACAAGTTCAGGAATTCGCAGTGAAATAAAACCGCAGTAAAAGGTTGACCACTGAAAAGTGGAAAAATAAGTATATTTTCACAGAGATCTACGAGATCTTCTTCGTAACCATTGCGATTGAGCTCCAGGAGTGGCTCGCAAGGTTGGTCAAATTTCAGACGTGTTGGAAGGACGATCGGGTTACAGAGTGGACCCCAAAATTAATCCAGTAGTTAGAGAAGTGACAGCAACAAAACTGAAAGTCGGCCCCTAAGGAGAGCTAGTCTGTATTGTCGCTCTGTCAACATTTTCTCCTGCTTAACTCAGTTCACCTCCACGTGGTCTTCCACAACTTCTTTGGTTTTATTTATCAAATTCGAGGAATTTGACAAATAAACATAATCAACAACTTTGAAAATTAAATGAACCCGAGCTTTAATTCTCTCGCCACCTTATAATAAGGTTGTCACCCTTCAATATCTCATATTGATAACCCGATACTTTTTTAAATAAATGAATTTGGTCGCTGGGCCCACACAACGTGGATTTTAATTTATTATGCATGCCATACCTTAGGTTAACCTTCGAGCATCTTCCGAATACGACCACCATCCGATGGCTTCCCTCCATATCGACAGTGCTCAACGATATCGCACTGCTTCCTTAGTCAAAATTTAATGCGCGATGGCACGTGAAAAGGTGGTTTTAGGGGTCCCACCTTAGGCCACGTGTCAACTGTTCTATGGAATCGCTCCCAATTGGAAAATACCGCTCACCCCGCAAAAGTGGTGCGATATGGGTAGTCTGGTTTCGCTAACCCACTCACGGTTTTGGAACAGTGGTTGACCCCGGTTTAATTCAGGTTACGCTATCCTCTGTATTCACTAACTCAGGTCTAGCCTCGAGACAGGATTCAACAAAACAAAATTATCTCTTTATTAAGCGGGATTTCCACTATCATTAAACAGAGTTCAACGACCACGATTTTACACAGACCTCGTTTGCGGTTGGAATTTAATTCAACAGAGCTTGTTGAACTGTTCAAGAGACACAGTAGACAGAGGGATGCAGAGACTGTACAACAATTCAATTCAATAATTATACTCGCACAGAGTTCAATCGCCTCCCAATTAAACAAATTTCCTTACAAATATCAATTCAAGACAGTTTTATAATCAACGGGAACTGAAATTTATTCAACCGGAATCAATTGCTTAACACACAAATTTTATTGCAGAAATATCCTCCCCTCAATGAGATCCAGGGGTTACATAAATACATAAACATTTGTCTCTTTGGTTCCTCTACGAGGACCATTTAGTAAATCAAAAGCCTAATTACAATTATTCAAATAACTGAAACATGACAGATGGATCGAATCCAAACCTATTCGACTTCTATGGACTCTAAATAATCTAAATGAAATAGGTAGCTAAGGCATCGACACCTTGCTATTACAATTCAATGATTTTGAACCCTCCTAGCCACAACATGTGGACAAAACCTCTTACATTGCTGGCTAGTGTCTAATGCCCCTGCATCAGACTCCCGAGGGTGATTTCCTTCATGGTCTCATATCCATGAGCTCTTCCACTGATCTGCCTATCTTCTGCAACCTCCCTTCAGTCATCCAAGTGGCATCTTCCTCTATCTTTTCCTTCCATTTGATTAAGTATTGAAATTACTCTTGTCCTCTGGTCTTCCTAAACACTCTTTTGTCCAATATCTTCTCTGGTTGTAATGGTTGTGCTGGAGGTAGTTGCTTTACCCATTCAATCCGTTCCTTGTCTGCTGATCTTTCTTCTACACCATCATCCTCATACTTGTACAAATCTGCAACATCAGAAATGGGAGATATTCCAACATCAGGTGGAAATTCAATCTCATAAGCATTTGCAGAAAACTTTCTAAGTATCTTGCATGGCCCAATCTTTTTGAACTTCAGTTTATTATACTGCTTCTTTGGGAATCTCTCCTTTCTCAAGTGTGCCAAAACCAGATCTCCTACTTCAAAATGGACTTCTTTTCTGTTCAAGTCTGCTCTGCCTTTGTATTTGATGTTGTTTCCTTGTAGTTACTGTTTCACTTGTTCATGTATGGCCTGGATCTCCGAAGCAAATTTTTCACTATCTGCGCTCCTTAGCTCTGCCCTTCCCAGGTTTCTTAACTCTGATATTCCTCTGGGGCGCATTCCATAGACAATATGGAATGGGCTTTGCCCTATGCTCCTGTTTGGTGAGTCATTATATGCATATTCTGCCTGGGGAAAAATATGATCCCACTGCTTGGGATTCTCTCCTGCAAGACTTCTCAACAAATTTCCCAGACTCCTATTCACTACCTCAGTTTGTCCATCAGTCTGAGGATGATAAGCTGAGCTGAAACTCAGTTTGGCACCAAGTTTCTTCCACAGTGTCCTCCAAAAATGGCCTGCAAATATGGTGTCTCTGTCTGAAACAATACTCTTGGGCAACCCATGCAACCTAACCACTTCCTTGAAAAACAAGTTAGCAACATGGGTAGCAACACTAGTTTTATAACATGGAATAAAATGTGCCATTTTGGAAAATCTTTCCACCACAACAAAGACTACATCATTCCCTCTCTGAGTCTTGGGCAATCCTAGAACAAAATCCATACTCACCATGTCCCAAGGCCTGTCCGGAATAGGCAAGGGAGTGTAAAATCCTACATTCGGGCTCCTTCCTTTGGCATATTGACAGATTTTGCAATTCTTCACAAACTTGTCCACTTTTGTTCTCATCTTAGGCCAATAATAGAAGTGACTCAGCTGCTCATAAGTTTTATCAGTACCAAAGTGTCCAGCAAGTCCACCACTATGCTTCTCCTTAATCAAGTTTTCTCTCATGGAACATTTTGGTACACACAGTTGGTTTCTTCTGAATAGTAAGTCCTCCTGCAAGAAATAATCCAGCCACTGGCTTCTATCTTTTATAACAGGATTATAACATGCCTCAAATTCTTCCTTAAAATCATAATCTGTTTTATACAGTTCTTTGAGAAAATCAAATCCTACAACTTCAAAATTAGTTTCTTGAACAAGCATGTGCCTCCTACTCAAAGCATCAACTACTTTATTTGCTTGGTCACTTATGTGTTTCAAAACAAAGTTAAAACCTTGGAGATATTCAACCCTTTTGGCATGCTTATGATTCAGCAATTTAGCACGCTTTGTTACTGCTGTAAGCATAGATTATGATATATTAAATTATTTGGACCATCAAATAATGTCCTTTTCAATACGAACAATTGCATAGAATTCATTCTCATAAGAAGATAACACTATTAGGCATAATCTTGTCTCAACGAAATAGGCCAGACCTATCATCCTGACTGTTTATAGCTCAATGGCTTCATTGGCATCACACTTCACTTGAAATGGTTTGTTAAAATCATATAGTAAAACGAGCTTCTTGAATTGTCTTTTGTTAAAGGTTTAAAGTTTTCTTTCTTGGCAATGGAGTCATTTAAATAGTTTGTTTCTCTTCTTGTTGTCTCCCAATTTTGGGTGCGGTAATCTTCTTGAAGTTTCTATAAACTGCTGTGGTAACGACCATGGAAACTTCTTACCTCCAAAACATTTCTTGGTGAAGGCCACTCCACAATTGCCTGGACCTTTTCTGGATCCATCTTCAATCTTCTATGAAAACAACAAAGCCCAAATACACCAACTCTTCCTTCATGAATGAGCATTTCTTTAAGTTTATTAGCATTTTCTCTTGGTGCAGCTTCTTCAAGACATAATTAAGATGCCTCAAATGTTCTTCTTTAGTTTTGCTGAAAACTAATATATCACCCAGATACACTATCACAAATTTACCAATGAATTCTTTCAATACTTCATTCATAAGTCTCATGAAAGTACTAGGTGCATTTGACAACCCAAAAGGCATTACCATCCATTCATACAGTCCTTCATTTGTTTTAAAGTCAGTTTTCCACTCATCACCCTCTCTTATTCTAATCTGATGATATCCACTTTTTAAATCTATCTTTGAAAAATATTTAACACCACTCAAACAATCCATTAAATCCTCAACTCTGGGCAAAGGGAATCTGTACCTGATTGTTATCTTATTGATTGCTCTGGAATCAGTACACATCCTCCAGCCTCAATCTTTCTTTGGGCTCAATACTGTTGGTACTGCACATGGACTCAAACTTTCTCTGATCAGTCCCTTGTCCACCAACTCTTGTACTTATCTCCTGATTTCCTCATTTTCTGTGGGAGTCATTCTGTAGGCTGCCTTATTTGGTAGATTTGAACCAGGGATAAAATATATCTGATGGCTGATCTTTCTCACAGGTGGCAGCTCATCAAGTAAATCGTCCACAACAATGTCACAATAATTTTCTAACATCTCTTGGATTTCTATTGGCAAATCAGAAATCTTTGTAGAAGTAAGAACTACCTTAGGTTTGCAAACTAAAGAAAAAATTACCTCTTCTTCTTCCATCTGCTGCAGATATTCCTTCCCGCTCAGCAACAAGGTCTTTGGATCAACCACTCTGCTTGATGGCTCTCCTTCTTCCATGGGTATCAATGTATTATGTACCCCATCCTTGAAGAACTTGTAAGTGTTCTTCTTGCCATCATGCACCGCTGCTCTGTCAAACTGCCAAGGTCTACCCAGCAGTATGTGACACACATCCATGGGCATTACATCACATAGGACCTTCTCTTTGTATTTGCCCATTTGTAGCTCTATCTCACACTGTTATTTTACAATCAGCTAGTGCCCTTTATGCAGCCATGACACTCTATAGGGAGTTGGATGCTCCCTTGTATTCAGTCTCAACTTCTCTATCACCTCAATGGAAACTAGATTGTCTGTGCTGCCACTATCAATAACTAGCTGGCAGCATTTCCCTTGGACTTTGCATATGCTCCTAAACAAAGTCTTCCTTTGTGCAGGCTCAGTGACCTCTTTGGTTTGTTTCAACAAGACCTTATTAACCACCAAGGACTCTCCCCTATCTGGTAGAATTTCTTCTTCAATTTCTGCCTCTTCTCCAACCTGGGCAACAACAGCATTTCTTGGACCAACACTCACATTCTTTGGGCACTCATAGTGCTTGTGTCCCACTTGCTGACATCTATAGCACTTCAATTCTCTACCTCTACGTCTGTCTCTGCCTCCTTTTCCTCTATAAGAACCCCTTCTGCCTCTTTCATTACCCTCTGCATATGCATTATGAGGTGATCTACTGTTAGCTCCATCCCTGGGTGTAGTAGACTTTTCTCTACCACCCCAACTTCCCTTTCCACGGAAAGTACCTCTCCCTTTGGCAGACTGCTTTCTCAGGAGTTTCTCCTCTGCTTTCAAGGCCAGATGATAGGCCTCTTCAAATGTTTTAGGAGACAGAAGACCAATCTCATCTTGGATCTCCAGCTTGAGAACATTCACATATCTGGCAGTCTTCTCTGGTGTGTCTTGAAATTTCCCAGCTCTTATTCTTACTCTATATAATTCTTCTGTGTATTCTTTTACTGTCAGCAACCTTTGTCTCAGGTTCTGCATTTTCCTAAACAATGTTAGCTGATAATCACTAGGCAAGAATTTACCTTTTAGATTAGCCATCATTCTGGTCCAGCTCTTGATAAGCTGCTTGCCAACTCTCCTTCTTTCTGCCTGCACTCCATCCCACCAGAGTGCAGCATGTCCCTTCAGCTATGTTACTGAAAACTTGACCTTCTTATCTTCACTCATTTCTTCATAGTCAAAGCACTTGTTCATTTCATTAATCCAATCCACCAGCTCTTCTGGATTCAGTCCTCCTGCAAAAATTGATACTTCAATCCTGGGCTTAACTGCAGACCCCATAACAGTTCTGAGGAGCCTCATATCAGGAGGAATCTCAACATTTTCTTCCGCTTCTTCTAATTCAGGTTCACTGATGTCTTCAGGATCTCTGGGCTGTCTTCGCTCCATGGCATCCATTCTGGCCTTGAACCTCTACAAAATTCCCAACACTTCTGCATTGGCAATGGGTCCGCCTCTCCTTCTGCCAACACCTCTACCAACTCGGATTGCCATGTTAATTCTCTGCAAAAACAACTCGAAAACGCTCTGATACCACAAATGACAGCAACAAAACTGAAATTCGGCCCCTAAGGAGAGCTGGTTTTCTATTTTCACTCTGTCAGCATTTGCTCCTGCTTAACTCCGTTCACCTCCACGTGGTCTTCCACAACTTCTTTGGTTTTATTTATCAAATTCGAGGAATTTGACAAATAAACATAATAAACAACTTTGAAAATTAAATGAACCCGAGCTTTAATTCTCTCGCCACCTTATAATAAGGTTGTCACCCTTCAATATCTCATATTGATAACCCGATACTTTTTTAAATAAATGACTTTGGTCCCTAGGCCCACACAACGTGGATTTTAATTTATTATGCATGCCATACCTTAGGTTAACCTTCGAGCATCTTCCGAATATGACCACCGTCAGATGGCTTCCCTCCAGATCGATGGCGCTCAACGATATCGCACTGCCTCCTTAGTCGAACGTTAATGCACGATGGCATGCGAAAAGGTGGTTTTAGGGGTCCCACTTTAGGCCACGTGTCAACTTTTCTATGGAATCGCTCCCAATTGGAAAATACCGCTCACCCTGCAAAAGTGGTGCGGTATGGGCAGTTTGGTTTCGCTAACCCACTCACGGTTTTGGAACAGTGGTTGACCCCGGTTTAAGTCGAGTTACGCTATCCTCTATATTCACTAACTCAGGTCTAGCCTCGGGGCAGGATTCAACAAAACAAATTTATCTCTTTATTAAGCGGGATTTCCACTATCATTAAACAGAGTTCAACGACCACAATTTTACACAGACCTCATCTGCAGTTGGAATTTAATTCAACAAATCTTGTTGAATTGTTCAAGAGAAACAGTAGACAGAGGGATGCAGAGACTGTACAAAAGTTCAATTCAATAATTATACTCGCACAAAGTTCAATCGCCTCCCAATTAAAAAAATTTCCTCACAAATATCAATTCAAGATAGTTTGATAATCAACGGGAACTGAAATTTATTCAACCGGAATCAATTGCTTAACACACAAATTTTATTGCAGAAATCTCCTCCCCTCAATGAGATCCGGGGGTTACATAAATACATAAGCATTTGTCTCTTCGGTTCCTCTGCGAGGACCGTTTATTAAATCAAAAGCCTAATTACAATTATTCAAATAACTGAAAATGACAGATGGATCGAATCCAAACCTATTCGACTTCTATGGACTCTAACTAATCTAAATGAAACAGGCAGCTAAGGCATTGACACCTTGTTGTTACAATTCAATGATTTTGAACCCTCCTAGCCACAACATGTGGAAAAAACCTCCTACATTGCTGGCTAGTGTCTAATGCCCCTGCATCAAGAAGGCTGATAACACCATCACTCGCACGGTAGACCACTGGGTGGACAACATGCTAGGAGGGTTCATGATAGAATTTTCCATCGATCAATTTGTCTCCTACTCCGAAGCAAAGCGGATATTCTTCAAAGGATTTAGGGGTAAGTTTCTTAAGACTTTACCATTTCTGATTAAGATGTTATTGTGTGAAAAAAGTATTTTGTGTAGCTACACCGAGTGAATGACTGCCGATCTGGACGGAAGTATGACGCGAAGCCGCAAATACTATTGGACCAACCTAGAAGGAGGTAGATCTGTTTACAGCCCGTTAAGAGAAGCAACTGCGCAGAGTCCTCCAGCCACACCACTTTCGAACCAACGTAGGGGTAAGAACTCACCTACACATCCAATGGTCCTCAAACCGCGGTTTGCAGACTCTTGGTCTACCCTTTGCCCGCTTACAATGTATTAGGGGCTTTGACTTGCCCCAAAACCCCTGCGCTAGACTAAAAATACTCAAAAATATACAAAAAAGGACCAAATTCGTAGCTTGCAGGAGACCCTGTTCCAACAATAATATATTTTCTCAAATTATATTTTAATTCCTATCCTTGAGGAATGCTGGCTTCTGAAGACTCAATTTTATTATATTTATTTATGTCATATTTATAGGGAAATAAATGTTGCTACAGACTTCCTTTCTAAGGAGATTTTTCAGCAAGTTTCGGGCAGCTGGAGGACTCGAGAAATAGGGTCGGAAGGCTCTGTGGCTTCGGACCATCCTCCTTTTGTCTAGATTATTTTATCTAGCATCTATTTCAGCTTCTTTT
The DNA here is from genome assembly GCA_034641835.2 of Pinus albicaulis. Lineage (NCBI taxonomy): Eukaryota > Viridiplantae > Streptophyta > Pinopsida > Pinales > Pinaceae > Pinus > Pinus albicaulis. Next base: position 628,679,465 of record CM076581.1, on the reverse strand, counting down.
CAGCTATAACTATTTGTATTTATTTTATTTTCATGCAGAAAAAATTACATCCTACATAGTAATTTAAAACTCATATGCGGACACAGTCTCAAAGCTTCTTCTTTTTTTCTCTTACACCACACAGTCCTTCCTGTTTGGGCTAGTTTTCCTCATAAGAGGAGGCCCAGGAATGTGTTGTGAAGTTTCATATTTTTGGGCTGACAGCAAGTTGGTGGTTTTCCCCCATTATATGGGAAGCTTGTGAACAAACCCATCACACAAAAAGGATGGAGTTTTTGGAGATGGGCTGATTACTTCAGCCAGTTTATTGGGAGAGCTTAGACTCCTTCCAAGAAATTCTTAAATGCATGTACACGATTAACTTTTTATAATATAAAGAGTTTGATTTTTTCTTTGGAAAAAAAAGAGAAGATGAAATGTTAGAAAATTTAAAAGCTTGTTATGATGAACCTTGTAGTGGAAATTTTGCAGATAAAACAGTTTCCTATAATATAATTCATCAAGTATACTATTAGCCATCCCTTTTTAAAAATACAAGGAAATATGTTTGAAGTTGTGATTGTTGTTAGAGGATGGGCCAACCTATAGCCTTTGATGAAATTCCCTTGCATTTACAAGTTCTCATAGAGCCATTTGGAAAATGGGCTCTATATTTCATAGGTCCTAAAAAATGCATTTTGGTATGTGTTGATTATGTCACCAAGTGGGGTAGTTAATTCTCTCTTTGAGAACATTTTTGTAAGATTCAAATTCCCTGTAGAAATCGTCAATGATTAGGGAGCATAATTCACCTCTAAAATTGTGTCAAACATAGTGGAAAAGAACAAGATAAAGGATTGGAATTCCACTCCTTATCATCCATAGGAAAATGGTGAAGTGGAATCAACCAACAAAACTTTGGAGACAATCATGACCAAAACAATATAGCTACACTGGAAGGAATAGTCGAAAGGCTTTGAGAGGCTTCATGGGTTTTTATAAGTACCTATAAAAGTACCACTGACCTTACTCCTTATGAATTGGTATATGTAAATAGATATCACAACCCATTGAATTTCAAGATCAAACCTTTAGACTAGTAGTTGAATTAGGGTTAGATTTATCAGAAGCACAAAAGGAAAAAAATATGAAATTGAATGGGTTAGATGAGATGAGATAGGAATCATTACAAGAAAATACTTTAATCCAGCAAAAAATATCAAAATGGGATGACATTTTTAGTAAGAAAAATAAAATTGGTGACTTAGCTTTGCTTTTTTATTCCTGATCTAGGGTATAAAAAATATGCTCAAAAATAAAAGTGCTCACATTCTCCCGAAACTAGTGCCAAATCGTATATCTCGTCATTATGATTCCAATGATGCTTGGATTTCTTCAATACGACACCATATGAGAAATTTACCGCATTCTGAAGTTGTTGATAAACAGTTAAAAAGGAAACTTACAAGGTTGACTGGGTAGATGACTGGGAATATCGTACATTGATGTGGTATTGACATCAGCATGATGACTTTGGAAGTATAGTTTTCAGACAAAACAATCTCATGAGGACAAGTGGCACAATTTGATTGGTTGTGGTGATTGTGGTTGGGCCAACCATAAGCCACCACGTGGCCTAATGAAAGGATTCCATGTGGCCCTATGGGAGGCAGCCACGTGGCTCTAGTTCATTGGCTAATTTTTTTTTGTTTGATCGATAAACCTCCACAAGGTTGGACCCCACGGCCTCACATCCACCATTCAGACACCTTACCAATACACTACATGTTGATTCTTATTATATATACTTGGCCGCTTTTATTCAAATGTTAACGATTGGCGGTTTTAGGTAGGGGGAGGGTCAGCAGGCTCTCCCGACCGGCCCAGCCCTGCGTCATATGGTGTGTCGCATGACCGTGAGTTTAACTGATAAGGTGGGGCACTAGGCACCTTTCCAATGCCTTGACCCAAGGTCTTATCACCTTATACATGATCGAAAGTGTATGAATCAAGAGGGGAAGGCGTGCGACACCCTCCTCATGCCCAACATGTGGTTTTTGTAACTATAATGTGACCAAGTGCAGGGGTCGGCGGGGTGCGTGGCCTCTAGTTCGTGCCCACAGTCATATTTTTTCCACGTGATCAAACCGGGGGGGAAGAAGAATAGGGGTGCAACCTTATTGGTGTTCCTAACTGTCTGAAAAAATACACCCAACATGATGGGATTTGTCGTCGAACTTGTGTGAAAGTGTCATTTTACAACATTGCCAAATCAAAATTCGTTGCCAGTTTTGACATATGGTCAAATTTTCATAACAGTTAGCGGGGAAATGAAGAAGGAGGCCTAACTTGGCCATTTTTCAGTGATTTTGAGTCTAGGAAGAGCCTACACATGTGTCTTTGGGTGTTCATGCCACAATTGCGGTGTTATTTTTGCAATTTGAGCATTGTATGTTGATGTAATTTGAAATTTTGAGCATATAATTTAAAGGGCCAACATTGGAAGATGTACCTGGAGATGTAGCCCAGGAGGGGTGAACTCCATCATCAAATTGTTGTTTTGTGATGTTGCATGTTGTCTATTTTTCACTGTTAAAATATGAAAAAATTAACTAAGTTTACTAAGTTTAGGTGCCTTTTAAATTTCAATTCATTGCCCATAAGACATAAAATAGCTTTCAACATTCTACAAGAAACCTTCAATTTTAATTTCAGATCATTTTGGTCTCAGATCATGGTTGTTGTGAAGCTTTGATAGTTTTTGCAAGTGTTTTATTGAATTATTACAAGTTCTAAATTGAGAAGAGGATAAGGGGAGCTTGAAGAACCAAACCCTAAAATTGGTTCAAGTATGTCATAAACTCTAACTATCATGGCACATGAAGAAGGACAGAATCTGATGTCTGAGGATTAGAGATATTTGATAAATGAATTATATGATATGTTTGAGATGGTGAAAGTGTTGTACAATGAGAGGACAACAAGGTTGAAAGGAGAAAGTTCTAATAAACCAAAAGGTAATGGTGGTGATGGGAGAAAGCCTCCACCTCCACTTCCCCCTTCACCTCCATCTAGACCTTCATCCTCACCTCCTTCTTCACCTCCTTCATCTTATAGACCTACTCCTCCATATCCAAAAGGACATGCTAAGTCTCCTTTGATTAATCTTGATGTCAAATTTGAATTGAATATGTACAATGGGGAAGTAAATACTGAAAAGTTTGATAATTGGGCTCATCAAATTGAAGTCTATTACGAGATTCAAAAGATCGATGATGATGTTACTAAGATCCAACTTGCTTATCTTCGTTTGGAAAGTGCAACCCTCATATGGTGGGAGGCTAGAACTCAATAATATTTGAATAAAAGTGGTAAAATTATCTCTTCTTGGAATGATTTTATATTTGCATTATGAAGGAAAATTTATCCATTATCTTACTTGAAAAATAAATTAGAATGGAAAAATTTTAGACAAGCTAAAGGTCAGAGTATCCAAAAATACACAAAATAATTTAGAAGAAGAGATTTAATATTGGGTTTTGATTTGTCTTCACAAGATACTCTCCTTAAATACATAGGTGGATTACATATTTATTTGAGACATATTATACTTATGTTTAATCCTACCAATCTAGATAAAGTATGTGTTCAAGAAACTCATATGGAATCAAGAAGCAAGAATGTTCCTCAAGAGACAAGAATGTTCCTCAAGAGACTAGGAATAAACCATTGAAATATGGAGACAAAGGAAAGTGAAGTTTAAAGTAAAAGGAAAAAAGAATGTTATAGTCAAGAAAGAGGGAGAGAAACTTAGCTGTAAAAATTGTTCAAAACAAGTCCATGATGAAGAACATTGTTGGAAACTACATCCATAAATGAGACAAAATAAGTTCAATAACGAGGGGAAACAAAAGATTACTGATACAACTCAACAAGATCTAGGATTTGATTCATGTGATGAAACCAAAATCACAGCCATGGGAATGAAAGGTATAGATTCTAATGTAGGTACTGGTTCTTCTAGTAATCCTATTGAATCTAAGAATGGTAAATAAAGAAGTGAGCTTTTTCATATCACAGTCATTACAAAACATACAAAAGTTGATACCTTATTTGATAATGGATTGCAAGTCAATCTTATCTTTGAAGCAATTGTCAAGAAACTTAATCTAGAAAATACACCTCATACTAAACCTCACCCTTTGGGTTGGGTACGTAATGATGCCAAATTACAAGTGACAAGAAAGTGTAAACTCAAATTCACCATCACTGCTAACTTTATAGACGAGGTAGAGCTTGATGTTGTACCACTTGATATTTGTGGGATTATTTTAGGGATTCCATACCCGAAAAGCCATATTCTATCATCATGATAACAAATATTATCTTTTTAAAGATGGATTTGAGTATATTGTTAGAGCACATTGCAAGAAGATGAATTTATCTATTGTTAGTGTTGGTCAGAAGAAAAGTCTTGTAAATGCTAGTACGAATTTTGTGTTGTTGTTGTTTGAAGCTAAAGATACTGTTGAATATGAAGTTTTCACAATATGTGATTCAAACTCAAGCATGAATTGGTTTAAGTTTTTAATACGTATGACAAGATGTTTCAGTAACTTTAAGGGTTTCCTCCAAAAATAGGAATTCAACATGAGATTCACTTGCAACAGGATGCACCACTTCCAAATATTGGCATGTATAGAATGTTAGTTTTTGAGAATGTTGAGATCAAGAAGGAAATTCAAGAGTTTCTTGACAAAGGGGTCATCAGGCCTAGCACATATCCTTGTGGGTCTCCTATTGTCTTGGTTCCAAAGAAATATGGTACATGGCACATGTGTGTGGATTTCTGAGCTTTGAACAAGATCACGGTGAATAATTTCTATCCTCTTCCTCGCATTGATGATTTTCTAGATTAGTTAAAGGAAGTTGTTTTCTTTACTAAGTTAGACTTGAACAGCGATTATCATCATATAAGGATTGCTAAAGATGATATTTGTAAAATTTCTTTCAAGACAAAACAAGGTTTGTTTGCATGGTTAGTTATGTCGTTTGTTCTTTGAAATGCACCTACAACATTCATGAGAGTTATGAATGATGTGTTGCGACCATTCCTTGATGATTTTGGCATAGTCTACTTAGATGATACTATTATTTTCAGTAGGACTCGTGAAGAACATGTCAAGCATGTGAAACAAGTTTTATATGTCTTGAAAAAAGAGAAGTTGTATTTGAAGATGTCTAAGTGTGAATTTGGGAAAACCTCTTTGGTTTATGTGGTTCATATTGTAGGAGGGGGTGAATTGAAGATTGATCCCTCAAAAGTTGAAGTTATTGTGAATTGGCCTAAACTCAACAATGTAACAGAAGTTAGGAGCTTTTTGGGAGCAACCCAATATTGGAGAAAATTTATCTCTAACTTCTCACTCATTGCAACACCATTACATGATTTGACAAGTGTGAAATAGGTCTTTCAGTGGGGAGGCAAGCAATAGAAATCCTTCGACACTTTGAAAGAGAAAATCAGTACAACACCAGTTCTAGCACTTCTAGATCTTAAACATCCGTTTGAAATTCAAACCAATGCAAGCGATTATGTTATGGGAGCAGTTTTGATGCAGCATGGTAAGCCAAATTTTTATCATTTTGAAATATTTACCATTGCAATAATTAACTGTCCAACTTAAGATAAATATTTGTATGCTTTGGTACAAAGCGTGAAGCAATGGAAGCATTATTTGATGGGTAAATAAACGATTATTCATATTGACCATCAACCTTTGAAATATTTACAATCGCGAACCAAGCTACAACAAACTAGAAATTTTAGGTGGATAGGATTCCTACAACAATTTCATTTGGTAATCAGGTATAAGAAAGGTATATATAAAAAAATTTCAGATATGTTATCAAGCCCTATTGTTAATACATTTTTTATTCTTAAGCATAACTCAGTCATGCATGAAAGTTACATTGAACAATATGCTCAAGATGAAGATTTTAAACATGTTTATACAACTTTGAGCCAAGGCAATCATGTTGAAGAGTTGGATTAGCATATTCATAACAAGTTATTGTATCATCTTGGCAATTTATGTGTTTCACAGGGTGAAATAATCGTTGTAATAAGGGAGGCCCATACTTATCTTATTACTAGTCATTTTGGTGTAGGCAAAACAGTTTCTCAAATTAAAATGTATTGTTATTGGCCTCGCATGAATGAAATTGTTTCAAGATTTGTAAAAGGATGTTCCATGTGTGCTACTAGCAAGCCAAGCAATAGGAAATTGGGTTTTTACACTCCACTTCATATTCCTTCTCATCCTTGGGAAATTATTTCTATGGATTTTCTTGGACGACTACTCATGTCTAGTAAAGGTCATGATTTTATATATGTTGTTGTGGATCGTTTCAACAAAACGTGTGTGTTGATGCCATGTAAGAAACATGTTACAACTGAACAGACCGCAAATATGTTATTCCAAAATGTAGGGGTTCATTTTGGCTTACCCACTTCTATTATTTCTGATCGATATTCTTGATTTGTTAAGAATTTTTGGTCAAGTTTATGTGAACTTATGGACAGTAAGTTGAAGAAGAGCACAACAATTCATCCACAAACCAACAAACAGACAAAAGTAGTAAATAAAACAATAGTTCATATCCTTCGAGGATATTGTGGGAAGCATCCTAAAATTTGGGATGATAATTTTCATTACATCCAGCATGCCTATAATCGTCCCAAGCATTCATTTGCGTAAGTATCTCCATTTGAATCGTGTTTGGGTTATTTTCCAAATTATCCTTTGGATTTCATCTTTTGTCAATAAATTGTAGTAGATGGACATAGTGATGTGGAAAAACCAAGCATTTCATTGAACAAATTTAGTTAGTGCATCAAAGGGTACAAGAACAACTAGAGAAAGGAAAAGCAAAGTACAAATCAAGACATGACAAGCATTGAGTTGATCATGATTTCCAAGTGGGAGATCAAGTTTGGTTTTACATCATCAAGGAAAGACTACAAGGTGAAGGTAAAAAGCTCAAGCCAATCATATAGGTCCTTTCAAAATCTTGGATAAGATTGGTAACAATGCTTTCTGATTAGATTTTCCACCTTACATGCAAATTTATTCTATTGTGAATGTGGAAAACTTGAGATTGTATGAGCCTCCAATGATTGATGATCATGAAGAGAATGTTCATATTCCATCTATAGAATATTTTTCTTTGGATATTTAAATGAGTTGTAGGAAGACTCAATTATTGACAAGAAGATCAAGACTTTGCATACAGGAAACGTATAGTATCTTCTAGCGGGGCTCAAAGGCACCAATCCAAGTAAAGCAAGGATTGAGAAAGTGAGAGATTTGTACCATCACTTACTTGCTAATTAAAAACAAACTTTTGGAGGTCCAAAAGCTTCTAGTGGGGAGGAATGATCCAAAGGATCAAAAATATGCTCAAAAATAAAAGTTCTCAAATTCTCTCAAAACTAGCGCCAAATCGTTCTAATTCCAGCGAAGTTTGAGTTGCCTCAATCCGACACTATATGAGAAAGTTATTGCATTCTGGAGTTTTTGACAAACAACTAAAAATTCAACTTGCAGGGTTGACTGGGAAGATGACTGGGAATATCGTATGTTGACATGGTGTTGACAACAACAGGGTAACTGTACAATACGGTTATCAGGCAGGTCAATCTCGTGAGGACAAGTTGCATGATCTAATTAGTTTTGTGATTGTGGTTGGGCCAACCATAGGCCACCACATGGCCCAATGAAAGGTTTCCACGTGTCCTTATGGGAGGTCTCCACGTTTCTCTAGTTCATTCGCTAATTTTTTTGTTTTTAGACCGAAACACCTCTGCAAGGTTTGACCCCACGACCTCACAACCACTAGTCGGACACCTTACCACTACATCGCACGTTGATTATTTTTATATAGAGTGGGCCAATTTAATTTAAACATTAATGATTGGAATTTTTGTGCGAGGGGGGAGGAAGGGTAAACTAGTGAGCTCGCTCGAATGGATGAACCCTTATTCATATGGTGCGTCACATGATCATGTGTTTAACGTTTTAATATTCCCAATTATCCATCAGTTAATTGGAATATTAGAGTTCTTACTTTTTCTAATTAATTAAGTAAATAAGAGGGTGGAGGGACCCATAAACCCCATAGATGAATAAAATCCACTTTAGATGTGTGTGTGTGGGTTGTTAGATAGTATATCTACATTATGGAGTAGTGGAGCATTTTTTTAATGAAGGAAGAGTGGAGATCATGCCTCATTAATGAGGACGATCATGGAGATAGTGGAGGAGTCAAAGTAAGATCATGGAGCAATAAAATTAAGATCATATAGAAATAATGATGAAGTGGTGCATTAAATGCACACATGATGGAGAGAGTGGAGACTAAATGCAGAGATCATGGAGATCATGGAGAGACAACACAATCTTCATGGAGGCTAGTGGCCACATGTGCAGCGCAGTTATGAGGTGGGCAAAGGATAGGGAAGGCTCACAAAGCATAAAAGGAAGATGAAGGCAAAAATAGAAGTTAGATTTTATATTTTATATTTTGATTTTAGATCTGGATTTTTCATTTGAAATTTCTATGCACGCTTCAATTGTTTAGCTAAGTCTGCAGTGTTGTTTAGTACATAGGTGTTTCTGAGTGGAAATCCCACCCTTACCCACGGGGGACTCGAGTGCCTACTCTGGGAAGGTTTCTTTGAGATTCCATACATCATCAGGCATTGGTTCCACATTCAGCCCCTCTCTACATCACATTCAGTCTCAGGAATTACACATTCCTGCTTGAGGGTTTGGGAAGAGGTGGTTGTTTCTAGCAATTCAGCTAGGAAACCGGTGGAGGATTCACTCTTTCCCCTTGTGCTTCAATATCAGTCTTCCAGGAGAATCATATTGATATCTACCATTCATGCCATCAGTTTATACCTCTGTGCAGCAACAGTTCTTCCAGGAATTGCCCAGTCCAGTCCTGTAGATTTGAAGGAGGAAGGAAGTTTCCAGAATTTCAGCTAGAAATCCTATGAGGGATCATCCCCTCACCTTGTTGAGATTATTTCCATAATTCTTGAGATATATTGCATCATCTAGCATCAAGCTATAGCTTTAACCTCCCAGACAATGCATTTTATTCCAATTGTTTAGTATTCAACAACTATATCTAGTGGAGGAGGAAGAAGGAGAGAGATATCAAGCTTCTAGCTTGGAGATCTAGAGGAGGGATCAACCCTCTATGCATTGAGTTGATTGTATCTATTTACTTCCATTTTTATCTTCAGTATATGCAATATATTTGCATACCCAACAGTTATATGTTGCAGGCCCTAAAAGGCTGATTTTCCAAGATTGTTAGATCTGGAAATTCTTTATGGGTTATTTTGGGTTTTCATCATAGAGCCTAGATCTGAAATCCTGACATCATCTGAGCTCTGGAATAGCCAGATCTACGCATTATTTTCCTTCCAGCAGTTATACTTTCACCATTTGCAGGGGGACAACGCAGTATAACCTCCAGCAGTCCAGCAGTGCAATCATTGAGGGGACTTCAGGGTCATTCTAGCCTACTTGTTTGGCTTGAGTGCTTCTATTTTTTAGCACTGTTGTGATTGTATTTTCACCTCCTAATAATGAAACGGCTCAGCTATTTTGTCTATTTCTATGGTGTATATATTTTATTTTTTTATTGCTACAGTTTCCAGATATTGTGTTTTTGTATTACTGTCTTTCCAATTTTTGGATATTATAGTGGTATCAAAGCATGATCTTTGGCTCATCTTGTGGGCAATACATCTTACGACATCAGAATAAGAAGCATAAATTAGAGATCTACAATGGCTGAGGGATTAAGTTTTGCCTCATTTCTCTTTAGATCTATGCGGGATCTCTCCAAAGAGGACAAAGAAATAAGAAGAGAAAGGCAAAAAGAGACCTCAAGAAATAAGAAGAGAAAGGCAAAAAGAGACCTCAAGAAGGTTTCAGAATGAGGAAGGTCCAAGCACTTCCTATCAGCAACATCAACAACCGGAAAGGTAAAGAGCTCCAAAACATTCTACTAGATCCACTTTCTTTGAAGAGGAAGGTGAATGGTATGAATATGGAGGAAACTTGGGGTAAGAGACTCTAATTAAATATCTGTCAGAGTAAAAAACACAATCTAGAGCACTCAAGGAGAATCTAACTCTCCAACATTTTTTACAGCTAAAAGAAGAAAGGAGATCCCGCAACAGAAATAGAAGAAAAAGGCACAAATTCTTCTTTCCCACATTTGATAGACCATCCACAAGCACAGTAAGGGCTTGGAGGAAAGAGTTAGATGAATTATTTCAGCTATACCCAGTAGCGAAAAGAGAGCTTGTTGAGATTGCAATGCTGCACCTTGAGGGTGAACCAAAGGATTGGTGGTTCATTTATTTGAAACATTCAGGAGAGAATGCTTATGTATATTTCACTCAAATATTGAAGAATAAGTTTGGTATAAGAAAACCGGAGACATTTCCCATGGAGACACTTCCCATCATTGATGAGATAGCACATGAGGAACCAAAGGAAGATGTCATCATTATCACTCCAGAAAGGGAGCAACTGCTACCACCAACAGCTGCAGAAGTACTTGCATCAGGAGAAGGAGCACTTACATCTTTGAAATATGGTCTTGAGATCTTGAAATTGGGAGCCCCATGCATGATTTAGGAGATGCATTGAGCAGCAGGAGGAGGTAGATACCAGTGCTGGTACAGTAGAAGAGGAGCAGCCATCACCATTACCAGTTGTTGGAGAAGCCATTGCACCAGTTGGAGGAACTCTTGTAGCTGTGCATGATGTTCCTGAGATTCATTTGATCCAAGGTTTGCAAACATTTCAATCTCATAATATTTTAGCACCTTATCTTGAGATGTGTGAGATCATGCCATCAGGAAAATTGCATAACCAAGGGTTAGAGCACCTTGCTGATTTGGAGCAGCAAACTATCACAGCGCAGAGGGCCCTTGATTTATTCAAGGAGGAGATGTATAGCCATCCATGTTTTTCATTGTTGAGCTACACACAACACTTTGTGTTGAAGTGTAGAGTTTCAGAGGATGGGATGAGCCTATTCCTAATTAGTACGATTTCGGGCTATGAGTTCAGCATTGTGTATGGCCATGTGACAACAAATGCACCATCATGTAGATCAGCAGCGTTGTCACTGAGAAATAGTGATGAGATGAGGGCCCCATTATTCTTGGAGCATTCCAAATACAACTTCAATCATGAAGCACTAGAGGGATAGATGATAGATGGTAGACATCTTATGATGGAGAGCATTTTCCATTGTCAATATGGATTTTTATTGATGAGCATCTCACAGCTCAAAGAGGAATTCTACCTACAACATATGTAGAACCTTATGGGTTCTATCGCGCCATTGATGAGAATATCTCATGGAGAGACCTCAAGGAGGGTGTGCTTCAACATCTCATGGAGTGAAAATCTTATCAGATTGAGGAGGATGGTATTCTACCTTAGAGGAATACCAAGTTGGAGCATGACATGATTCATCATCCACAGTGGGATGGATGGATGAGGATGATGAGAAAGGGGTTAGCAACCCACTTGCAGATCTATGATACAGGGCAGCAAGAAGCATGGTTGCGCTAGTTGATTTAGGGTGAGTATGGTTACTACCCAACATTTCCCATATGTATGATCCATGCCTTGCATAGCACTAGTGTGATACAGCAGCAGGAGGCATGGCTGCATTGGTTATTATTGAGAGAGTTTGGCCATCACATGACATATCCTATGTCCATGGGTGTGTTATTTTTTGGGACATTGTATGGCACTCACATGATGTGGCAACAGGGAGCTTGGTTGTATTGTTCTGATATGACATTCCACATGCCGATCAGTATGTTATTGCTCCATGAATTTCATCATGATGATGTGAGGAGGAAGCAAAAATCCTTGTTGCTTTGGCTACTCTTGGGAGAGTATGGATTGACATTCTCCCATACATTGCATGATGATGATGGAACATGGAAATAGGAGGCCTTACTGTGTTGGATTCTATTGGGAGAGTATGGCCACCATACTTGGTATGATGATGAGGAGGTATGGCAGCAAGAGGCATTGCTACGGTGACTTCTCTTGAGAGAGTATGGCTACTACACTTCGTATGATGATGATGTGAGGTGGCAGTAAGAGTCATTGTTGCGGTGGCTTCTCTTGAGGGAGTATGGCTCTCATACTGGGTTTAATGATGATTTGGAATGGCAACATGAGGCTTTGCTGCGGTGGCTACTATTGGGGGAGTATGGTTTGACATTTTACATGTCTATCCATATGTCTCTAGTTCTTGCTTTTCACATTGTTGGGATGATGCTTGGATCCAGCAAGGCCAATAGGGCCAATGATGGGAGCATGGAGAGATACATCATGCCCTATGTAGCATGGATTGGAGAGATAGTTCATGAGTTGGGTTTTTCCACTTGGGAAAGAAACCACTCCACTTCATATATCTCATGCATAGAGGAGGCTCTATTACAACAGATGGTTGCCACTTTGATATTCATTGATGAGGAGAGGCATCTAAATACACAGTTGGAAGCCATTCTAGACATTCTAGAGAGGCAGCTATGGAGTTGGGCATGCATAGCACATTGGAGCAGATGAGGAGACCTTCCATATGAGGATGTGATTGAGAGGAAGATGGATTTCTGTAGCATCTAATTTTTCAGTTGCTTAAGGACAAGAAACATTTTGGTGGGGAGGACTGTAATATTACCAATTTTCCATCAGTTAATTAGAATATTAGAGTTCTTACTTTTTCTAATTAATTAAGTAAATAAGAGGGTGGAAGGACCCATAAACCCCATAGATGAACACAATCCACTTTTGATGTGTGTATGTGGGTTATTAGATAGTAGATTTGAATTATGGCGTAGTGGAGCAGCTTTTTAATGAAGGAAGAGTGGAGATCATTCCTCATTAATGAGGAAGATCATGGAGATAGTGGAGGAGTCAAAGTAATATCATAGAGCAATAAAAGTAAGATCATAGAGAAATAATGATGAAGTGATGGAGGAAGTGGTTCATTAAATGCACACATGATGGAGAGAGTGGGGACTAAATGAAGAGATGATTGAGATCATGGAGAGACAACGCAGTCTTCATGGAGACTAGTGGCCACATGTGCAGCACAGTTATGAGGTGAGCCAAGGCTAGGGAAGGCTCACAAAGCATAAAAGGAAGATGAAGGCAGCAATAGAAGCAAGATTTTAGATTTTAGATTCTGATTTTAGATTTGGATTTTTCATTTGACATTTCTATGCAAGCTTCAGCTGTTTAGCTAAGTCTGCAGTGTTGTTTAGCACAAAGGTGTTTCTGAGCGGAAATCCCGCCCTTACCCACGGGGGACTCGAGTGCCTACTCTGGGAAGGTTTCTTTGAGATGCCATACATCATCAAGAATTGGTGCCACATTCATCCCCTCTCTACATCACATTCAGTCTTAGGAATTATGCATTCCTACTTGAGGGTTTGAGAGGAGGTGGTTGTTTCTAGCAATTCAGCTAGGAAATTGGTGGAGGATTCGCCCTTTCACCTTGTGCTTCAAGATAAGTCTTCCAGGAGTATCATATTGATATCCGCCATTCAGGCCATCAGTTTATACCTCCATGTAGCAGCATTTCCCCTAGGAATTGCATAGTCCAATCTTGTAGATCTGAAGGAGGAAGGAAGTTTCCAGTATTTCAGCTGGAAATCCTATGAGGGATCATCCCCTCACCTTGTTGAGATTATTTCCATCATTCTTGAGTTGTATTGTAGCATCTAGCATTAGGATATAACTTCAGCCTCCTAGACAATGCAGTTTATTCCAGCTGTTAAGTATTCAGCAGCTGCATCTAGTGGAGGAGGAAGGAAGAGAGAGATATCAAGCCTCTAGCTTGGAGATCTGGAGGAGGGATCAGCCCTCTATGCATTGATTTGATTTTATCTATTTGTAGCCATATTTATCTTAATTTCATGCAGTAGATCTGCATACCTAGTAGTTATATGTTACAGGCCCTAAGAGGGTGATTTTCCAAGATTATTAGATCTGGAAATCCTTTCTAGGTTATTTTGGGTTTTAATCATAGAGCCTGGATCTGAAATCTCGACATCATCTGAGCTCTGTAACAACTATATCTACACATTCCTTTCCTACTAGCAGTTATAATTTCACCCTTTGCAGGGCGGACAACGTAGTATCGCCTCCAGCAGTTACGCAGTGCAGTCATTGAGGGGACTTCAGGGTAATTCTAGCCTACTTGTTTGGCTTGAGTGCTTCTATTTTTTAGAACTGTTGTGATTATATTTTCACCTCCTAATAATAAAATGGCTCAGTTATTTTGTCTATTTCTATGGTGTATATAGTTTATTTTTTCATTGTTGTAGTTTCCAGATATTGTGTTTTTGTATTACTTTCTTTCCAATTTTGGGATATTACAAACATAGAGAGCGAGGCGCGAGGCACTTGGCCCACGCCCCGACCCAAGGTCTTATCACCTTCTACATGATCATCAGCAAATGAAACAGGAGGAGTGGATGCGTGGCACCCTACCCCCACCCAACTCATGGTTTTTGTAACAGTAATGTGACCAAGTGCAGGGGATGGTGGGGCGTGTGGCCTCTAGCTCCTGCCCCCAAACATATTATTGCCACGTGACCAAACTGGGGGGGCGGAAGGATAAGGGCGCGACCTTATTGAAATGCCTAACTATCCGAAAAAATGTACCCAACACAATGGGATTTGTGATCGAACTTGTATGAAATTATCGTTGTGCAAGGCCGCAAAATCAGAATTCGTTTGCAGTTTTGATAGAAGATCAATTTTGCATAAAATTAGCAGAGAAATGGAGGCCTAACTTGGCCATTTTTCAGCCTTTTTGAGCCCAATAAGAGCCTACGCAGGGATTTTTGGGTGTTCTGGACGTAATTACAATGTTATTTTTTCAATTTGAGCATTGTATGTTTATTTAATTTGACATTTTAAGCATATAATTGAACGAGCCAACATTGGAAGCTAGACTTGGAGATGTAGCACAGGAGGGTCTAAACTCCATCATCAAATTGTTGTTTTGTGATGTTGCATGTTGTCTATTTTTCAGTATTAAAATCTGCAAATTTTAACTAAGTTTACTAAGTGTATGCGCTTTTGCGATTTCGATCCATTTCCCATAAGACATAAACTAGCTTGCAAAATTTTACAAAAAACCTTCAATTTTAATTTCAAATAATTTCCAAATTAATTTCAAAGGAAAATTCACCATTCACTTGCTTGGCCCATATGAAGTGGAGGAAGTATTTGATAATGGATTAGTGAGGATAAATACAAATGACGAAGAATAAGTTTTGTTTGTGGTTGATGGCCATAGGATTAAAGTTTATAACAAACCCATCTATGGAGAAGAATTTGTGGGGAGGTGTTGTTTTATTTTGATGACATTTTTTTATGATAAAATACCAAATCCCGACATTAATAAACCTATTTCTGTAATATTCCTAATTAGCGATAGCTAATTGGAATATTCGATTTTGTTCAATTTTTCCATCTATAGTTTATTAATAAATAAAAAGTGAGTGAAGAGGGTCTAACTCACTTAAGTGGAATAAAACACCCTCCCTAGTAGCACAAAATTGTGACTTAAAGGGGAGCTAAGGGGGGCCAAGCACCACGTAGAGAAGGGGCCCACGTATGCTCTAGAAGCTACTGCGCAGATGAAGATGAGCACATGGCAAGAGAGAGAGGCTACGTTGAGGAGATGGGCCTTAGGGTTGGAGGAAGGCCAACGTTATAAAAGAGGGAGGAGCCTTCTCATTTGATTCATTCTGTTGTTGATGATATTGAACTGGTCGTTTCGACTTCTTGAGCACGCTGGCTATTTAGCCTGTCTGCAACACTGTTTAGTGCATTGAGTGTCTCCGGTTGGAGATCTCACCCTTAGCCCCGGGGGACTTTGAGTACCTGCTTGGGCAAGGTTATTTCTTCAGAATTTTTCAGGAGGTTTTTGTGTTTGGGTTTGTTGTGGAGCTGAGCATTCATAGAGACTGCGCAATCACTGAGAGGGAGGATGCAATCCATTTAGGAGGTATTCCGGATTGGGGTTTTCGCAGGAGATTTGAGTTGAGATTTTGAGCAGAGGATCAGCCTTTTCCTTTGGGAGGATTTTGGTGGAGTTTGAGGTGGTATTTCAGTCATTCTCATTTAGCCTCTCTACAGAGCCTTGGAGGCCAGCATAATTCCCCAAGGGGGTGTTTTTCGGAGGTCGGCCATTTCTGATATGGTTTCTGGGTTTTGTTGGGATTGGTGAGTAGAGGAGGATTCCAGATTTTCAGCTCATTCTGGCAAGGGGAGAAACCCCTAGTTATCAGTTCATTTCAGTGGTAGCAGCTACACGGTAGTTTTCCAGCAGCTGGGACGCAGTTCAGAGAGCAGCCATTTCTGGTATATTCTGAGAGTATTTCTTCACTTGCCTTGAGCAAGTTTAGGTGCCATCACTCTAATCACCTATTGTACTTCATTATATTTCTCAGTTTAATAAAATGGCTTAGCATTTCCTCTCTATATTTCTGGATGAGTTGTCGTACATTCTTTATATGTTATTATATGTCTGCTGCACTGTTATTTTTATATATTCTTGAGCATTCTAGTTCTATACCACTTGGTGTGTTTATTTCATACTCTTAGACAGAGTCTAGAAAGGGCCAGGTAGCCTCCAGATTTCTTCCTCTTTCCAGAGGCGGCATATCTGGTAAACGCCCTCCCAGTCCATCTCTGGTTGGAGTTTGCTGTGTTTTAGAGATATCCCCGAAACGGGATATTACAATTTCATATGACTTTTGTTACATTTTGAACTCATGTTACTAATAAACCACTTCCTGAGGTATTTTGGTTTTAATTTTTAATTTCAGGATTTTCATGAAAATGTGTGCATTGTAAATCTACTTTACGAGATTTTTACTAGAAAATAGTAGTTTTCGTAAATTTTCATTCATTCTCATACTTGCACCTAAGTTGGTTAAAAATGAGGACATGCTTTTTTTTCGCCCATGATCTCAAGATGGTGAGATTTCCCTTAGTTCGATGAAAAATAATTCATAGAGGTCCAGTCAACATGTGGTCAATGTTGCCACTATGCTTGCTAAAACATAGTTTTTCTCAAGAAATTCACCCAGATCTACAAACGTAATTTTTTACATGATCTTGGCCATTGGGAAGGTCAAATTTATCAAGAAGGAAGCTTTGAATAGTTCCTTGTTAGTTGTAAAGAGAAATTTCAATAGTTTGTTTCGAACTCGTGTATAAAAGCAAAGATAGTGAAATTTGCCAAACAACTTTTTAATTGTCAAGCTCTTAAATTTGTGTTGTGAGATTAGCACTCAAAAACTTCATCATTGGAGCTCTAATTTTAGCTTATTTATTATTAATACATGCAAATTTTGTGAGTTTTCATAAATTTTTAGCCTTCAATGTGCAAGCTGAAGTGTGGAGGACCACCACAGTCTCAGTGTGTGCACTTGTTTCCATTTGTTGTATATGTCGGCACATATTTTTATGTGTTTTACTTTTATGTTTATATATGTTTATGCAATAAAACATTTACTTCTATGAAATTTCAAGTATCTTGTTCAGGTAATCATTCTCATGCTTTCTCTTGTCTACATTGGTGTATAGTCCTGTGTTATAAGTTATCAACTTTATTGATTTATTAGATATCATAGATTTGATGTTGTTCCTAAACAAATTGATTCTATTTATCATAGATTTGTTAATTCTTTGAAGATAAGCTTATCGATAGACTACGTAAAATACTAGGAGTATCCATACATTAGAAAAGGCCTGAGTGCATGCATAACTTATTAAACTAGTTTTGCAGCTAAGAATTGTAGATATTTCTTTCATAGATTAGTAAATGTATTGAGAAACAAGCTTATTGATGGTTCTAGTAAAATATTAAGAGTGTCCGTCCATTTGGAAAAGGTCATAATGCACGCAAATCCACCTTACTAGACTTACTCAAGTATTCTTTCCATTTTTGGATAACTCCTTTTATTTTAATACTTTAAATCAACTTGATAGAAAATTACAAGACTTTGGAGTTGACTATTGGAGGCCTTTGAATACAAAGATACTACAAATTGTGGGACACTAGCGCATGCTTGATCTTCCAAAAGATTTTAAGTATGGTGCTTTTACTCTAAAGAAGTGTGCTTCTACTATCAAGAAGTGGGATTAGTTTATTTTAGTTGTTTGTGTTGTTAAATCATAGTTTTTTTCATGCTTTCTTGATTTTGCCAATTTAAAGGTTTAACTTTCAAATTGTCTGCTAGTTAACTTAAGAAATTTTTGTCTAACCTGTAGGAAAAAAACCCACTTTCCATTTCTCAATGTGACAATTCTAAGTCTAATTCTCTACATGTAGTCATATGCTTCTAAGTTTGCGAAAACCCAAATTTATTAAATCATTTTCCTAATTTGTGCCCATAGATTAACCTCGCACATATCTAGAGGATTTGAAAAATGGGCATATTAAGATTAAGGAGGAAGTGGTTAATAAGATTAGGGGTGTCAGGCCAGGAGGTAACTCCAAAAAATTCATACGAATTAATTAAGGATGCCTATGAATATATATATGGAGGTAAGACTCTTGGGATTCATTTCCCAACGTCTCCTAAACTTCCTTATTTCCTATATTACGTCAATGTAAAATTTCGTCCAATCCCTTAGGATTAGGTGTCAACATTTCCCCCCTTAATCTGAAGGGATGTTGGTGAGTCCAAGCATTTTTCTAAATTTTTCAAACTTTTCTCTTCCAAGTGCTTTGGTGAAGATGTCGACAATCCGCTCATTTGTGGAAAAATGACATAGATGGATTGTTTTGGCCTCAACATGATGTCGAATCAGATGGTATTTTATATTGATGTGCTTCATTCGATCATGGAACTTTGGGTCCTTGGCCAACTTTATTGCATAAGTGTTATCGATCATGAGTGGAGTTGAATGCATTTGTTTCATCTGCAAATATTCTAGGATTTTCCTGAGCCAAACAATTTCCTTTGTCGCTTCAGCTGCTGCCACATATTCTTCCTCAATTGTGGAATCTGCTGGAACTGATTGTTTGCATGATCTCAATGAGACAACTTCTGATCCAAGACTCATAGTATATCCTATTATAGATACCCCAGTTTCTTTTTCTCCATCAAAGTCTAAATCAAAATATCCAATCAAGTTGAAGTCCTCCACCTATGTATGCTTGAGTCCAAAGTCTTGAGTCCCTTTTCAATTACTTTAGAACTCTTTTTGTAGTATACCAATGTCCTTCACAAGGTTTTTGCATAAAAATGGAGAAGATTCCAACAAAAAATGAGATGTCTGGTCTGGTAGTATTCAGGTAGATGAGACTTCCTACAAGCTATCTATACTACATTGCATCCTCAAATTCTTTCCCTTGAATGGATGTGAGCTTAAATTTTTGTTCCATTGGAGTGGTCAAAGGATTGTATTCAACCATGCCAAACTTGTTCAATAGATCTCCAATGTACTTATTCTGAGAAAGGAATATAAATTTAGGATGTTGAGTCACTTAAATACCAAGATAGTAGTGAACATAGCCCAAATCAGTCATTTCAAAACCTTTCTTCAATTCCTTCTTTATGGATGCAATATAAATCTCATTGTTCCTTGTCATCAAAATATCATCTACATACACCATAAGATATACAATTGTTTTTCCAACTTTCTTGACAAACAAAGTTGCATCATCAAGATCATAATGTTTGAAGTTAAGTTTCAGAAGATGCTCAGTAAACTTCTCATACCAGGCTTGCGGTTCTTTCTGGAGGCCATACAAGGATTTTATGAGCTTGAATACTTTTTTCTCTTAGCCCTTCACAAAAAATCCTTTTGGTTGGGACATGAAAAACTTCTCCTTTAGATCTCCATTTAGAAAATCAGTTTTTACATCCATCTGATAGACTTTCCAACCATTCTGAGCTGTTAAGGAAAAGAGTGTCTGGATGGTAGCCCATTTTGCTATGGGGGCAAAAGTTTCCTCATAATCGACCCCTTCTTTCTGTGCAAAACCTTTTGCCACAAGCCTGGATTTTTGTTGTCAAGTGAGCCATCATCTTTGTACTTTTTCTTGTATGCCCACTTGTATCCAATTGGTTTGGTTCCCAATGGAGGATTAACTAGCTTCCAAGTTCCATTCTTATCAAGGCATCATACTCTTTTTGCATCACTTCATTCCATTCATCATGACAAGCGACTTCTTTGAAGGAATTTGGTTCAATATCTGTAGGCAAATTATATTCACAAGTATAAGAAACATCCATATCAACAGGTGAATTAGAATCATCTACATCACATCCATTTTTATGGGTGGAACTTCTTGTTCCTATCTTTCCAACCTCATCAGGATGAAAAATTTTCAGTGTCTTTGTCAGCCATTTTGGGTGACCTTTCTGAGATGGCCTACACTACTCATTTGACTGAGTTGGGATTGAATCAAGATTCAGTCTCCCAATTCTGTCAATCACATCATTCAAGGTGTCATCCATGGTTGGTTCTTCATGTGGGGGGGAGAGTGCTTCAGAAGATGATTCCATATATTGATTCAGTATAGGAATCCCCCCTTCAAGATGTGGAATATGATTATCAAATTATTGAAATGACTTTTCATGTGTGAATCTATCCAAGCGATTAAGTTAAACATTGTCAGTCTTGGAAGATTCAAGGAATATGACATATCTAGATAATACAAACTTCTTATTGACTTCATCGTAGAGATGATATCCTTTGGAGGTATTGGAATACCCCAAGAAGATACATTCTCGAATTCTAGCACCAATTTTATTTCTTTTTTTCTTAGGTATCAAAGCATAATAGGTTGAACCAAAGACCCTGAAATGCTTTACCGACGGAATGTGGCCATGCCACATTTCATTAGGAGTTTTATTTCTAATTGCATTAGAAGAACACCTATTCTTTATGTACACAGCACATATAACTACATCAACCCAAAACTTCAATTTTACATTCTTGAAAAACATCATGGAGCGAAAGATATTTAAAATTGTCATGTTCATTCTCTCAACTACACTGTTCTGTTGGGGACTATAGGGCACAGTTGTTTGATGTTTGATCCCATGTTGGAAAAGATAGTTTTAAAGTTCATTTGAAGTGTATTATTTTCCATTATCAGTGTGAAAAGAGCCAATATGAGTTTGTGCATGATTTTAAATCCATACATGAAAATTCTTGAATGTTTGAAAAGCATCAAGTTTGTTCTTCAATAAGTAAACCCAACACATTTTGGTGTAGTCATCAATAAATTTCATCATATATTTATTTCCATTTGCATAAGGAACAAGCATGGGGCCACATAAATCTGAATGAATAATATCAATTTTTCTATGTGCTCTGGAATGTGAATCATGAAAGCACGGTTCGCTATGCTTTCCTAGAATACAAGCATCACATTGCTTAAGTTTCCTAGGAATTGTAGGCAATCCAGTAACACCATTTTTCTTCAACAATGGAAGGTTGTCATTGTTTAAGTGTCCAAATCTAGCATTCCATAAAAGACTTGATGGGAATGCACCTTCATCATAGTGAGAACTAAATGCAAATTTGTGTGCATGAGCAGAGGTACCTTGCATCTTTAGGAGTCTTCCTTCTTCTATTCCTCTCATGAAAAGTGAGAAATCTAATGCTTTTCTGACCTCATCAAACATGTGAATGGAGTGTCCTTGCTAGGTCCAAGGACAACAAGTTTCTCCTCAACTCAGGGAGGTATGGAATCTCAAGTAGAAGGACGTCTGGAAGACCATGCAACTTAAGCCTGATTGTGCCAAGCCCTGATGGCTTGAGTTTAAATTTGTCTGCAAAGTATACTGGTCCATCAACCTTGTCAGTAAATTCTTCAAAAAAATATTTTCTAAAATTCATGTGACATGTTGCTCTTGAATCTAGCAACCAATCATTCTCCAAGAAGTAAGTGAAGCATTAAACAAGTATTTAGTTACTCCAATATTACAATGTGCTAATACATAATGAGTGGATTCAACTACTTTACCTTTATATTTGTCATGGGTTTTACCTTTTGCTTGATTTATTTCCTTCTCAATTTTGTCTCAAGCAAACTTACATGTAGATGCATCATGCCAATCTCTATTGCAGTGTATGCAATGAATATCATATTTTTCACTTTGAGCTTACTTTCCCCCCTTACTCTGAAATTTATTCTTCCTCGTCCTCTTCAACCACCTCTCCCTCTGGAAGAATCTTGAGCACGATTCTTCTCTCTATGTGCAAAACATACAGTTTCTTCATAATATTTAGGAGTTGTCTTCTTTCCAAAAGCCTTTTTTCTTTTTGCAAACATTTTCTTGAGGGATTCAAAGGTGATCTTCTTGAGGTTTCCACTTGCTTGCAATGACTTAAGATAGTGTGAGTAAGTGGGATACAATGCCTTGATATAAGCTATGAGAGGCATGTCAATTTCTACATCGGTGTTTTTAATATGCCATGATAGATCTTACTTTTGATGCTAAAGGAAGAGGGACACCATTTTTCAATTGAAATGCTTAATCGTTAATTGAACAACTTCAAGTTCTGAATGTGAGTCATATATTTCTTTCAGTTTCGTCAAAGCTTCATAGGCATTGGAAAATAGTGTAATATGGTGACTCACCTCTTCATTTACAGATGTTGCAATCAAGGCATAGGCCTTGCAATTCTTGTTTTCCCAAATGGAAATCTCCTTGTATGAGGTGGGATTTGCAGGTGCATTGTCTCCTTCTCCTTCACAAATTCCTCTCCACAACTCATTAAAAATGAGTGTGTGTTTTATCTTGCAGGACCACTCAGGTTAGTTATCTTTTCCAGATAGAACTACTCCAACAATTGATATTAATGAATGTATTAAAATATGTGTACTGAAAAAGAATTTCTACTTCTGGTGGGAAAAAAAAATCAATTTTGGTGGTAGAGAGAAATTATTATTTTTTATTTCTGGTGTAAAATGGAATTTTTCCCAAAAAATAAAGAAAAAAAACAAAAAAAATTGCAAATAAATGGGTTTTTATATCGGAACGTTGAGGATCAGAGGAACGTATGTAGCGCAGAAGAGAGGGGTAGCCATGGAGGAAGGCAGCCATGAAGGTAGCGCAGAAGGGAAGGGTGGCCACTGAGGGAGGAAACCACAGAGGTAGGAGCCATCATGTGAGGGAGGATACCTGCGGCGATGAGGAGGGCCGAGGCCAGCATGTGAGGGAGGAGGGTCTGCGACGGTAGAGCAGTGTTGAGGGATGGCAGGAGGGAGGTCGAGCCAGCGGGAATGAGAGCGCAGAGTGGAGGGAGGTAGGCCAAGCACAACGCAACGTGGAGGAGAGTGTCAGGGCCGAGTGCTGGAGGAGGCAGGGAAGGCCAACAAAACGGAGCTCGCAGAAAGGAAAACTATATAATTTATAGAGAAAGGGCTGAAAATTTTCTTGACTAACAGAAACATGAAACCAACAGTGAAGCCAAGATGGTTGGCAGTCAAAACAGATGCAGTTGAAAGGGTGGGAAATGAAAGGCCATGTGTGTATAGAAAATCATTGGTGCCTATGAGAATCCCGATTCGACAACAAGCCAGGAAGAGCGCTAGGACAGTTTTTGAAAAAAATTACATATCTATTGAGTTCGATGAGGAAGAATGTGTAGCGGATACTATGACAGAGAAGGAGAAATTTTGCAAGGGGTTGGTAGAGAGGGAGTTACACGAGCAGTTAGAGAGGGAGTTACACAAGAAGTTGTGTCAGAAACAAAATTTTCACTGATACCATGTCAGACGAAAAGGTAAACCAAAAAATTCATATAAATTGATTAAGGATTTCTATGAATATATACATGGAGGTGTGATTCTTTGGATTCATTTTCAAACATATCTTAAACTTTCTTATTTCATATTTTACATTAATGTACAATTTCACCCAATCCCTTAGTATTAAGTGTCAACAAGGAGAAACTATACAATTATTCTAGAATATATTTCTTTGTAAACTTCAACAAGATAACGCACAAAGTGGTGGTGGCCTCATCTCTAGAATATAAGAGCTCACAAAAGGTCTATCATTAACTTGTGGCTAGCTTTAAGTAGGTTATTGACTTGAAAAAATCTTTATAAGAGACAAGTACTGGGGCCCAATTATTGTATTTTATGTAAAAATAATGAAGAGACCATCTCACATTTAGCCATATAATTTTTTCCGTTTACATGTGTGTGGTTGGAGACCAAAAAGAGTTTTGGCCTTGGAAATGTTTGGTTTGGGATAATATATAACATTGCTTACAATTTTAATTTTAGAGGCGGGATTTGAAAGAATAGAGCCATCCTTATACTTATTATTTGTGGTATACAATGAGCTTGTAATGAAATATTGTTTGAAAAGATACGTATTCCTCCATTTTAAGCTTTTGCCCATGTAATTGTTATATTTAGAGTTTTAAAAAGGATATTAAATGTTATATTCCTCAATATTTGGGTGTCCTACATGTTTATAAATCAATTCCCTAGTTCTTATTTGATAGAGATTGCTAAGGGGATGATAATAAAAACAATTTGGGGGACTACTATTTCTAAAGGAAAGACATTATTTTAAGTTAAGGCCCATTTGGGCATTGGTTCAAATAATTATCCTGAGCTCATCGCTCTTATATAATTAGTGATGGTGGCTCATGCAAAAGGAATCAATAGGTTATAAATAATTCGATGCTCATGATAGAGTGGATGGATGACGTATCCATTGCAATTAGACTTGATATTTGATCAAACTAATAATTAGATATTGAGAGGTATAAGTAATCTTTGAGTTGGTGGCTAAATCCTATTTACTTTTTGTAATTTTATTTTCCTTTGGAAGACTATAACTTTGTCTAGCCATTTGAATGTGATTTTTTAAAATCTAAAGTGTAGGTTTGATTAGTGTGGGATTTTTGTTAATGGATAAAATTTTGGACTTAAAATGTTATTAAGTCATTCTCCAATTTTTGTTGTATTCTATGCTTCAACACTTGAAGAATGTTTTTTTTGGTCTCCTTTGAATATAAAATATGTTTTCTATCTTAAAAATAGAATATTGAGATTGAGCCTTATTGGTGGTTAAAAGGACTTTTCCGCAAAAAGCTAGAAGCACATGAGCATGTAAGAGTGGCCACATCTTAAATGAGGGTGAGTATACCTCCAAGGAGATATTTTTTCTATGTTACATTAGCTTCTTCCACTTGTGAGCCTTCCAATTGTTTTGAGAAAGCGAGTTGTGATTCCTTTGTGGAGGATTATGATGGTTGGGTGACAATTCCTTTCCATGAGTTAGTGGTTGATTTCAAGATCATAGAAATTTTGGATTTATGTATGGCAAGTTTGGTTGAGTTGTAGAGGGAACATACTAGTGTTGATGAAAAAATTTTCCTCATAAAGAGGGAGTGTTAGCATTTAGGGTTGCTCCAAAAGTGTTTAAAATTCTTGGGGTGATTCATATGATATGGAGTGCATGGTGTATGGATAATCCTTGGTTGGTCCATCATGAACATACACGATGGGGTTAGCTTGCTCATTGATTGATATGCCTTATTTTGATGTCTATGTGGCAGTTTTCTTTGGAGCACTGAATACCTACACATCATAAAGGCATTCTTCATGATGGCCAAATGGAGGTTAGTTTCTTTGTTAGGAGGGAAACTTTTTTTGGAGGAGTGTTGGGTATCCTAGATGAGCATTTTGAAACTTGAATGGTGTGGGCACACTTGGTTTCATTCATGGAGTCTTGTACTTGACTTGAGGCTGATTTTTTTGAGGTATGATCACATATGTGGAGTGGACCTGGGGGAGCATATGGATTAGGACGAGATTCATAGGCATGTGGCGGTGGAGCATTAGACACATCTCATATATCATTTATCCTTGGAGCCTTTCTTGTCGAGTGTGCAAATCTTGGATCTTGACATGTGTTACCTAGAGTTGGATCTTGCAATGAGAAAGGAGGTGGAAGATATAAGCCAAAACAAACTTCTCCCACTCTCAGGCGTCGAATCCCTGAATTGTGTAGCTAATACCCAAAATACTAACCTGAAAACTCAAAGACTAGGGAGGTCAACAAACTCATCCCTAACTTGGTGATACTGATTCATTCATCCAAAAATACACTTTTACCTAATGTATTTACCCTATATTAACTAAAATTAACTTAATTACATTTACATCATCAAATTACATCAGTAAAATTCATGAATTCTTTGACCAAACTAAGAAAATCTAGAAATTTTGGAAAAAATGAACAAACTAGCAAAAGTGCAGCGCCAACTTCAAGGTTGAATTTGAGGGACTTCCTGAAGTCCAAATTGTGCTCATGATAGCTCATTGAAAATTTTTTGTTGTCTAGTTTCCAAAACTGACCTTGGTTTCTGAAAATGATGATTTTAAGGCCTCCAAAAGTCAAATCTCCCAACACTAGTCCAAAGCGCAGCACCAACCTGAAAATAGGGACAAAAAGGTGTTTTTTTAGGTGTTTTTGGTCATTTCTCCTTGCCATATTGTCCAATTTTTTAGTGCCAATAGTCAAAATTTGATGTAGAGGGCTGTATGAATCCAATGGATGTGGCCATTTGTCATTTGGAGGCTCCTATATAAAGTGCAGTGCCCTAGGCGCTGCGCTTTTAATAAGCTCAATGTGCTAAAACTATGTCAAAATTTGGAAAAACGCCCAAAATGCAAAAAATTGCCCAAAAACTCTCAAAATTGGTAAATGAGATGTTGATGAAGTGTCTCAAGCAATCAAGGAAGCATCAGCAAGAATTTCAAGTTTTCCCTCATTCTTTTGCTTGGCTAGGGTTTCCTTCAATTTGTCATTTTGCTTGGCTAGGTTTTCCTTCAATTTGTCTTTTTGCATGGCTAGGGTTTCCTTCAATTTGTCCTTCAACCGCTTGATTTTGATGTTGATGATATGATTCCTTGTCTTGTACCTATTATCCATGTTTATGAGCGTGTCTTTGTCCTTTTTTTCCTTCTAGAGGAGCTTCTCAAGGTGGAGGTTGACTTTGTCAAGCCAAACTTCTCTATCATCCTCAATTTCCTTTGCAATTCTTTCCTCGAGAGTTAGGTTTTTTGCCTCAATTTTCTCCTTCTCCAATGCCTTTATAAGACCTCTTGTTCTTGGTTTTTTCCTGGTGGCTTGATCAGAATCATTGGTGCTTTTCCTCTTAACCTTCAGCAGTTCCAATTCCAAGAGCACTTTGTTACACAGTAATTTGTCACCGTCCCTACCATTCCCCGTCCCGCACAATGGAGGACCCATTTTGTGACCTGTGAACATTGTCATGCCTTGAAATCATCATAAATGCATTCCTCTAAGCATGAGCTTCAATTTCCCTAAAGACATCTCCTTGCAAAAAATCATGAAAACATCTCCTTTTGCATTGGCACGGGCAGACAGTTCATCACTCGCGCCAATGGGGAAAATCCTACAAAGAAGCCGCGCCAACTGGCGCTCTGTCCCAGAGCAGTAGTCGCGCCAGCCAATTTAAGGAGTGTTTTTTAAATAAAGATGGCGGAAGTTGTGGCCCAACAAACTCAGAAACCATTGCCTATCTTGAGTTGGGAGGTTTGGCTGCGGGAGTTCCATGGAAGGGAAGTGGTTTGCCACCTCCCATGGAACCTTCCTTGTTGATAGGGCCAATCCCACAATAATAGGGATCCCAACTCCCTCCTTCCCCATCTATAAAAGCTTTCTCAATTCCATGGCAAGCTAGTCTTGAGGTGCCTAAGCTTTGAATCTCCAAATTCCCAAGAGCCTTTGTGCTGTAAGAGCCCTCTTTCTTCCCTCAAGGCCGACTCAAGTAAGGAGACTATCGTCGAGAGACTCTGGAGAGTTTTTCCCTTTCCCTGGCGAGATTTCCGAGACGTGAATGACTGGAGACCCATCCGAAGGAGACCACGACGTCAGAACATTGGTGTCCATCCGCGGAGATCGTGGAGGATCGTGATCTGCCGAGGCTGAGGAATGGGAACGCTCTCTTCTTCAGATCGTAGCATTGGATTCCAGGTAGGCCTCCATCTTTGGTCTTTTCATTCGTAACTAGGAACTTGCGTCGTAACATTTCGTGATTGTTGCTAGACCCCTGCTGGGCTAGTAGGGATCGCCTCTGTTCGCAGAGCGGATTTACCTCCTCAACAATTTGGCGACTCTGCTGGGGACCGTCTAGATTTCACTGTTTCGTTTTGATTGTCTCATTTTGATTATTTTATGATTTCCCTTGCTTGGTTAGCCTTCTGGGTTGGGTTCTTTTGCTGTTTTTTTCTTCTTGGTTTTCTTAGTTTACATTGATCTGCTTCTGGAGTAGTTCTTTCTTGTTTTTGGCTGAGAAACTCGACTGGCGCACTTTTTAGCCCGACAGTCGCGCCAATTGGCGCATGTTGCTTTTCTATAGCCCGCGCCAATTGCTTTCTGGCGCCAGTTGCAGCCTTACAGTCGCGCCACTCCAGTAAGGTTTTTGAGTTTGCTCAGTTTTGAGCTCTCTGGGTCTGGTCAGTGCTTTTCTTCTTGATTTTCCGACTACCTGAGTGTGTTGGAGTCCTGTTTGACTGGGAATTTTCCTTCGTCCTTTGGTTGTTTTCTTTTATCTATCGATTTCACGTTTTAAGTCCTAGGGCATCTAGTGGCTTTGTGTATCGAGCCCTCCTTGGGAGTTTTGGTGTTTCGTTTGTCCAGTCGACTTTCTGATTGCTCCTCCGCATCCTCTTAGTAGTTTTTCACTGTTTTGTTGCGATTTTTGGGTGATTGCTCATTCCTTCATTCAAATTTCATTTGGTCTTGCTTTGGGCCTAGATCACACGGTCCATTGGAGCCTTTAAGTCTTTTTCTTGGTTTTGAGAGACTTTGGTCGATTTGGGATTTGATCGTTTGTGTCATTGAGTGAAATTAATTTGTTTTGCTCTCTCAATATCGTTTCTCAAGTTGTTCCGTTTTTTTTCAGTTTGTTTAGTGCATTTAGCTATCAAACGTTGAAAATTACAACAACAAAAAAAATCTCTTGTGCTTTTGGTTGAATTAGTGCAAATTGAAATTTTTCGATTTTACTAGTAATTAGTGATTTGAATGAAAAGTTTTCAATTTCATTAGTTGCATTAGAGATCTCATTGTTTTTCTTCCGAATCATTTTGTTTGTGTAAAGACTCTCAACTCTTCTGTAGCTAGTTTTCATCGAACAAAATGGTCTACTGTGGCATGTAGCTTTGCATTTAGGAGTTTTTGAAATAATACATTCGTTAGGGCCTGAAAATTGAAACCTAATTGAAGATCAACTTTAAAATATATTCAATTAACCTAAGGCAACATTGAAATCTAACAAAACATATTTAGAGGTCTAGGCTAGAGACGTGTTCTGGCGTCTTTAAACCTAGCAGCTGTCGTTCGCCTTTTGGCTTTAGACAGCGCTAGTACGGACTTGTGCTCCCTGTACCGTCGCGTATATAAAGGGAGAACCCTCTAGGTTTTCAATCCTTTATCCACAGGAAGCCGAGTCTGCCGCCCTATACCCGTGATACACCGAACACAGCATTCGGGGAGATTGCCTGCACGTACGGAAATTCCTTGGTTGATTTCTTCTTCATTATTAAAACCAAGGTGTATATTGCAGTTCACGGTTATTTGGTACACCCTTTGTGCCTAGTTTTCCTAAGCAGTCATTTTGTCTTTTCTGACTCCCTAAATTTGAAAATACCGGCAAGCGCTTGTCCTTTCACGCTTGTGTCAAATCTGAAAGAGATAGAGTCATCTTTTATCGTTTCTCGACTCTTAAAACATGAAACGGTGAAGTTTCTTAGTTTTCAATGTGGTAAAAATTAATCACCCACGATTATACGCCCTGTTAGATATTGCTTGTTGACCGTTCGATCGTGTGTCTTGACTCTTTTTCAGCCCGTGTGTGGTTTTGAGTTTTGATGGCAACTTTTTCAGAGTTTACCAACCAAGGAATCCCCTCAGAAGGGAATCCTGGTCATTTTCCTCCTTTTGGGAATGTTGGTGCTCCTTACATGGCGACGTTGTCCCTTATTGGGTTAACTGTTGGGTTGCCTGTTTGGTTGTTCTCAACCTCTGTAGTCCCGAATGTCTCCACTACTGTTCAATCAGTTCCTCCGCCAGAACAACATCATGTTGATTCCAAGGTGGTCCTCTCCCCTTCTTCGCCTATTTCTGCGTCCTCCTCTTCTACTTCACCTGGTGAAAGCCTGGATTCGAGTAACCAGGTGGTTAAGAAGAAGAAGAAGACAAAGAAGAAGAAGTCTGATAAGCGAGAGGCTAAAAGTGCAGCCACTTTTTCTGAAATATCTTCTCTTGATAAACCTTCCAACCCTCCACGGAAATTCAAGTTCCCTTGCATGTTGTGCACGGGAGACCATCTTCTTCGATACTGCCCTGGCATCCCCAAGGTGCTCGAAGCATGGTCCGACGGTTGCCCGCCGTTGCCTTTGGCTTCCGGGAGTCAGGTTGGGGGCACGTCTTTAGCTGTTGTTGATAAGGCTCCTAAGAAGCAGGGTAAGATCACCAATCCCTGTAAGCTGTGTGAAGGGCACCATGCCATTCACCTTTGTCCTTATATGGATGAAGCCAAGCGAGTTTTGGACAATCCAACCGGTTCTACACCACGCCTTCCACCTGGTTATAATCGACTTTCTTTGAGTCCTCCGCCAGCTGATCCTACGATTGGTCAAGGGTCATCCTTGGTCGATCCCACTCCCCCAGAAATTCAAATTCACGAATCCGTCCCTGGCCAACCATTGGTCGTAGGATCGGTTGAACTGGCCCCGTCCGCGGTTCACCAGGTCTTTTCTGTCGAGAGTGGATCTCACACCCCCCATGTCCTTCTGATTTCTTCAGATTCTTCAGACTTGGAGAAAGATTCTCCTGTCCCTGTACTTCAAGAAGCTGCTCCTCCACCTCCCAAGATGGAGGCTACGGAGGATATTCCTCCCGCCTTCGAGATGGAGGTCATGGAGGAGGCTTCTGCTTCCGTAACATCAGGGGAAGACCTTCTCGGTTCGATGGTAGCCCCTCCGAGTAGTCTGGTCGCCTCCTTTGATTGGAGTCGATTTGCAGGATTCTGCCTTCCGTCTTACATGCCTTTCGAGATCACAGTACAGGCTTTTGGTCTGGTCGTACCCAACACCATTATAGACAAAGGTGCCTCTGTTAGTATTCTATCCTCAACTACCTAGCAAGCTTTCGGTTCGCCGCCGCTTGCCCCTGTTACGCAGAATCTGTTGACTTTTAACAGAAGGACGAGTCAACCATTGGGGATCCTTCCAAGGTTACCGGTTACTTTGGGAGGTAAAACCATCCATATGGACATGATGGTTGTTCCAGGCCCCTTGGATTTCAATCTGCTTTTGGGGCGCGATTACACCTATGCCATGGGAGCGCTCGTCTCCTCCCTCTTTCGTGTGGTCTTTTTTCCGCATAAAGGAAGGATTGTGACCATTGATCAGCTTTCGTTCTTTGGTCCTAATGTGGCAGCTGGTCCGCCATCACCCCCTCCTGGTTTTTATTCACCCGTTGTATCTGCTCCACCGCAGGTCAACTATGTGTCCACCTACCCCGTGCCTGTGCTCAGTGAAGACGCTGTCATGCCTAGTGTGCTGGAGGCATTGGGTCCTGACTTCCAGGATGTTCTCCTTCCACCGGGAGTGGAACTCTTGGAAGCACCGCCTTCTTGTTCATTTTGATGTAAGTCAGTTAGAGCATGGTTTCCTCCCTGTGTCAAGCTCTTTAAAAAATGAAACCAGGTTCTCGGAGCATAGTTCCTCCACTTGTGTCAAGCTCCTAAAACAATGAAACAAGTTGTTTGAGGATAGTTCTTTTAAGTGTGTCAACCTCGTTAAAATAATGAAACACGAGCATGTTCAATTCGACTTTTTGTTTTGAACCTTCACTCCATTTTCAATGGACTGAAGCTTGGGGGGCATGCACCTCGAATTGAGACACCATGCTGGGGGGCATGCCCGTCTTTCTTATTTCAAGCATAGTTTGCATATGTGTGTGTTCACGTGTGCTTTTAAGCTTGCGTAAAAATGAAATGTGTGAGTAGATACATTGTGTGAATACATTTCGCATTGGGTCATTTGTTATGTAACTGATACATTATATTACATTTGTATTAGACATTTGCATGACATATAAAAACATCATCACATGTAAAAGATCCATCCAAAATAGTCATATATATATATGTGTGTGTGTGTGTGTGTGTGTGTGTGTGTGTGTGTCGAAATGTTTGCACAATGTGTCACATAAAAGTCAAAATATACATAATCGTCTTAAGTACATATGGAGACGATAAGTCTCTCAAAAAATAGGTGTGGTATAAATCCTAAGAGCTAATCCGCATGGTGCTCATGATAGCATGTGACTGCACGCACTAAGCGTCTCAGGATTCGGTGGATCCGACTTGGAACCCCCACCGTGTGACGCTGGTATGCCATCGGTACGTCCGCCAGCCGAGCATAGTCCGGGATCCCTCGGGCAATGCCCTCGAGATTCTGGATCAACTCCTCTCCTCCGATGCCCTCTCCCTGAGGATCAGGGGCGAGTTGAGTCCTTCGTGAGATTGGATACATTCCAGCTGGTCTCTCAGGTCCCACATCTGCATACATATATAAAATGTGTTAGGACGAATGTGTATTAACAAAAAAAAACATAAAACATAAAATCAAAAACATGAGGTCTTAACCAACTTCTCGTCCCAGTCATCTCCTTCTGGCAATGGGAGATCTGGGTCTCCGGTGAAGTCAGTTCCTGCATATGGCAAGTCCTCCACTACAATCAGCTGGCGCCGTAACCACCTAAATAACTCCGGCCTCCAGGACATCTGTTGGCCGCCTCCAACTCTGGGCATTAATGCTGCCCAGCGAGCCATTCTTGGCTCTCATGGTATCGGATCTGCTACTGAGGCCCCTTGGCCCTGGAAGATTGGTAAACGTTCCAGAATGAACAATACCAGGATGGAACCATAGCCAAACTGTTTCAGTTTAGCTTTTTTTCATTTTGTGAGCTGCCTTTTCATATTTATTGTTACTGTTGTTGCCCAGTCGAACAGTAAGGGACTCATGCATTCTGAGGCCAGCAGGAGTTGGGACTTTGTGGCCTCGTGTGGTACCTGCGACCCTGCAGCCCGCATGATGGTATGTAGGACAACTCTCAATGCCAGATCAGGGATAGTGTGGATATCCACCTTCTTGCTTCCTGATCCCATTTGTGCTCCTCAGCACACTCGTGCCATCACTTCTTCCATCTTCTCGCCAGATGGCCTGCTTCCAGTCAAGACAGGGATCGGACCTCTGCGGGACAATCCAGTGATAAAATAAACATCAAAAACCTCCAGCTCGGATACCTGATCTCGCAACCTGAACACTTGTTCATGTTCATCCCAAATACTGATCAAATACTGGAGGAGCTCTGGCTGAGCTCGTAGACAGGGCGTAAGGAAGAACTTCTTCAGCCCACAGTTTCTGAGGGCATTCATGCAAGCCTCACTTTGGATGGCCTGTTCATCCTCTTCTCCATGCTCTTTTTCTTTCCATTCAATCACCATTTTTCTTGATTACCTGCATCCATATGGTCATAAACGCTTAGTTAGATCTCTGGTAGGCCTCAAATTCCATGCAATTTGGTTTAAATATCGATTTTTTAGGCGGAATTTTAGGTTCGACCGTTGGCGCGAGCCCTTTGTATAAAAGAGCCCATTGGCACGGGTCCATGCCCGATACCCGCGCCAATGAGCGCGGCCCTAAAATTTCAAAATTGGCCACAGAGAACTGATTTACAAGGGAAAACTATTAAAAAATGGATGAAAATATAGAGCAGGGAAGCGCCTCTTACCTGTAGCAGATGAGAAACTGAATGGTCAACCGGATCTGTTGCAATCGCCGTCAGAAGTTTCCACTCCAAATGGACCACTATTGCTTTTTACCAAGGTGAATAGTAAATGTAACTTTGTTTTTACCAATTTGGCATATTTATAACTTTTTGACATAAAATGAGTTGTAAAAAGTTATTTTTATCAAATATTTTAATATGTTATGTCGAAAATGGGTTTTACACTTGCTTGGTATGTGCAGCAGCAGGTTTTTGCGACATTAACGATGGAAACGAGTTGTCTTTTATACTTTTTCGGACTCGGTAAATACACGAAAAAGTCACTTTGGAGTCATCTTTCAACTCTTTTCTGACTCTCTAAACATGAAAAGATTGCCGAGGCCCTTGTCGTTTCGATCTCGTTAAAATGGACACGAATCGACATCCACCCAGTATAAGTTTAACCCTTTTTCGGGCTGGGATGGATCGATTACGAAAAAGGAATACCCTAGCCTATCGCGACTAGGAGGTTTTCCCGTATATTGTTTTCTACCTTTTCGGATCTGGGGAACTATTTACGAAAAGGGACCTGTGGATTTTTCTTTTCCGCTGTCTTTTCAAACTCTCTAAACATGAAAAGACGCTGAGTTCTTCCTTTGTCAGGCTCGTTAAACCCTGATGACATTGGATTTCGTCGAAATGACGTTCTCCGAGTTTCTCCTTCCTAGGACTCGTTAAATGCACTAGGATGGATTCGCCCGAAGGGCGGACTTATATCACAAGCATATGCTATCCCCTTCAAGCTTGTTATAAAAAATAATTGGGGTACTCGCCAGAAATGGTGGGGGAAAAATGGAACCATTGTCGTTGTCGTCGGCAGTATGTCGCTCTTGAACATGGCACTTGCCTGCATTCGTGTCGGGTTGGGGACATCTCATCTCGTTGATTCACTTTGCTTCCATGGGTTTGGGTAATCTCTTTTGACCTCTCATCTGTTCACTGCCTCGTCGCCATGACCTTTGATCCGTTGATGTCAAATACTGCCAAGTCCATTGTCGTGCCGTTTATGTGTTCAAGAGAAGTTGGCCTCTGCAAATATCAATCTTCCTCTGTTTCTCATACAATCCTGATTCACAACAAAACACTATGTTCCTCTGCCTCGTGTCGATGATGTGGGAATCATTATGGCCCACCTTCGACCTAACTCACTCTTCACCAGCTCATTATCCAGAAGTTGATCTAGAGACTCCTTTATGGTACCTTGAGCCCGCATGCCTTGAATGATAGGTCTGCCGTACTCACGAGGTTTTCATCATTGACTTCCGATCGAATGATTCTGCGGGTGTTCGACGTCAGCTCATTTATTCACACGCCGTAGATTGTACCTGTAGTACCTTGAGGACCATTGTCATTATTGGTGGTTTCTCTCGCGTCTGTTAATGGCTTTCATCATTGGCTGGTAATCAGACGATGTTCTTGCATGTTCGACATCAGCTCACACATTCGCATGCTAGAACTTGTACTTGTTTGGGTCGAGATGGAGCGCAAGACCCCGGATTGTGTCTGTTGTAATCCAGGCTGCGATTGTGGATTATTGTCATTATGTACATGACCACTCATGTTTAGCTGCACCATAATTCTGAAGACCTCATTTATTGATCCGCCTTGATACGCCTGTACTGATCCCGATTATAGTGTACTGTCGGATGGTCACACGATACCACATACATCAGTGTACTTGAGATATCGGGCTGTATTTTTTCCTCGCACGTTTTTCTGATTGTGGGGTTTTTAGTTGAACATGTTCTCGTAAATCATTTCACCCCTCTCCCTCTCGGGCCTCATACTTTAGGGGGCATCTGTTACACAGTAATTTGTCACTGTCCTTACCATTCCCCATCCCGCACAATGGAGGACCCATTCTGTGACCTGTGGACATTGTCATGTCTTGAAATCATCATCAATGCATCCCTCTGAGCATGAGCTTCAATTGCCCTAAAGACATCTCCTTGCAAAAAATCATGAAAACATCTCCTTTTGCATTGGTGCGGGCAGACAGCTCATCACTCGCGCCAATGAGGAAAATCCTACAAAGAGTCCGCACCAACTGGCGCTCTGTCCCAGAGCAGTAGTCGCGCCAGCCAATTTAAGGAGTGTTTTTTAAATAAAGATGGCGGAAGTTGTGTTTCAACAAACTCAGAAACCATTGCCTATCTTGAGTTGGGAGGTTTGGCTATGGGAGTTCTATGGAAGGGAAGTGGTTTTCCACCTTTCATGGAACCTTCCTTCATGATAGGGCCAATCCCACAATAATAGGGATCCCAACTCCCTCCTTCCCCATCTATAAAAGCTTGCCTCTTGCCATTGCAAGCTAGTCTTGAGGTGCCTAAGCTTTGAATCTCCTAATTCCCAAGAGCCTTTGTGCTGTAAGAGCCCTCTTTCTTCCCTTTCAAGGTCGTATCATAAGGAGACTATCGTCGAGAGACTCGGAGAGGTTTGCCCTTTCCCCGGCGAGCTTTGCAGACATGAACCATTCTGGAAACCATCCAAGGAGACCACGACGCACAAAGACAGGTACCATCCGCGGATCGTGGAGGATCGTGATCTCGCCAGCTGAGGTACGGAACGCTCTCTTCGATCGTGCATTGACTTCCCGTAGGCCTCCATCTTTGGTCTTTTCATTCGTAACTAGGAACTTGCGTCGTAAAATTTCGTGATTGTTGCTAGACCCCTGCTGGGCTAGTAGGGATCGCCTCTGTCCGCAGAGGGGATTTAACTCCTCAACACACTTGTTTGTCACTCAGCTACTTGTTCTCTTGCTCAAGGTAGGAGATGGAAACTCTAGTCAAATCAAGGTGATGTTGAATTGTTTGGACTAACTCATAGAAATCAAAGCAAACCACATGTTTGAAGCAACTGACTATCATGGGTGAGGCCATTTAACTCTCTAGTGTCAGACGGATCAAGCCTCAAAATCCTCCCTCCTTTGTGGGGTCTTCTTTCCTCTCTTTCCTCCTCCATAAAATCTCTTTCCTCCTCCATGATTTTTGTTTTGTTTTGGAAACCCTAGGGAATGGGAAGGAAAAGGGGGTAGGAAGTAGGTTTATGGAGTGGGAATGAATGTAGGAAAAATTAGGGAAGTAGGGAAGGGAGTTAGGGAGCTTAGGGAAGTGGTAGGGGGTAGAAAAACTTAGGGAAATAGGGTAGGGAAATTTATTACAGGGATAGTGAGGCTGCCTAGGAAATTTTAAGCCTAGGATTAGGGTTTTGGGAAATGGGGATTGGGAATGAGGTATAAGGTTATTTAGGGATAGGGGAAGTGTTTACTAGAGTGTGGGGAGGAAAATTAGGGTCTAGGGAAA
The DNA here is from genome assembly GCA_034641835.2 of Pinus albicaulis. NCBI lineage: Eukaryota > Viridiplantae > Streptophyta > Pinopsida > Pinales > Pinaceae > Pinus > Pinus albicaulis. Next base: position 628,642,175 of record CM076581.1, on the reverse strand, counting down.
CCAATTTTACATGTAGGAGTGAAACTAGGATTTCTTTAGCTCAAAGCTTCAAATTATGAATGAAGAGGGTTAACACCATGAATTTGAAATCATGAAGTGAAAGGAGGTCATGTAGTGGTAAAAATTACTTAGGCTAAGGTGTATAAACCTTCACTTGTTGTTTGTACCACTTGCATTGAGGTTTGAGAGCTATGTAAGAAGTCTGGTAGAAGCGCAGCGCTCTACACAGGAGTGTAGCGCCAGAAAGCCAGGAGCGAAATGCCCCCTTGCAAGCCACTTTTGGAGGCCTTCCCAAACTCCAAATTGAGATCATGATAACTCGTTGGAAATATATATTTTCTGCTACACAATGGACCTATCAAGAACTGAAAATTATCAAGCATAGCCCCTCAAAAATCAATTCTCCCAAGTCTGGTCAAAAAGTGCAGAATGGGGGTGCAAAAAATGCAGTGTTCTCTTGCGAGCCACTTTTGGAGGCCTTCCTAAACTCCAAATTGAGCTCATAATATCTCATTGGAAATATCTTCCAGTCTATTTTTCATTTTACTTATCAAGAAATTCATTTGGACAATCCATCAGGGATAAAAATATTTTCCCAATACTACTCCAGAAATGTAGGGAAAACAGGGGATTTAGGATTATCTTGTAAAGGGAGGGGAATGAAGGGGTTAGAGGCTATCTAAATTCTTGGGGAAATCGTGGGGAATATGGATAGATGTTAGAGAGTGTAGGGAGTTTTAATTTCTAGAAATGAGTAACGGGAAGGGGTCCAAAAGGACAATACACAACCCTAACCTAGGAAGGTGTCAAAAGTGTAGCAATAGGCTAGGATTTGTAGGAAAGTGAGGGAAATGAGAGAAATGGGCATGGGAAAAGGTTAGGGGAGGTATATGGAGTTTTGGTGAGGGTTTTAGGAGGCTTAGGGAGGTGAAAAATGATAAAAAAAAAAATTATCGGGATTAGTGTAGGGGAATTAAAACACACTCCCAAACCCTAAAATGCCCAAAAACGCAGTGTAGGAGCTTTTGTTGACTTGTTGAGGGTCTTTCTTGGATGTTGAAGTGTTGCAGATGCCTTGGTATGTGAGTGAGAGTTCTCTTTCATTTGGATGGATGAGTAAATGAAATGAATTGGTCTTATATACCTTGTTTAAGTCCTTTTCCTTCAATGTAGTGGGATGGCCCCCATGTCTTTTCACTTTGGCTTTTGAAACCAAGTAGCTTAGGAATCTTTTGAGTGAAGCTACTTGGAACTTTGAGAACTTATTACATATTTAAAAACATAACATTACATATTGAAATTGAAATTATAATTTACAAATTTAAGCTTTACATGATGAAATGTGTTTATTAGCACTCTCCTACTTGCTGGTCTTTTATGCATGCAGATGGTCTTTTGATGGACCTTGAAAACCCTAAGACCTAATGGAAACCCTAACTGAATGAACTTCATGATGAAATTATTGAAATTATGATGAAAACTCATGACTTATGTACACTCAGCAAAGTGGTGAAATGAGCTCGCAAGTAATGAAATTTTGAAAAGGGTGAGGTTTGACCTAGATCTACATCCAGTGACCAAATTTTTGCATGATGACCTAATGGAATGAAAAAAATATCAGAATGAGACCCTAATATGATATGAAAATATATTTTTTGATCACTAGTGGCAGGATGCAAAAATTGACACTAAAACTGGATATTATCTGTAGAAGTAGGGTCTGAAGCGAAGTAAGACAACTGATCGATTTTAACAATCTTTCCCTTATGAGGAAACATTATCATTCGAAAGACTGATGAAACAACAACGGTCATAGCATAAGACCAAATTCTACTCATAATAAGGTTGTAATCAAAAGGGGCATCAACAAATTCCACCTCGAGTGTTACGATTTTTCCTTCTACTTCTATAGGCAGATCCTGGAGTCTTCTGAATGGGCGAAAGCCTCTTCCATAAAAGGCTTTAAGAATGGTCGATGACTGGTTAATTTTCAGAGAACCAAGAGTTTTCCAAAAATCTAAGGTCATAATGCACGTAGATGCTCCCTCATCAATTACTGTGCGAAAAACTCACCTTTATTTGACTAATACCGAAATTTGAAAAGTCATTTGATATGGGAGTCTAGGTACAAAGTTTTCGAGATCAAAGACAATAAGATTTGAGTCTTGAGGATCAATTTCTCCTATAGCTGATAATAGTAATTTCCTCTAAGCTGGAAAATATTGCAACACTTTAAGGGCCGACATTGCTGAAGGTGATTAAGCCAAATCTTCAACTATATTGTAATTATGAGCAGCTCTTGCATGCGGATTGACAGTTGTTTTCGAAGTAGACCTTTGGCAGCCTGTTTAATCACTAAATCATGATTTGGTTTCTCGATTTACAATGGTTTGGAAACCAAAGGAGTTGATAATGGATGATTCAGTTTCTTTACCAGTTACAAGACTCTTAGATCCATAGTCTTGAGATAGTGTCACAACCATGACCTGGGACATCATCAAGATATCCGCCGATGAATTGGAAGAAGATCCGATCATTTTTCTATCTTGAGATGGAAAAGGATCTTTCAAGACAATAGGTATGGATGAACCTTTGACAAATTTGGATATCTCGGCCCGATGTGGGCACTCTTTGGTGTAGTGATCCTCATCACAGATAAGACAAGGATAACGAGGTTTCCGTTTTTCGTCTAACAGTTCGGTTTCTTTAGCTTGCTCTTTGGGAGAAGTGTTTTTTTATTTTTACCCTTCCCCTTCTTCTTACTGTCAAATGATTTAGCTTTGGTTGTAGATGAAACTACAACGTGAATCTTGACAAAATTTTCTAGGAAAGGATCTCCCTTAGGTAAATCTAGTAGAGTTATGATTGGAGAAGTAGATTTATATGATTTCTTCTTACTCTTTGTCATTTTTACTGTACCAATTACACCGTTTGTGGAATGAGAACCAGAAGGAGTTGCAGTAAGTTGGCCTGGGCATGGTAAATCATGAATTTTTTCATAAAAAGTATCGGATTATGTGTAAATGAGGTCCAAGTACTGTGCTTGAGCTATGAACTGCTCTTTTGTTACAACGCCTCCCTTAGATACATCTTCAATAATCTTAGGAAGCAATGATTTGATGAACCATTCTACCATAATTTGATCCGGAATGAAAACTTTCACTAAATGTCATCTACGTCGCCATTCGTGTGTGTGATCTGAAATGTATGTAGGCGTACTCTGTTCTAATGAATTCAAAAGTTTTGTGCCATTTTCATAATGGATTGAAAACTGAAAATGAGTTAGGAAAGATGTTGCTAAGGCATTGAAATTATTGAAATATCCACGTGGTAACTCAATGGACCACTTTGTAGCTAAGTCGATCAAATTTCTCTGAAAAAGTCTCAAACGAATGGAATCATCGATTAAGGAGTTGGATGCACACCACAAATGATAAGTCATCACATGATTTTAGGGGTCTTCTCCTTATTTTCCTTCAAACTTTGGAATATCACTAGGAAACTTAGTGGGCATTGCCGGCCAAAATAGAAGATAATAAATTGGATCATTCGTTAGCTGAAACAAGTCCGATAAATCTAAAGTTGCAATGAATGGAAATCTCCGGTTAGGGTCTTGCTGTGAAAACTGACAACTTTGAGGAACAATACCATTACCCGGAGGAGGATATCCAAGAAAACCTAGAATAGCCTATGCAGTTGGGATTGGAATACCTCCAAGGTATCCAGGGTTATCCATACCAAACTGAGGTTGAGCTGGTATTTGATATATATAACCAGGGTGTTCTTGGCTCTGGTAAACTGGATTTTGTCCCATTTTTCCATATTGAAATTGTCCTTGAAATGGTTGACTTTGAACAAACTTACCATTAAATGTTTGACCCGTAAAAGGTAGACTTGTTTGAACCGTAGTTGCACCAGGTTGTCCTACAGAGGTTTGAGGAATAGAATGAATTATAGGTCCAGTTTGATGAGCAGTAATTTGAGAGATTTCCTGTGTAACAGTTGGTGTTTTCATTTAAAAGGGTTGTAATGACAGAGATTTAAGAAACTCTAGGGATAAGTGTACTTGGTTGTTGAACATAAATTTTCATAGCAGATTGGATAGGAGTACTTGGAGTACTCATACCAGCCTACTGACTACTCGGCACAGATACATGTGGGTTTATTTGAAGTGCACTTTAAACAAGTTGTTGGACTTGGGTAAAACCAAATTTTCCAGCTGAATGAGCAGGTTTATTATAAGGTACTTGTAAAGTAGGCTGCAAATATTGTTGATTCAACAAGGGATTCCACACAGTATTAATTTTTGGGTAAGGAGCTCCCATCAAAGGTTGTGATGCATAAGGTTGAAAATAACCAGTTTGAGGCATTGAAACATAAGTTTGATAATTACCAGGAATATTTGGTCCTACAACTGAGGGATAAGTTCCAACAAAAGGTTGTCCTCCTTGAAAGGATGGTTGCTCTTGATAAGGTTGTTGCCCTTGGAAAGGTAGCTGCCCTTGGAGAGGTTGCTGCCCTTGGAGAGTTTTTTGTCCTTAGAGAGGTTGTTGCCCTTGGAGAGGCTGCCACCCTTGGAAGGATTGCTTCCCTTGAAAATGTTGCTACCCCCCAGGCATTATATAGCCACCTTGAGAGCTAGCTTGAGGAATATTTCCATGAAACATATAAACATGTTCTGTTTTCAAAGGTTCGGTGGTAGATTCATAGAGACCATTTGATTTTGTGAAATTTTAGGAATATGGAGATGCTCCTAAGAAAGTGCCAGAGAGCAACTGGTACCTAGCAGGAATAGATCGAACACCATACAAAAAAATTTCTGGTGATGAAGAAAACATAGATGACTCAGTAGACATATTTGGTGAAGCCATGTAAATACCTCTAGGTATAGAGTAAAAAGGTATGCGGCGTGGTGAATGATTATAACCAGAGTTATGAAGAAAGTCGGTAATTTGATTATACCAAGGATCTGGTATAAAAGGAACGAAAAGGTAAATTTGTTCAGTAAACCTTATATCTAAATATTCTTGACGCGAAGGAATTATGATCTCTTCTTTCATGTTAGAAACCTCTTCAATACTAATTAAGCCCAGAGGAATATTCTCAGTAATAAGAAGTTTCACTCGAGGTGAACGAGGATGACCATGAGTCGGGGCTATGAGATTTGAAGGTGACTCAGATGAAGTAGATTCATATTCAGGCTCAAATATTTCGGGTTCAGTGAATTAGGTATCTGACAATTCACTAATAACACATTCAATTGTAATTACTTTGGAAATTTCTGGTTGTTCTTGATCTTTTTCAATTATCTGAGGTTTATTAACTTCGAAATCAGGATGTATTACAATGGATGTTTCTCCTTGTTTATTAGACCCAGTTCCTGATTGTTAAACTCTTTTAGTTTTAACTTTTTCCAATTGACTGGGTGTATACTCAGGGGGTTTCCCCTGCATTCTACGTGAATGTCTTGGTAATTCAGCCACGATTAATCTTTTAACACACAAAATAAAATAAAAAATTAAAAAGAATACACCGAAGGTCTCTAAAAAAAAAATCAAGAAAATGAACACGCGCCTACAAAATATAAGAGACAAACCACACAAAAACAGAATGTTTCCACAATAAAAGCACTAGTTGGTGATGAAATCCAACACCGTGGAAATTAATGTGGAAAAATGGCGGTTGGAACAGTTACCCTGACAACCTGCTTAATGAAACAGTCTAGTGCAAGTAACTTAACTATGCCATCTTGAAGTGAAGAGTACCCTCCGGAAAGTCCAAGTGAGTCTAGTCAACGTCTGCTCCATGTACAGTGGGACCTTCCCTCAACCGTCACCTTGGGAAAAATCCTAAATATTATGGCCACTAAGGTCACCAACTGAGATAATTTCACCTGGGGGAACAACCTATGATCTGATATACACGCAAGGGTGGATTATCAAGCTCAATCCCCTTGAAAGCTCCTCAACATGGTAAATCTGAGGTTTGCTAACAAGTGACCCCAGGCTCCTCAAAAATGGTTAATCTGAGGTTACCGTTTGTATTATGTGCATGTCTTCTATATTCACCAATGAAGTAGTTACAACTACCTGACTGGGTCCGACATGACCTCATGCTTGACTCTTTTAAGAAGAGATTCCCAGAGTACTAATGCAACAATTGGATTTCCCTACCGCAAGATGCTACTTGTTTTTATTAACTGCTTTGGAACGTTTATTACAACCTATTCCAAGGCACTAGCATAAGCTAAATTGGTGGAATGAGCCCTAGAAAATGTAAAAAATATCTAGATTGATTTTATTAAGCGTTGTATTGATTTGGCTGTTATTAACGCAAAGGGGTATGGAGATGAAACTTGGTGATATTGTGACCTGACTCAAAATACTCTAAATGCATCAATATGAAAAATGCAACATTTTTATTTTGATGAATTATATTTAAAATAAAGTTGAAGGAATTTTGAACGCAAAAGTACAAGCTTCCTAAAACTTCAAATAAAATTTATTTTCGATAAGAAAACAGTTTCATTAAGAACACAATTTCCAAGCATGATCAATGTCTCTTTTGTGAAGAAAAATCCATTGATTACAAAGCCAAAAACTACAATTTTGATAAACAAACAAATCTCAAAAGAAAGCAACTTCTAAAACCCTAAAAAGTATATAAACTTCAAATAAAATCAAATTTATAATTATCAATCCTAACTAAGATACCTATGAGTGTCTTTCTAATTATTTCTCTTAGTTGTAACCAAAATAAAAAATGTTTCCACTTGACCTAGAAGAAATGAAATCATGAAAGACTAGCTTGAGATAACTCTGAATTTGGTGATCTCGAAGTTTTTTTGTTTTGCAATCGAATAAGAAACAAATATTCAAAAAAAAGGTAAGGCTGGCAATAATGCTGGTGGCTCAAGGAGACAATAACATAAAACCACTTTGGCAAATGAATCTATCTTCCAAAAGGAGCAACAAGAAACCATGGAAAACCTTAAATGTATAATGCAAAAAGGATGATTTATCAAACAAGACTCTAAGGTGTTAAAGAGGAGTTCATACACAGATTCTGAAAACTGGTATAGATCGGGTTAAACCTCAAGAATTTGGTTATCTAACTCTGGAAGAGAAAAATTCATTTTTTTTAAAATTTCCCATGGGGTGCACAGCTTCTCAGTTCACACCAGTGCACATGCGCACTGAACTATGCTGACAATTCGCACCGGTTTCCACTCTATTTTCCACATAAAACTGCATAAGGCAGAGAAAAGTTGGAAAAATAATTTTAAGTTTTTATATCTCGGGGAATCTAAAATTTTATGTACCCAACCACACTTAGAGAAGTCAAAATAAGAAAGCTAGAATGTCAAACTGAACGGAACTAAAGAAAACTAAACTTTTCTTCCCCAACGGAGTCACCAATTTGTTTTGTGGATTAATCCCTCTTAACAAGAGCGATCTCCCTAGTACTCCAACAAGTAACTAGAAAAAAAGATACATTGAATATCTCTTTCTCTAGAATATTTGTATTTTACATTATTACAACCTTGAAATAAGGAAGTTATGCTCCTACCTTTCAACTGAGATGTTCGATGTAGCCTTTTTCCTTTCTCTCCAAAGCAATATTTCAATGCTGAGAAGAACCTGCAATCACAAACAGTGCAAAAGATCAAAGAACCTACAATATATAATAATCATAAATACTAATCCAACTTATTGATCAAGGATTCTAAGTATTGACATCATTTCCATGAATTCATAAACAAGACAATGATAAAAATAGATCCATATGTTTTATCAGAAATTAAAAAGAGAAATATTACAACCTGTGCCTTGATGTTGTGTAGAATTCTCCCATGTGTCTTCACAATCATTTCCTTCAATCTGATAAGGCTTCCTCTCTAGAGTGACCGGCATGAAGTCATATGCACAAAGGTGTAATCTTCAGTGTGCCAACAACAACTTACTAGTTTAGAAACTATGAACTCTATGATCTCTATTCAGCTTAGAATCTATAAAAATTAGTATCTACCCTTCAATTTGAAACTTCAACTCAATTTATAGAGAGATTGAGGAAGTTTTAGATCCATTAAGAGAGGGATGAGTTCCTCCTATGAAGGGATTTGGGTTCCTTCAGCCAAGGGATAAGCTCCATGAGTAGAGGGATAAAGCTCGAACTAGCGCGACTCTAGAAGCTTCCAGTTGGGATAATATTCGACCAACTAGGCTTCTAGAAGTTACTTTTTATATTTAATTTCTTTTTACGGGGGTGCACAGGTTTTAGTAGTGAACAGAGGTGCGATTTTCTAGCTAATAGAAGAAGCATCAGTGCATGCACGGGAAAAGGCTATAAAAAGCGTGCAGATAATATTTTAAAGGTTTTAAAGAGCTTTTATCCAATTTCCAAGACTTGGTTTAGGAACATGAGTGTTTTTTACCTCTAAAGGAACATGGTATGGATGATGATAGAACCATATTGAAAGTCAAATGTCATGGTGACAAAATGACGTGTAACAACCCGACCTCGTTGGGGACACGCACAGAAAAATAGAGAAAGAGAATATAACTCTAATACCACTGATCCAAATTTATGATGGAACAAAATGAAATACAAATATGAAAAAAAACACAAAGATACATATAAAACAAAACTTCAATTCATTAATAACAAAGCACTGAAAATTGTTTACATGCAAAATCGAAATAAACTAGCTCAGGTGACGGTAGGTAGCTTATCTTTGAGAAGAAATGTGGTGTTTACATGTCTTCTGAATTGTGTTACAATGAGGCTTGAAGGCCCATTTATTATTGAGAAATGATTTCAAACCCTAAACATCCAAAAACCTAACCCTAGGAGATGAAGTGCCAAAAGACTTTGGGCCCTATTAGGGTAAATTAGTACATCAACTTACCAGGGTCGTAATTTTTGCATACAATATTTGTTTAACGCGTACGATACATCTTTAGAATGATCAATTTAAGGCTTACAAACCCTTTACATAAATCGTGGGTTTGTATGTTTTCCAAAAAAACATCGTTTAGGGCCTCAAAATGGCTACGAAAGTTTAGAACCTGAAAAACTACCAAAAATAGTAAATTGTGCTACAATTAAGGAAATTGAAAGAAAAAATGGTGGGGGTCCAAGTGGAATAGGTGGGTGGACACCAATATCCACCTAGATCAATTTCCTCCCTATTTGAGAGGGAGTGATAAAGGACATCATATTCTCCATGTATCATGCACTAGGCTAGGACTAATATTCATATGTCTAGTGAAGCAAATGGGAGGGAGAATGGAGGATTGGATAACCCTCTGGGACCGATAATTCTTGATAATTGGGAATACAATATAGAAGTAGTCATGTGGACCAACGCTCTTTGAGTATTGTATAGGGTATCCAAGATAAGAGTGGTTGAAGAGGATTGATATTCTTTGAGGATTGGGAATCCAAGATAAGAATAGTCTTGTAAGGACATACCTGGTGAACATCTGGTTGAGGTATATGCCTTGAGAGGTGGTCGTGGTGGTGTGAATATGTATGCCTCCCAACATTGTGCTCTAATCTAGTGGATAGTCAGAACTTGTTAGTCAAGTCCTTCCTATATTGCAGTTTGAAAATTTTGGTTATGATGTTGATGCTTGAAGATTTTAGAGTATCCCTATACCAGTTATGTAATTATGAATACCTCCCTAGTTAAGAGGGAGTGTTGGAAAATGTAACTATGTTTTGTTGGGAAAAATACTGAGAGGGGGGGTGAATCAGTATTTACTGCATATTCAAAACTTTTTACTTTTTCTTACTTCTAAAACCCATAAGCTACTTTGTTGAAGCTAACTAGCGTATACACGCGAATATCCTTCATAAAACTCGCGTATACACAGAGATCTAATTATGCCATTAACTCTTCATTTATATCATTCCATCATTCATTCATTAGATGTTCTATAAACAGTAAACATGTGCAGTAAGAACAGAATAAACCAGCACACATGAACACCAGGATTTTAGGGGGAAACCCAAGTCGGGAGAAAACCACCGCTGTAGTTGCTCAGCCTTCAATATTTTATTATAGAGAAAACATCTTACAGCATAAGGCCGCAGATTCTACCAAAGACGTTGTGCACCCACCCTGCGCTTTGTTTACCAAATTCTCTTCTTTGGAAGGGAGCACCAACCCCTCACGCTTCCTCGCTGGTACGCCTCCCGGAAGGGAGCTACAACCCCCCGATCGAAGGCTACAACCTCAAAGACTCTATGGACCACGCTTCATCAATTTTCTTCACATCGGATCCAAAGCTTCCTTTAGGACAATAACTTGCGTGCCACGTTTCATCATATTTCCCTCGCACCGGACCCACTCCATACTTTTTAAGCACAACAACCATGAAACAACATATATAACTCACCGACGTACACGCAAACCAACGCATCGTATCGTACATTTCTACTACGTACTCAGCAAACCCTAGTTTGCATACGCGCTTTCCTTTCACTGATGTCGCGTATATACACGCTTCCATTCACATAAACCAGTGTATACTTCTGTACATATTACAGAGCTAATTTCATTGCGGATACGCGTTTTCTCTTCAACGAAGACGCGTATATACGCGCTTCCTCTGCGACGAACTAGCGTATGGTTCTTCGGACATTTAGGTCATTGCAATTCTTCAGAACAGATGCATCACACAGATTTAACCCTTTACTTCAGACAGATGTTCGCCATATCTCAGATCTAATCATTCCATAAACAGATCTAGAAATATAAGCATTTCTTAGACCTAGATCCCCTTCTTCATCACTGGTGCATCATACATTCAGATTTATCATTCAAGTGTAACCCTTTCAATTCAGATATACTTCAGAGAGAAGTATTCATTCAAGCTCAGACATCTTGCACCCACACTCATGATTTGCACAATGAATTTCTTCTCCTTATATAGGTTTACCCTTTTTCAATACCATGAGCCCCTTTTTTCAATACCATGAGCCAAAACAATACCATGAGCCCAAAACTACATTACTTCCGATGGTATTCCTGGACGGGGTCATTTAGACGAATCATTACCCAATACAATGGGTCAATACCATGGTGGTTACCCCTGGTTTTGCACTTTATGAGCGCTTTTGCCCATACGCGACTTGGCACGTATTTTACCGCGTGCATACGCGACTTCTCCTAGGAAAATCCGCGTATGCCTTGAGACATACTCTTTTCATCATAGATCTAGCACATATTGAATTCCTTTCTTCATTACCTTTTGTACTCTCTGTAGATACATCAGATTTACATCATTTAACAGGTTCATCAAGACATATTCTATCAAGCACAACTTCATCAAGTAGGCTGCCATCATCTTCATCAAGTGAGTTTCCATTCAAGGACAACACTCTATCAAGTGGGTTGTCATCAAGGACAACACTCAGCATCATATTTCCAACAAACATCATATCACATCATATTTACATCATTTACCAAGTCCATCAAGTCAAGAATAACTTCATCAGGTGGATTGCCATCAAGGACAACACATGCCAACAATCTCATGTCTTCATCTTCATCAAGTGGGTTGCCATCAAGGACAACACTCTGCATCATATTGCCAACAATCTCCCCCTTTGGACTTGATGGCAACCACGATGGTGTTTGGTTACCACAACAGATAGGTACATTAAGAATACAATGACACCATGTCACTCTCTCCATTTTTGACATCATCTTTCTCTTCATTCAAACACCATGTCACTCTCCCCTTTGACATCAAGGGCAAAGGGTGGATCAAAACCAACATACTCTCCCCCTTTTCTCTGCATGTGGAAGAATCGTTCTGCAGATCTGATATATACTGAAGTGACCAAGCTCCCCCTGAGTTCATGCTGAATCTTCAAACATATTTTTCAATGAAGTACATGACTCTATGAACTTCATATCACCAAAGACTCATACTTACATCAAAGATCCAACCAAGTGGATTTACAAAAATTGACTCAGCTACCCAACCAAGTGGGTTTACACAGTTGACAAGTCCTTACATGACTGAATATTACAATTTTACATCATGGGTCTCAACAGGATCTTTTCATCAGAATATAAATATGACCATTTATGACCAACACCAGAAAGTCCTCAAGAAAGAGAACATATTTCAGAACCATCATAATGCCAACAATGCATTATACTCAGCAACGCTAATGCTCCCCCTGAATCTGTGCATCCACGCATCCTTTTCATATGACTAAGGCTCCCCCTTAGTTTGTGCATCCTGAACACTTTCACCAACAAATCATCAAGGCATCTTTATCAAAACATTAGAAATAGAATTATGAGAACTGAAACACCACCAGAGATACCAAACACCAGTATCGTAGATACCAAATCAGAATCCCAGCCAGTGCTAGAAGCCGACTCAAATGTAAAATAGTCGCAATCGATACACGGTTTTCTCGTGCAGAACTCGTGTATATATCGCGATCAGAATTATGAAATACACGCATTCAATGCCATCTTCTAAATTTATGCAGATTTGTTCTTTTGACTGGCAGAGAACACTCCCAGCTTCTGTCTTAGATACTCGAACGCTTCCCTGGGCAGAGGTTTGGTAAAGATATCAACAACTTGTTCTTTGGAGGGAACATACTCCAACTTCACCGTTTGCTCAAGCACTTGTTCACGTAAGAAGTGATACTTGATGGGGATGTGCTTGGTCTTTGAATGCATAACAGGATTCTTTGAAATACTGATGGCACTTGTATTGTCACACTTAATGGGTACAGGAGGTGTACATTTGATTTGAAAATCTTGTAAGGTTTGCATCATCCAAAGGAGTTGAGTGCAACAAGATGCGGCAGCCACATATTCTGCTTCTGCCGTAGATAAGGCAATAGAATTTTGCTTCTTGCTGAACCAAGATACTAACCGGGGTCCCATATAGAATGCACCACCACTAGTGCTTTTCCGATCATCAACACTTCAAGCCCAATCTGCATCAGTGTAAGCATGAAGAGTAAGATCAGCATTCTTTGGATACCATAGACCAAGGTCTTGAGTTCCTTGAAGATATTTGAAAATTCTTTTAACAGCCTAAAGGTGAGACTCTTTTGGATTAGCTTGGAATCGTCCAACAATCCCAACTGCATGCATAATGTCTGGTCTAGTCCCAGTGAGATAAAGTAGACTTCCTATCATTGATCTGTATTCTGGTTGATTCACCGTGGGAGACTCATCATGAGAACTGAGATTGCATCCGGTTATCATTGGTGTACTTACAGGTTTGCATTCTTCCATGCCATACTTCTTCAGAATTTGCTTAAGATATTTTGCTTGTGATAGAAATATACCATCTGCAGATTGATGCACTTGCAAGCCAAGAAAGAATGTTAGTTCCCCAAGCAAAGACATTTCAAATTCTTGCTGCATGACAGAAGCAAATTTTTGACTCATAGATTCTTCGTTACTCCCAAAAATGATATCATCAACATATACCACTACAATCAATAGTTTATCATTTTCAACTTTTGTGTATAAGTTGCTGTCTGCAGACCCCTTTGAAAATCCTTGTTGATGAAAATATTTGTCAAGATGATAATACCATGCCCTTGGAGCTTGTTTGAGACCATAAAGAGCCTTTTTAAGTCTACAAACAAGATTTTCGTCATTTCCCAAAATGAATCCTTCCGGTTGTTCTATATATACTTCTTCTTCTAGATCACCATTAAGAAAAGCAGATTTAACATCCATTTGATAAACTTTGATTTGTTGATAACTTGAAAAAGCAAGAAACATTCTTATGGCTTCAAGTCTAGCTACAGGAGCAAAAGTTTCTTTAAAGTTTATCCTTCTTGTTGAGTATACCCTTTGCAAACCAGTCTAGCTTTGTTTCTTACAACATCCCCATTCTCATTTAACTTGTTCTTGAAAATCCATTTAGTTCCAATGATATTTTTATCATGTGGTCTTGGTACCAATTCCCAAGTGTCATTATTTTCAATTTGATCAAGCTCTTCATCCATGGCTTGCTTCCAAAATTCATCTTTGCTAGCTTGATTGACATTGTGTGGTTCAATTGTGGATAGAAGTGCCAGATGACTAGAAGATCCCACCAGAGTTCTCCTCGTTCGTACACCCGATTCCTTGTCTCCCAAAATTTGAGATTCAGGATGATTATTTTGAACATATCTGGATGGAGCTTTTTTAGATAGATCATTTTCAGGTTCTTCATTGGATCCACTGTTTATATCATTTCTATTTGATGTAGAAGGCCATAAGTCACCATCATCTTCTTTTGTTTGTTTTTCTTCTTTAGGAGCTGCAGGAGACTCATCAATAACAACATCAATACATTCAACAATATTTCGAAGCCTTTTATTGTAACATGTGTATGCTTTGCTTGAAGTTGAGTAACCAAGAAATATCCCTTCATCTGATCTAGGTTCAAACTTGCCAAGCTTTTCATCATTATTTTTGATAAAGCATTTACTTCCAAAAACTCTAAAATGCTTCACAAAGGGAGAATTACCATACCAGAGTTCATATGGAGTTTTGTCACTATTTACCCGAACATGAGCCTTGTTGAGAATGTTAGCTGTTGTATGTGCTGCTTCACCCCAGAACATGTCAGGAGTTCCAGAATCATCAAGCATAGCTCTAGCCATTTGTTGAATTGTTCTATTCATTCTTTCTGCTACGCCATTTTGTTGTGGAGTGCCTGCTACAGAGAAATGTCTTTTTATCCCATGTTGTTCACAAAATTCAAAGAATTAATTTGATGTATATTCTCCTCCTCGATTAGATCTAAGACACTTGATTTTTAGATCTAATTCATTTTCTACCAATGCTTTGAAGATCTGAAACTTTTCAAATGCTTCATCTTTGTGTTTAATGAGCCCGATCCAACACATTCTAGAGTAGTCATCAATAAATAAGATATAGTATTCTTCCCCACATAGTGAATTTTTCCTCATAGGTCCACATATGTTAGTATGAATGAGTTCAAGAGGCTTACTTGAAGATCCTTCTTTGGCATTAAATCATACTCTGGTCTGCTTATCGAATTGACAAGATTTGCATATGATACTTTCTGGTAGATTAATATTGGGAAGATCACGAACAGCTTGAAGTCTGCTTGCTTTGTTGATTTGAGAGAAGCTCAGATGCCCCAGCCTTCTATGCCATAGCCAATTTTCTGAAGACTTGCTCAAGTAACATTGATCTTTGCAATTCAGTATATACAGGTTGCTTGGATTTCTTTTCCCTTTTATAATAATTTTACCTGTTTCAAGATCACGAACCACACACTCTTTTGAACTAAAGACAACTTCAGTTCCTTGATCACACATTTGACTTACACTCAACAGATTATGCCTTAATCCATCCACATACATGACATCATTAGCTTTCACCTTTTCTTTTAGAAACACGGACCCTTTTCCTTTAATTACAGCAGGAGAATCATTTCCAAATGTTACTTTCTTTTCCTTTTCTAGAGCATTATATGTAACGAGTTTGCTTTTGTCACCTTTCATGTGTCTTGAGCACCCACTATTAATGTACCATTGATTTTCTTCACCTTCTGCAAATAACGCTATCCCACAATTTTCAACCGGTGGTTCTTTCTTTTTCCACACTTTGGAGCTTGAGGGAACATGTTCTTTTGGTTGGATCTTGCTCCTGCATTCAGATTCTTCATGACCAAAGTTATTGCAATAAGTACATTCAACTTCGTTTTGAAGAGGAGAAAAGTTGTTATAGGTGTTCTTTTTTGGTTCAATATTCATCTTTTTCTTTCTTGCTTCTCTTATCATGATGGTTTTATATGCAACACATTGAGCAGCTTTATGACCAAAATTGCGACATGAGAAACATTGTCCATTGAAGTAGAAATTTCTGCGATCATGAAATCTTCTATTCGAATTTACCTGTTGGTTGTAGCCCTTTTGAAAGTTATTCCTGTCAGTGTTCCTTGAAGTGCGATGATCCTGCTTTACCTGTAGAGAATCCTTGCTTCCTTGTTGAGAGGCAGAATATTGTAAACCAGTAGTTGCTGCCTTTAGATAGTTTGGTGCTGAAGTCTGAGAGGATTCTCCTAAATATCCAAGACCTGTTTTTATGAGAGGAGAACGTTGAGCCTTGATAATTTCATCTAAGGTATCTGATCCTTTAGTAAGTCTGAGATTCAGAGTCTGAACTTTCTCCACTTCTTTTCTTAGACTTACCACTTCACATTATGCTTTCTCCCTGTGCTTCTTTTCTTCTTCAATCTGATTTTTCAGAGATTCTATGATGATCTTATTTTCTTCTAGGTATACTTTGAGTTGATTATTTTCTTCAAGAAAATCATTGTCCCCTAGAGCATCCACAAAAGTATCCTTTTCTTCTCTTTGTTCAAATGCCATGAGAATTCTAAGATCTTCTTCACATTCTTCCTCACTATCAGATGACCCATCACTATCTTCATTAGTATAGTAACTTTTCTTAGAGCTAGATCGGTTCTTATTCCTTTTTGCTACTTCTTTTCCTTTAGCAGATGCTTCTTTATAAGGACATTTTGCAGCATAATGACCAACTTTTCCACACTCAAAACATTTGAAAGGAAGCTTACCTTTGAATCTTCCAGTTCCTAGTTGGAGTTTTCTCACGAAATTCGCTTCTTCTTCATCGGATATATAGCTGGATTCTTTGACAACTTCCTTTTCTTTTCTTCTTGCAGATACTTTAAAAGCAGCTTATCTGGTTTGAGAGGGACCTCCTTGTCTCATTTCAAAAGCAATCAGAATACCATGTAATTGAACAATAGTAAGAGTCTGCAAATCTTGCCTTTCTTCAATAGCTGAAACTTTAGAGTTAAATTTTGAAGTCAACGATCTTAAGACTTTTTCCACCAGAGTAGTATCAGTTATGGTTTCACCCAAATTTCTCATTCGATTTACAATATCATCCAGACGTAAGAAGAAATGAGCAATACTCTCATCACTATGCATCTTCAAATTTTCATATTCAATTCTAAGAGTTTGGAGTTTTGCACTTTTTACCTTTGTGTCTCCTTCATAACTTAGAAGATTTTGTCCCATATTTCTTTTGCTGAATGTAGCTGCATCACTTTAGCAAATTCTGGTTCAGACATGCTTCCTAATAAGACATTCACTGCTTTGGCATTGATTTCATACTTCTTCCTTTCAGCCGCATCAATAGGAATACTTGCCGGATATTGATAGCCTTCTTCCACGATTGCCCATACTTCTGCACCAAGACTTTGCAGATATGCTTTTGTTCGTACCTTCCAGAATATCAGATTGCTTCCATTGAATAGAGGTGGCTTTATAGACATTACTCCTTCAAGACTTCCCATTGCGACGGATCTCCTTCAAGCGATCAAGCTTCTGCAGAAGGACCTGCTCTGATACCAATTGTTGGGAAAAATACTGAGAGGGGGGGGTGAATTAGTATTTAGGGAAAACTGAAACTTTTTACTTTTTCATGCTCTAAAACCCATACGCTACTTTGCTGAAGCCAACTAGCGTATACACGCGAATATCCTTCATAAAACTCGCGTATACACAGAGATCTAATTATGCCATTAGTTCTTCACTTATATCATTCCATCATTCATTCATTAGATGTTCTATAAACAATAAACATGTGCAGTAAGAATAGAATAAACCATCACACAAAGCATCACACATGAACACCAGGATTTTTTAGGTGGAAACCCAAGTCGGGAGAAAACCACCGCTGCAGTTGCTCAGCCTTCAATATTTTATTATAGAGAAAACATCTTACAACATATGTGCTGGCGCAGACTTGACCAGCACGCAGGCACCCACCTGCGCTCGTTTACCAGCCTCTCCTCGAAGGGAGCTACGACCCCCTGACTCGTTTACCAGCCTCTCCTGGAAGGGAGCTACGACCCCCCGATCTCGTTTACCAGCCTCACCTGGAAGGGAGCTACGACCCCCTGACTGAAGGCTACAACCCTCAGCACCACCTTGGACCACGTTTCATCAATTTTCACACCGGATCCAACAACTTCAATAGAACACCACTTGCAGGCCACATTTCATCATATTTTCAAACTGGACCCTTTCCATACTTTTAAGCACAGTCAACCATGAAACAAATACATATAACTCACTGACAGATATCAGTAAACCAGCAGAACAGATCAGACATTTCTTACCACAGACTTCAGCAAACCCTAGTTTGCATACACGCTTTCCTTTCTCTGATGTCACGTATATACGCGCTTCCGTTCACATAAACCAGCGTATACTTCTGTACATATTACAGAGCTAATTTTATTGCGCATACGTGCTTTCGCTTCATCGAAGCCGTGTATATACCCGCTTCCTCTTCGGTGAACTAGCGTATTGTTCTTCAGATTTTTATGTCATTGCAATTCTTCACAACAGATACATCACTTCAGATTTTACCCTTTACCTCAGACAGATGTTCGCCTCATCACAGATCTAATCATTTCATAAACAGATCTAGCAAATATAAGTACATTTCATATCTAGATCCCCTTCTTCATCATTGGTGCATCATACATTCAGATCTATCATTCAACTGTATCCCTTTCCATTCAGATATCCTTCCGAGAGAAGTATTCATTCAAGCTCAGACATCTTGCACCCACACTCATGATTTGCACAATGAATTTCTTCTCTTTATATAGGTTTACCCTTTTTCAATACCATGAGCCCCTTTTTCAATACCATGAACCAAAACTACATTACTTCCGATGGTATTCCTGGACGGGGTCATTTAGACGAATCATTACCCAATACAATGGGTCAATACCATGGTGGTTACCCCTGGTTTTGCACTTTATGAGCGCTTTTTCCCATACGCGACTTGGCACGTACTTTACCGCATGCATACGCGACTTCTCCTAGGCAAATCCGCGTATGCCTTGAGACATACTCTTTTCATCATAGATCTAGCACATATTGAATTCCTTTCTTCATTACCTTCTGTACTCTCTGTAGATACATCAGATTTTCATCTTTAAACAACTTCATCAAGACATATTCTATCAAGCACAACTTCATCAAGTAAGTTGCCATCATCTTCATCAGGTGGGTTGCCATTCAAGAACAACTCTCTACATCATATTGTCAACAAACATCATATCACATCAGATTTACATCATTTACCAAGTCCATCAAGTCAAGAATAACTGCATCAGGTGTATTGCCATCAAGAACAACACATGCCAACAATCTCATGTCTTCATCTTCATTCAGTGGGTTTCCATCAAGGACAACACTCTGCATCATATTGCCAACAGGTTTTTTTCTTCATAATGATCTTTTCACTTATGTCATAATATATTTTATGTAAAAGAAAAAGAAAGAAAAAGGAATTTTATTTTTCAAGCACGAGTTTCATGCTCAAGTCAAAACTATTATTTTATTTAAGCATGTTCTTCATGCCCGTTATAGTTTGTAATGGCCAAAGTCAAAGTATTACTTATAGCCTGGAAAATGAAGTTTAAAATATGTAATTTGGGTCAAAATTTCCTCTAGATGTCAATTCAACCCTGCCCCAGAAGACATGTCTATTCAAACCCCTCTAAAAAACATAAATAGAAGGTGAATTGAGCTCACTTAGACACATACAATTTGCATGATTTGTTCTGAAATATCGCAAAAGTGTTGTGAAACCAACTCCAAAAATAGAAGAAAAGAGATATCAATGCCTTATAAATAAGCCACTTCGAGGGGGCAACCTCTAATACATTACATGAATGAACAATTATTGGATGATACAAATTACAAAACCTCCTTTCTATATATAGGAGTCCATGGGGCCACAATGTAATCCTAGCCGACCTAACAATAATAATTTAAGGGCACAATAATAACAATATGGGGGTTACAAGGGTACAATAATAACAATAAGGGGGTTACACTAACAACAATAAGGGACTATACTAGTAATATAGGGACCCAACATGCCCCTCTCCTTCAAAAAAAGTGTTGTCCTCAACGCTTGAGTAGCTCTGGGTGCTTTTGTATAAAATTCTCATCCTCCCATGTAGAATCTTCAGTGGGTAAGTTCTTCCACTTGATGAGATACTCTGAAATTGATCGATTCCGTAGTTGTCGAGTTCTTGTTTCCGTGACCGCTTCCGGTTTCAATATGATTTTTCCTTCCTCATCAAGTTCTGGCAATATTATTTGAACTGGAAGATTTTCACCTATAACCTTCTTTAAGCATGAAACATGGAAATTGGATGCACTCGTGAAGAAGCAGGAAGCTCCAATTTGTATGCCATAGTACCAATATTTTGCAACACCTTGTAAGGACCATAGTACTTTGGCGATAATTTATTATCCTTCTTAGCTTGCTTGAGGGACATTTGTTTGTATGGTTGTAGCCATAAAAATACCCAATTTCCTACATCAAAACTTCTCTCGCTGCGATGTTGATCTGCCTGTTGTTTCATTCGATTTTGTGCCAAATTCAGGTTATCCTTTAAGAGTTGGAGAACTTCTTGCTGATGCTCGATGTGATCTTCCACTGTTTGAACCTTCAAATTTTCCCTTAAATATGATGTGATGGATGGTGGATGATATCCATAAAGTGCCATAAATGGGGTCATTTTTGCTGCAGTATAGAAGGAAGTGTTATACCACCATTCAGCGAGAGGTAACCAGTTGACCCATTGTGTTTGTTTATCAGATACAAAACAACGAAGATATCCTTCCAAACATTTATTTACTATCTCAGTTTGACCATCAGATTGAGGATGATAAGATAAGCTATGAGCTAATTGAGTACCCAAACAAGAAAATAACTCCGTCCAAAAATTTCCAGTAAAAATGGGATCTTTGTCACTCACAATAACCCTTGGGTTTCCATGTAGCTTTTGAATTGTGTCCATAAATGTAGTAGCAATTGTACTTTCTTTAAATGGCTGAGATAATGCACAAAAGTGTGCATACTTGGTAAGTCTATCAACTACCACCATGATGACACTCTTTCCTTCAGACTTAGGTAAACCTATGATAAAATCCATTCAAATCTCCTCCCAACTTTGACTTGGAATGGATAAAGGTTGTAGAAGACCCGGGGTCTTAATTGTCTCAACTTTATTCTGCTGGAAAACCAAACAATCTGCCACAAACTTTTGAATATCAGATTTAAGGCCATCCCAAAAAAAATCTTTCTTCACCCTATGGTAAGTTTTTAAAAATACTGAGTGTCCTCCTAAAGGAGAAGTGTGCAATTCCAAAAGAATCTTTTGTTTTAGTTGGGGATTATTACAAAGATATAAGCGATATTTGTGCCATAAGGAATCATTTTCCAACTAAATGTATCAAATGTACTAGGATCTTGCTGCAACTTTTGAATGAGTGTCCACACTTCTTCGTCCTTCTTCCATTCATCTCTTGCTTCGGTTATCCAATCTGGTTGGATAATAGAAAGGCACAAAGCAATGCTTCCACCTCTTCATTCTTTCTTGAGAGTGCATCTGCAAAAACATTTAGCTTCCCTTTTTTGTAGATTATTTCAAAGTCATAACCCAACATCTTTGTGACCCATTTTTGTTGCTCTTCTGAAGATAGTCTTTGTTCCAAAAAGTGTTTAAGACTATCATGATCATTTTTTACCTTGAAGTGTCTTCCCATTAGGTAAGTTCTCCATTTCTTCAGTGCATGCAGTATTGCTAACATTTCCTTCTCATAAATAGGTTTCTGTAAATACTTTCCTTTGATTGAACGACTTTCAAAAGCAATGGGTCTTCCTTCTTGCATTAAAACAACACCAATTCCATTTCCTAAGGCATCACATTCCACAATAAAGGTTTTTGTGAAGTCTGGCGTACCTAAGACCGGTGCTAGGCACATTGCCTCTTTAAGATGTTCAAAGACCTTAGTTGCTTCAGAAGTCCATGAAAATGCATCTTTCTTCAATAATGTTGTTAGAGGTGCTGCTATTCTCCCATAATTCTTAACAAACTTGCGATAATACCCTGTTAACCCGAGAAATCCTCGCAATTGTTTTATGGTTGTGGGGACTTTTCATTACTTAATGGCTTTAATTTTGTTAGGGTCTACCTTAACACCCTCGTGAGATACAATAATACCCAGATATTCCACCTCTTATACTCCAAAGAAACATTTGGATGTTTTTGCATATAATTATTTCTCCTGCAATAGTTTGAGCACCCTGTCAACATGTTCAGCATGATCCTTCCAAGACCTGTTGTAGATTAGTCTATCATCAAAAAATACTAGCACAAATTTTCTAAGGAAGGGTTTGAAAATGGAATTCATCAACCCTTGAAATGTAGAAGGTGCATTGGTAAGGCCAAAAGGCATGACCAAAAATTCATAACGACCCTCATGAGTTCGAAATGCTGTTTTTGGAATATCTTCAGTCTTCATTCTAATTTGATGATATCCTGAACGAAGATCCAACTTGGTAAAATAAATTTCTCCATGTAATTCATCGAATAATTCATCAATCACAGGAATGGGAAATTTGTCTTTAATGGTGAGCTTATTGAGCTCCCTATAATCTGGACACATTCGCCATGATCCATCCTTCTTGTGTACCAATACTACAGGAGCAGAGAAAGAACTTTGACTAGGTTGAATTATGCCTGCCTCTAACATTTCTGCAATCATACGTTCAATTTCGCTCTTTTGGAAGTAAGGATATCTATAAGGCCTGATGTTTGGAGGAACACTTCCTGGAATCAAATGAATAGCATGATCATGATCACGAATAGGTGGGAGTCCTTTGAAAGTTTCAAACACCTTGGAATGATTGTCCAAGACTTGTTGGAGATCTGCAGAAATAGATGATTTTGATGTTGGAACTTCTAGTGAGCATAATTGTGCAATTACGCCTCGTTGTTATTTATTTAGAAGCTTTGTCATGCCATTAGAGCTTATTATCCTTCCCGGCTTCCCTTCAATACCCCGTAATTCGACTTCCTTTCCTTCTGAAAAAAATTTCAAGAAAAGTTCTTGAAAATTAAAAGCTACCGTCCCCAAAGATTGTAACCATTGTACTCCTAGTACAACATCAACACCTCCCATAGGAATGGAAAGCATTGGACTATTTAATACATATTCCCCCATGGTTAGCTTGATATTATGGCATTTTCCAGAGCAATTTATAGTTCCTCCATTTGCAACCATCACTTGACATTCTGGTGTTTGGTATAGGAAACAATTCAATTCCTTGGCTACCTTACAATGAATAAAATTATGGGTGCTACTTGAATCAATCAACATTATTACCTTTTTTCTTCTTGATATGTCCTTCTATCTGGAGAGTTTGAGGAGTGATAATTCCTGCCAATGCATTACATGATATGGTTGGACTCATTTCTTCCTCTTCTAAGGCTGGTTCCTGGTGTATATCCTCTTCTTTTGAAGATTCTTGTTCATTTTCTTCTTCCTCTTCACAATCTATGTAAAATAATTTCTTCTCAGCACACTTATGACCTTTAGTGTATTTTCTATCACAACTGTAGAAAAGCCCTTCTACTCTTTTTTCTTCCAATTGTTGTGGTGTCAACCTTGTAGGTTCTGAAAATCTAGGCGTAGCAACACTTCCTTCTTTATAGAATTGAGTGGTAGGCTTCCTTGCCACCATAATTTTACATTCAAATTTTCTTGCCAACCTGAATGCCTTCTCCAATGAATCAGGTTCCAAAATGCGAACTTCATGTTGGATGTTATCCTTTAAAGTGCCTATGAAGAGATCAATCCTGTGTTCCTCTAGAATATCAATTACCCTTATATTCAATTTTTGGAAGTCCTCAATGTGCTCCCCCACTAAACCCTTTTGTTTGAGATTTATCAATTGGCTAAAGAAGGTGTTTCTTTTTGTATCCTCATAATGTGCTATAATTTCCTCCATAAAAATTGACCAAGTGACAATCTTTTTATAGGAGCAAAGCCATCGATACCATACAAATGTATTTTGTTATAAATTTAAAGTTGCAATGCGTACCTTTTGTGTGTTTTTCACATTATTGAGATCAAAATATTGCTCCATCTGTAGTATCCATGTTACAGGATCCTTTTAATCAAACTTCCTCATATCCATTTTTGGAATATGGTGGTTCTTCCCGCTAACGTTAGAGTTTATCAAATCTTGATTAACATTTATTTTGTTCTCATCATGAGTTTCCTCTACTATCTTTTCAACATTAGGAAACATTTGTTGTATCAACTTTGTCAAACCTTCCATGTCTTCTTTTAGATCATTCTTCATGTTTTCCATTTTTTCATCGATCTGAGCTTCCATGTCATCCATATTAGATTCCATGCCATCTATCTTAGCTTCCATGCCATTCTTCAAATCATCCATCTTATATTCCACGCCTTTATTCAAAACATCCATCTTAGTTTCCACGCCTTTCTTCAAAACTTCCATGTCATTTTTTGTTGCTCTTTGCGAGAGCGAAATTTGTTGCACTTACTCTTGTAAATTTGATATGTCATGTTACCATTCTTCATCTTCATGAGTCATGGTAGAGCCTTCTAAAGGCTCAATGGGTGTTGAATCCTTTTTAGGGGCCATTTTAGAATCTAATACTGATATATATTCTAAAATATGCCCTTGGAATCAATTCAACTTGATTCTTCAAACAAGACTTATGCAATTCGGGAAAAAAAAGTACACACCTTTTACTTTCTTTTGAGGAGCTCTATATTGAAATTGAATTATCTCTGTAATTTTAGATCCTTAATATCTGAAATTCAGCCTTGTAGTATCCCTCTAAAGCTTCTTTCAAATGTCACTGGGCTGACCTGATTTGGATTCTTCAAGGCAAAGTTATGTCCAATCTCCCACAATGACCCAATTATGGACTAGTTCAGTAGAGCGAACTTGTACGACTTGCCACGTGTCATTGTTTCCTCCTTTGGCTCTGAAATTTATAGACAATAAACTAAATTCCATGTACTTGCGGCCACTTTTTACATCATTCCAATCTGATGCTCAGAGAGAGATTTACGAAGCTTTTCCCACAATAACCTCTTTGAGATGAAATTTGGGAGCCTAAAAAACACCTAACTTCCACAGATCATATCTCCGAAACTATTGCGAACCAAGCTCTAAAATTTTGCAACGATGTTCCTCAAGATTTCGGCTTCGCTCTCTAAAAATTTCAGCTTCTGAAACTTCGTAGAAAAAAATTTATAGTGCAAATTTCGCGATGACCTGTTTAGGTTAAATTCACGAGCCTGCAAAAATTCCTAACTTCCACAGATCATATCTCCGAAAATATTGCGAACCAAGCTCTAACATTTTTTGAAGATGTTCCTCAGGATTTTGGATTTTCACTCTAAAAATTTCAGCTTTTGAACCTTCTTAGAAAAAAATTTATAGCGAAAATTCCACGATGACCAGTTTGGAACAGCAAAAACCCTAGAATCCAAAGCTCTGATACCAAATTTTGTGAAACCAGCTCCAAAAATAGAAGAAAAGAGATATCAACGCCTTAGAAATAAGCCACTTCAAGGAGGCAACCTCCAATACATTACATGAATGAACAATTCTTGGATGATACAAATTACAAAACCTCCTTTCTATATATAGGAGTCCATGGGGCCACAATGTAATCCTAGCCGACCTAACAATAATAATTTAAGGGAAAAATAATAACAATATGGGGGTTAAAAGGGTACAATAATAACAATAAGGGGGTTACACTAACAACAATAAGGGACTATACTAGTAATATAGGGACCTAACAAAAAGGAAGGAGGGCCAATGTCTAAAGTTGACAAGAAAAAGAAGGGTTTGGATTTGTGGAAGTTCCGCCTTGACACATCTCTTCATGAAGGATTATTATTGTTGTTGTACATGTTGTTGGTCTCTTGTTGTTGATGGATTTTCAATGTGGAAAGAGGGCTTGACTTGAAATATTTAGGATTGGAGTCTTTTTATGGACATGGATCTTGAATATATCACTTTGATATGATTCTATAAGAAGAATTGTTTTTGGGGGGGTTCCCCTTGGAGGGGTTTTGCCATGGCTTGAAGCCTATATCTTTTGTTCTTTTTATTCTTGTGATCTTCATGTTTTGTTAAGAAGACATAATAAACATTAATAAGAAGCCAACAACATTGACAAACAATTATCAAATAAGACAAATATACACTAATTTATATTGATTTCTCAACACTCTATATACACCTCTTCCTCAATTAAACCAGTAACAAAAGCAATATTTACACCCTTATGATGTAAATTCCATCCCAACAAATAAACAAAGAAATAATGGACCCAATGGAGGTGTACCTAGAAACTAGAGAAAAGGTCTCATCATAGTCTTCTCCCTCTTAATGGGAAAACCCTTTAGCCACAAATCATACCTTGTATTTGTCAATACTTACATCTACAACATTCTTGATTGTATATATCCACTTGGAATCACCACTTACTTCCCTTTAGGTCTCGACACAATCTCCCAGACATTATTCTTCATTATGGATTGGTATTCTTCATCCATGGCCTCCTTCCACACTTGTTGGCTAGTTGCTTCTTCATAAGTGGAAGTTTATGTATCAACAAGGTTAGTCATAAGAGATGCATAACTAGAAGACCTTTTAGGTTTATTACTCTCTTTGGATGTGCCTTCTGGAGCTCCATTCCAATATTCTTCTTCCAAAGTAGATCTAAGCCATGGTACTCTCGTTATGATTTTAGAATCAAAAACTTGTTCTACTGGTTCACAAGGCCCTTCTAGATCTTTAAGACATTATGTAGAACTTTAATATTCTTCCTTATAAGACTCATGCTTTACTTCATCGTATCAATTCATGTAAGCTTCCTTAGACTTCCAATATGAAACTTTCTCATCAAAGGTGACATCCCCGATAAACTCAATATGTCGTTGATCTCGAATGTAGATTCTATAGCCCTTTGATGATTCATTGTACCAACAAATATTCTTTTATTTCTTGAATGTTCTAGGTTCTTCCTCTTATCCTTAAGAACATTCATGCAAATAGGGAAACCAAATATTCTCATATGCCCAACCTCTGGATTTTGTCCAGCGAATTATTCTTCAAGAGTCATATGTTCCATAATTCGATGACGACTTCTATTCTAAATATACACAATTGTTAACAATTCTTCTCCCCATAAGAACATGGGAAATTCTTGATCATCCATCATAGCCTTGAAAAAATATTTAATGGACCTGTTATTTCTTTCTGCCACACCATGATGTTGAGGATTATAGGGAACAATTAGCTTTTTCTTAATCCCAACTTCTTATGGAAAGGAATAAGTTATTTTGAGGTGTACTTTCCTCCATCGTCAGATCACAAGATATTGATCTTCTTACCTATCAAGTTCTCTGCTTCATCTTTGAATTCTTAAAACTTGGTGAAGACTTCATCCTTGGTCTTCATGAAATCGATTAATGTCTTACGAGAGAATTAATCAATAAACATCACATAATATAACGAACCTCCAAGTGATCTCACAGGCATAGGACCACATACATGAGAGTGAATAAAATCCAAAAATTATTTAGATCTATTTTCATTGCTTGGAAATGGCTTCTTGATATTATTTCTAAGTGCACAACCTTTGTGTACACCTTTATGATCTATCTACAATTCATGAACACCAGAAAATATTTGATTCAACTCATGCAGTGCTTTATAATGAAGGTGCCAATATATCTTATGCATAGTTCACATGGATTAATTTCATCATCCACTAGAGCTTGAGCAGGGTTACCCACGAGCCTATAAAATCTTCCTTCACGAATTCCAATAACTCTAGCATAATATATACTAGACCGCTTGGGCCATACAAGTACTTTTCCATCCATAAATAATACTTTATCTCCTTTATCTTCCAAACATGAAATAGAGAATATTTTTTTTTCAAACTTGGTACATATAGAACATTGTTGAGATGGACATTGTTACGAGATTCCAGCTCAATGGATGCCTTTCCAACTCCTTTGACTGCATAGTTGTGGTTGTCTCCAAGATCTATGCTTTAAGACAAAAAATTTCATCATGTCAGTGATATTTCCATGATCTCCTATCATATGTCTTAAAGTTCCATTATCCACAAACCACATATCATCGTCATCTGCAACAAAACTTGTTAAAGCATAAAAGTAAATGAATTCTTTATCTCCTCTAGAATTATTTGGATGTTAATCATTAAAGTTAGTTACAGAAGCATGTTGTTTTCTTTTTCTCTTTCTATCATTCTCTCCTTCGATACATTGGTTCTTATAGTGACCAAATTCGTGACAACAATAACATTGATTTTTTGGTGTATCCTTTTTTCCTTATGGAGAGGGTCTTCCTTTTGGTTTTCGATTTTGGAATCCAAACTTCTTCTTTCCTCCACTTTTATTCATGAATTGAGCTACAAATGCTTGAGACTCTTCTTCCTTTCGATCTCTTGATATAATCCTTGATTCTTCTTAATCACAATAGGTCCATAATTCTTCAAACGAGGGATCGTCCTTCCTGCTACTTATACCTACTGCAAATGCATCCCATGATTTAGGTAGCCCATTGAGTGTTTTTGTCACAAGTTCCTTCTCGATAAAGTTTCATCAATTTCTTGAATTTGGTCTCTTATTTTAGGGATTCTTTCAAAGTATGAAGCCACTGTGTCGTCACTTGTCATTCTTATATAAAAAATTTCATTCTTCATTCTCATGGCTTAACCAATGTTTTTGACAGTAAATAGAGTAGTTAGGGCATCATGCATCTTCTTGGAGGTGTCAAGCTTCAAAATACAAGGAATCAAATGACATATAATGGAATATACAAAAATACTCATGGTGGTGATGTCATCCTCCTTGAACTTCTCTTTTCCTACAATATTTGTTGGTTTTATGACCTTCCTAGTCATAATAACCAAAACTTTGCTCCTTTCAAGAATAATATCAATCCTAGTTTTCTAAGCTCTGAAATTTGAAGCCCCTTCTAGCTTGTTCTATGATTTCATAGAGGGAGACATTAATGTAGACAACCAAGAAGGAATCGACAATAGTACTCTCAATGTAGGGTTTTTCCTTTAGAGTGATCTCAATTTTCCTTCCTTCCCCAAAACTATGATACCATGTTAATTTTTCAAGTACAATAGATACTAGCACAATATTTATGAAAATTGATAATTACTTCTAATGATGTTGATATTATTTTATATTTTCCAATATATCATTAAGAAACTATACTTCATAAATTCAACCATAAAATAATAGTAGAAAAGTAGAGATCAAAATACACAAATAGAGCACATGATTTACCTTGGGAAAACCCACTAACTAGGGGAAAAACCTAACAACCTTTTCAATAGAGAAATTCTTTTGTTCAACAAGAGACACACCTAGACCTTCTAGTCATCAACTAGGTCAAATTGACCTTAAAAAAATCTATGGTCAAACCCTCCAATTCAAACCTTACAATATGATCCAACAACTTTTCCTTCTTATCTACCCTAGGCTATATTTCGACCTCCTTGTTCTTCCTAGAAACCCATAATTACAGCCTCTTGTAATTACCCAAAAATTTCAATCCCTGCAAAAAAAACCGCCCAGAAAAAGTGTAAGCTCGAGAGAGATAGAGAGAGTCCTTTCACACGCGTGAGCTAGAAAGAGAGAGAGAAGAGATGAATTTGTCCTTCTTTTCGCCCTCCTTGTCTTTCTTGTCCTTTGCTTCCTTGCCCATAAAATACTTATTGAGAGAGATCTGAATTGCTCCCCTGAGGAGGAGGTTGAGCTACCTTTATATAGTAAACTAGTTGGTTCGAATGGGTGTGACATTGTTTGGGCTGACTTGATTTAGGGAGGCCAACCTTACTAATTTGGAGCCAAAATTTTCAAATTCAAAAATTTAAATTTTCTTCTTTTAAAATTTTGAATGGGACATGACTCAAAAAATAATTTTATTTTGATTCTAGCATGAAGAACTTTTCTTTACAATAATCAATATAAATACATCAAGGGCCAAAATATACACTATGAAGACAACTCGTAGTTACAAATTTCAATAGAATGCACTGTAAAGGGCTAAAATCATCCTTTTCTCTTAGAAAATATTAGGCATAATGGGGAAGGGTTATCTAAAAGTATGCAAGTTGCAAAAACAACTTAATTTCTTGAAATGTGAGGAAATTATGGTGCTCTCTTTGCTATAATTTGATAGTGTGTTGGTCTAACTCAAAAGAAACATGATCTAGAGTACATGGCAACTACACAAAAATCAATGAGTACAATTGAATTGCGTAATACCCCTTCCCCTGGTTGATGTCACCATGGGGTCTTCATTCAAGGTTCCCTTGCAATGTTCCAAGAATACTATCTAACGACCCATGTTGATCACCGTTGAATTGACGGAATGTGGGGACCTTACCTCGCCTTGTTATAGAGGGGGTGGGGGGGTTGTGGAATTCAATCACCATTTTTTGTTTATAATTGAACTCGATCGTCCATTATATATAGATTTTAAAGGAAGTCTTTGCAAGCCCTAAATTTTATCATTGGCATTTTAAAAAACACTCTCTCACATGTGTGTAAGAAATTTGGACATACTTTCCCGGATGCAATGTTGACATTAGAAGTGGATTATGTTTCTTCCATAACGCCATATTCATGTATGGAAACGTTTTTTTTTCTAAATAGAATAGTGTTAGAATATATATATATATATAACTTAATTTTAGTAATAAAACTATTATAACATAATTAATTTTTACTGTTATAAAATACATAATATCTTCAATAGGAATAACTACCAATTAAATTATATTATTAATGGCATCCTTTTTGTTTTTAAAGACATTTTAAACATTGACAACAAGCAACTCATGTTGTGTGTTAATCTGTATTTGAATTCCGCCCGAGACCTATATAATCGCAAGTGACACTGAAATGAAGGGTATGTTCAAGTTTATGTGAAGTGTGATGATGTATTAATCATTATCTACGCTTTTCCAAAGACTCTATCTTGTTGTGATTTTAATATCTTTTAAATTTTCTCCTCATATTTGTGGTTCTCATTTTTCTTGACTTCTTCTATCTCAAATTCTCTTAATCCAATGCATGGATTTCTCTCATCTCTTTTTATGGAAAACCTACCAAATATGTAATTTTATATAGACTTATTCTATACAAAAATCAAAAGATGATAATCCTATCAACCCATATACTATATTATTATAAGAGGATTAATCATATATAAAGAAATTATCCCACCATTTTATTCCCTACCAAACATATTATAATATTCCCTAAACTTTTCTTCACCACTTAAGATTGTGTATCTATTTGTGAATGTTGGATTGAAATGTATTAAAAATTCATACCCAACTTATTTTTATATAATGTTATTTAAAAACTAATAAATCCTCTATTCATGTTTATAGCAATGGTTTTGGAAATTCATGTATGCTCATAACTTCCTATGTGCAATTACTCATTTCATTGTTCTCTCCATAAGAAAAAAAAAAGTGTTTCACAATAAAACTTTTTATATTAAACCAAGCATCAAAACATATCATCCACACATTAGTGTGAATTCCAAAAATTTCATAGAATATAGTCAAGTGATCCCATCAAGCGAGTGATGTCAAGAGAGTCTGCTAAATCAGTAGCCATCCATGTGACCTCACACATTCTACAATGAGGTGGCACCCCACGTCAGTTCCTTGTTGGCGTGACATCACCTGATTAAACAATTAAAATCTAAAGTATCGCCAAAATTTCAATTACAAAATGGTTTTTACGCCGAAGTGGACTAGAGAATATTTTTCATGCGATTGAATGTTGGCCCCATCACTAGTTTGAGTTGTCGCGTCATCCCCAACACCATCTTAATCTTCCAATTCAACTGCAACTCTGCAATTCTCCTGGTATCGCTAATCTTTTGTCTCCTTAAATATTGAGTCTTTTGTACGTCTTAAAATGATTAAGAATAAAAAATCCCGACCCGATTATTCATAAAACCCTCATAATATTCCTTTAATTGACCGAGAATTGGAGATCTATGATTCTCATTGTTTACTTGACT
Source organism: Pinus albicaulis (assembly GCA_034641835.2). Classification (NCBI taxonomy): domain Eukaryota; kingdom Viridiplantae; phylum Streptophyta; class Pinopsida; order Pinales; family Pinaceae; genus Pinus; species Pinus albicaulis. The sequence continues at coordinate 628,610,152 of CM076581.1, read as the reverse complement.
TATAGTTGTTCGCCAAGAAGCTTTGCACTGCTTCAATGAGTCAAACGACCTTGTTCACTTCGTCCAATTAGGGTTATGTCATATGATTGTCCATTCGTTTACAATTTTCTTGAATTTGTTAGTTGGTTGGGAATTTCTCTTGTTCCTCATAAGGATTTTGTAATTTACAGAAATGGTAATAATATTTTTCAAGTCACCTCGGGTCTTATTCAAGATGCCTTTCAATTCCATGTCACTAAGAAACCCCAACAATTTACTAACGAAAAATTGGTCAAGGCTTATAGATCTTGCACCAAAACGACAAAGAAAACTTTTTCAAGATTATACTACCCTCAAGGACCCCAACTCCTCAGCTAGCTACCCATTATCCTTTAGCTACATTCTTTGAAGTTGCTCAACAAACTCTAACTACCATTTTGTCTGTTCTTGGGGAGGATAATAGTGAAATATTAAATGAAATATCCCTTGGCTCTCTCAGTTTAATGTTGCAGCCTGGAATAACTTTGAACATCCCAACTTATCTTGCTCAGTCAATGAACTTTCAGCTTGAACATATTTTCAGAATACTAGATACTTGATACCCTTCATATCTAGTTCACTTTTCCTTATACCCAGAGGAATCTAAATTTATCCATATGAATTTGAACATGTTGAATTCACAGAAACAACTTCACTCAATCATTTACTGAACTAATCTAATTATAAAAATAAAAATAAAGGTTTTCCCCAATTCCTCTCCTCTTTCATGTTTTCCGTCTTCACTTTCCTATATGATCAGACTCCCCCCATAATTTTAACTAATGCAAAAGAATGTTTTCAACTCAGTGTTGACATGAAGGTGGGGGACTAGTTTATTTTTTAATGATACATAAAGATCAAGCTATATGGCACAAAAATTCAAGCTTACCTACTCCCAGTGTTTCTACTTATGAGAATTTTCTCTTTGCAATTCATAAGACAGAGCTTAAATGTGGACCAAACAAACTTTTTTTCCAAATACAAAGAATATAATTTCAAACTTGAGAAGGAAGTGGGGCCTTTTATTGTCAACACTAGAAAAGCTCTAGAGCAGGTAGAGATCATGTTGCGGGACATGAATTTTACAAAGGGAGAAATATGTCGTTATGATACTCACCATGTCATCTCTAAAAAAATTATTTAAGGTGGTTGAGGGCCCTACATACACGATAGTGTACCCAAGTTAGAAAAATTGGCAAATCAAGATATTTGGACTGTCGATCAACTCTTGCAAGAACAATCTTTAAGTGAAACTCGAAAACAATGAAGTATTGTGACTGAGACCCCTTTGTTGAAGGAAATAAGTTTAAAGAGACCAACTCCAGAGAAATCAGACATCAAATGCTATATCAACAACCATAAAATAGAGCCAAAGTACAAGAAGAATCTGAAGAGGAAGTTCCAAAAGTCCAATTGAGAGAGTTATCTTCACAAGAGCTCAATTTTTCAATTTAATTGGAAAATCTTGAACGACCAATTCCTCCCTTAACTTCAATTGAAATAGTACAACAATATATTGGAAAAGTTCCACATGAAATAAAAGATTTACAAGAAGAATACCAATAGATAAGGGAGAAGAGTAGTAAAGCAGAAAAAGATATCAAAAACTAGCAGATGCAGTCAACCTAGGATTATCAAACTAGGTTGCTCTCAACAATGGATCTAGAAGAAATTAGTTGAAGTTGTCACTTATTCATCCTACTACTCAGTCTATCCCAATAGGTCTAGATTTCAAAACCATGAACATATCCATCAACATAAGTGAAATCCCTTTTCCAAATAAGATCAATATGCATAGCAAACTGAAGAAATGATCTACATTTATCTCAACAAAAGTTCCCTTATTATAACTAAAGTGGAGAAGTTACTTCAAAAAGTGAATAGTCAATTAAAACAAGAGAAGGTTAATTCCAAGGCAAAGAAAATGCAGCTAGAAGAATACAAGAAATTAGTAATAAAATTGGGAATTGACCCAACAAATAGAAAGGCCATTGAATTTGTTTTGAAAAATATAGAAAAAGAAATGCAATCTTTAAGAAAGAAGTTAAAAATTCCAGTGTCTGAACATGTGTAAACAAAAAATCTCCTCCAAGTGTAAAAAGAGAGAGAGAAATTGCTACACGAACTCATACAAAGATATAGTGAAATTACCAAGTTAAAAGAAAACATTAAGCACTTAGAACAATCCAATAAGAGTCATGTTTGCATTACATCCACTTCAGTTGTCTAGAATCCTCAAGACCTTTCAGAACAATTGTATAAGGATTTATCAAAACTGAATCTCTTTGAAGTAGAACTAACTAAAACACATAATTCCTTGGAAAAAGTGAAGGAACAACTGAATTGTAAAGGAAGGTTGTTGAATATTTCAAATGAGAGGAACACTAGATTGAGAATTGAAAAACAAGTTGTCGAGGAAGAAATACATAAATTGAAGGTAAACCTAAAAGGAAATGTCTTCCTGCTAAAGGGAAAGTGGATAGTTTGGGACGAGATCATACAGGTGATGCACTTTGTTTGGGAATAAATTGTTATAATTGAAAAACACAAGTCCTTGCTTAGTAAATGAGATCGAGTCATAAAAAGGACTAAGGAGGAGTTGGAGGGTAAAATCCTAAAGGAGAAGTAGATTATTAAATATCTAAATAATAAGACTACAAATGAGCTCAAAGCACTTGATATAGTGTACAAGACATCTATTATTATGGACATAAGGAAGGAAATCAAGAAAATTTTGCTTTGAATTCAGAACTCAAACCGAAAAAAGGAAGTTCCAAAGGGTGACTCATTATTTAACCAAAAAAATGATAATAAGATGAGAGCTGGATTTCCTAACTATTGGGATTAGCAGGTGTTGATGCCTTGAAAATCTATGCATAACATCGGGATTAACCACCTGTTCGGGGACTTGAAAATCGTTCCTTTGTCATTTGGAATAATGGCTCTGACTGGGGATGATGGGACCAGTTTCCCAAGAAATATAATTGGATGGATGTGTGGTGTTTATAACTAACTGTGACTTGGATTAATAGGAGTGAAAACAAGCGAAAGGAGTATATATATTGTTGGAAATATTGTCATTAATGGCAATAAGGCAATAAGACATATGGCAATAAGGCAATGAGGCAATGAGGCAAAGTAACAAACATGAAATAAAGAGAGAGAGCATAAGACAAATAGCTACAAAGGCAGAGAAAGCGAATATAATAAGAGGCAGAACCGTTATCAGAAGCAGAGGCAGAGGCAGAGCGACAGAAGCAGCAGAGGCAGAGACAGAGCGACAGAAGCAGCAGAGGCAGAGCAATTATAAAATTCCAAGCCGGGCGTTATTTATATATATATATATATATAAATAAAGTCTAAGAATCATATCCTGTGTGTGTATGAACTATGTAACGGAGAATCATATCTTGTGTATGTATGAACTATGTAACGGAGAATCGTATCCTGTGTATGTATGAACTATGTAACAGAGTGATAATACAATGGAGATTTGGACAGAACCTTTTGTAAATAAGACGGAACCAGCGCATGTTTGATGTTGCCCGGAGTTAGTGTTAATGTGAATAAATTAGCGTTAAAACGGTGTATTTAAATATACGATGGAACCTTGCGTGGAATGAAGCGGAACCGTGACCCATATGAACAGTGACGGCGGATTAAAGTGAACGGTGGTATTCTTCGCACCACTATTATACGGAAGGCAGTATTTCCCGGAGAAGGAGCGATTCCATACAGGAATCGACACGTGGCCTGTGGACCCATTCTAAAACCGCTTGTTAAACTGCGCCTTCGCGCGTTAACGTTCTGCGTTGGAATCCGCGCGAAATGGACAGGAGCCGTTGATCTGGAAGAGGTCTATCCGACGGCGATCGTTCACAGAACTTGCTCGGAGTCTAACCAAGGTGTGTGGAGGATAACCCGAGTACGACGTGCCATCGCGCATTATCTTTCGCGCAAGTAGCCCATGCGATATCTGTTGGATCGGGCAACGTGATGATAGCCGTTGGATGGCACGTGGAATCAACCAAGGTACGGACGAGCATTTGATTGGCTACATAAGGTGGGGCCCAGAATTAAAGGGTTGTTATAAGTTCTTTGTTTAAAAAGCGTGGAGTATTAATATAAGGACTGATGGAATATATATGAAAATATTACGTATAATAATGTTTGAATATGATTCGGGCGTGTAAAAAATATAATATACAATGGTTGGTGGTGTGATGGTGGTGCGTGGTGGTGTGTAGGCGGAGACACCACATAGTGGTGGTTGCGGGGGTTCCATTATACCGGCTCAGTACGGTTGGGGTATAGCTCCGCAGTTAACAATAGTCGTTGATCGTGGGTCAACGCCCGATCAGCAGGTCAAGTGCGGGGGTTCACCACTAGTTAACTTCCGGGCGTTTTGTACTCCTGCTAACCGTCGATCTTCAATCTCACGGTGATCACACATCAAACCTATCGCCGCTTATATGTGTGGATATATTATGTATAATGGCTGCATATGTGAAGTGGCGGAACATGGAATTTTTTAATATGGTTTAATACGCCGAGGGTCAATTATTATGTTGCGTAGAATGGTTGTAAATGCAGAATTAGCGCATATGTACACATAAGAGATTGTCGGGTTAAAACTATAGAGGAGTATTGAATTAATATCGCAATTCTCTGAATTGAGATATTAAAATAACCCAAACCTGTTTATATAAATTGCCAGCGTGGAATTAAAGAGAAGTGTGAGATTGCCCGGATTAGGAAATGATTGGGCATAAAACTTGAATGCAATTATGGAAAAGGAAAAAGAAGAGGAGAGCATGCAGAGATACACAAAGATTACATGTTTGATAGGAATATGTACAGGAATGAGTTGGACAGGTGAATAAGCACAGAAAACAGGGAATATGTTGATGACAGTGAACAAAGTGTATGCAGAACAGGTTCTTAACAGCAGCAGGAAAAGACAAATCCAGTAAAGCCAAAATCCAGAAAAGGAGCTGAGTGAAATTGAAATGTGTAATTAAAAATGTGAATGTAAATGTTGTAATTATTTTTATTGTTTGTGATGCAAAGGCAAGTATCCTAAGGAAAAGACAAAATCCCACTGTAGCATGGAAATTTGTACATATTGTAGTAATTCTAAAATTGAGTTGGAAAAAGGAATAAGAAGATAGAAGCCAAAGAGTCATGACTGTTCACTCCAAATTCCTTGTGAAATACAAATAGTCATGTGAGAATTTATATATATATTATCAATTTGATAAGCTCAAATGAGAGAGAGAAAATATAGAGAAGGCAGAGTATAGAAGTATAAGGAAGAGAAGATCAAGAAAAGAAGAGCAGAAAGAGAAGCTATAGAACAGAGCTGATATCTGAGGTAAATCAACAAACATTCAGTTTGTTAAATTGAGGAAGTTGGAGCTTCCCTATCAAGTTGCATCTTGATAGTTGTCAATTGTAGCTGACTGAGGTTGGAGCCTCCTGTAGGTTGGTGCCTGCAGAAAATTGAAGGGAGTTGGTGCTTCCTTGCAAGTTGTAGCTTGCAGAATTGACGTAGGAGCCTCTTGTAGGTTGGTGCCTACAGAAAAACAGTGGTGAGAGGGAGTTGGAGCTTGCCTTTGCATCACAACAATAATAAGATGTGGTTTTCTCCCTTTATGGGTTTCCACTTATATCTGGTGTCTCTGTGCATGATGTTTATGTGTTGATCTGATTTATATCATTTTCTTAATACCTGCTGCTCTCATATTAAGTCTGTTGTTCTATTATATTAATACTTGCTGCTCATATTCTAAAATTCTTACATATTAAGCTGGACATGAAATGAAGATGTATGTTAGTTTGAATAAAAGGTTTAAAAAGACTATGAATGTGTTAAATTGATTCACCCCCCCCCCCCCCCTCTCAGTTTAACTAAGAGTTCAACAATTGGTATCAGAGCAGGTTCCTTTGTTCAAGTCTAACAACTGAAAGGAGATCCTAGGTTCCCAAGATGGCTAGTAAAGAAGGATGCTCAACCAATAAAGCCCCTTTCTTCACTGGTGAAAATTATGCTTTCTGGAAAATCAGAATGAGGACATACATAATGTCTCTGGGAATAGAAGTTTGGGCTGCTGTGGAATTAGGATATGCCCCAAAGGCAACTGACACATAAAAAGAAACAAAACAAGATTTTGTGGCTAATTCAAAAGCCATGAATGCCATCCTGAATGGATTGTGTGAAGCAGAGTTTATTAAAGTAATGCACAAAGACACTGCCAAAAAAATATGGGATACTCTTGAAAACATACATGAGGGAGACCAGAAAGTAAAGACTGCCAAACTTCAACTCTATAGAGCCCAGTTTGAAAAATTAAAAATGAATGATGATGAAGACATTGCCAGTTTTTTCCTAAAAGCTGCAGAAATTATTAACAATATGAAAGCTCTTGGAGAAAAAATGCCAGAAATTATAATTGTGCAAAAGATTCTAAGATCTCTTCCATCCAGGTTTAATCCAAAGGTGTCTGCAATAGAAGAAACAGCTGATTGGGAAACCTTGACCATGAACCAGCTACTTGGAAATCTAACAGCTTATGAAATGAGGCTCCCACAGAAGAAGCCAAGTACGAGGGAAGCAGCCTTTAAAACAGAAAAGAAGAAAGAAGAAGAGGGAGACATATGCTCTTACTCAGATGAAGAAGAGGCAAAGTTTGTCAAGAAATTGGATAGAGGCTCAGGTAAATACAAAGGTAAACTCCCCTTCAAATGCTTTAAATGTGGAAGAGTGGGACACTATGCTGCTAAGTGTCCTCACAAGAAAATGACGAATCAGGCTCAAGAGTCAGAGAAAAATAAATCAAAGAACTGGCAGAAAGGAAAGAAGTTCAGCAGAAAATCCTTCTATGCTCAGCAAGACAGCAGTACATCTGAAGATTCAGATGAACCCTCAAGTGAAGAAGGAACCTCTGAATTCTTGTTGACGGCCATAGAAGATCTTGAAGGACTCCTGCTAGAAGATGAAGAAGAAGAAGGGGAAGTCGACCTTGAGGGGGAGCTAAGAAGTGCTCTGGAAGAGATTGACAGACTCAAACTGAAGTGCAGAAAACAAAAGGACATTCTTCTTAAGTATGTAAGAGAAGAACAAAACTCAGAAGTCCTCATGCAGCTAAAGGACGAGCTTGAAGAAGCCAAGAAGATAGAAGACATGTTACTTCAGCAAATCAAGGATAAAACCCGAGAACAAGAGAAACTGGAAGAAGAAGTAGTATGTCTCAGGAAGAAACTAGAAAATGCTCAAAGGACAGTGCTTATAAACTCTTCTCAAACAAGCTCTAGTAAGTTGAATGAAATTCTGGTTGCTCAAAGATCCCTAATGATAAAAACAGGAATAGGCTATGAAGGAGAATCGAGTAAAGGCAAAGAAAAGGAAAACAAAAATATTATTTTTGTAAAAGCAAAGAAGAATGATGAAGCAGCTCAAACAATTCCTACAAAAGAAGAAATCAGCAATAAGGAAGATAGAGATCAGAAGAAACCCCTAGTAGCAAATAATGTAATAAATACTAAGACCCCTGAATATGTAAAATTTGGAAACCATCAAAGAAGATTCTTCCCTCCAATGAAGAATGCCACCTATTATGTTTGCCACAAGTTGGGACATATTGCTACATATTGTCATGCAAGAAGGAGTAATTCAAACCAGCAAAAGATGCAAACATTGAAGAGACTGCCTCAAGCAAACAAATGGAAGAGACAACCTTACATCAGGTATGCAAATAGATTCTATGGTTACTGCTTTTATTGTAAGGAATTTGGCCATAAAATCATTGAGTGTAGAAAGTATGGACAAATATTGATGTTTAACACCTCAAGAAGGCTTATGAATCAAAGAAAGTCCGTTCATACTCATAATTCTACAAAAATTATGATCAAATGTTGTGTATGCAATCAAGTTGGGCATATACCTTCCAAATGTCCTTTAAGAAGATATAGTTCATCTCCTCACAAAAGATACCAAACAAAAGGGTGCCTCCAGTGGATAAAGAAGGAGAATAAATGTGACTTGGCTCTAACTGCTCAAGACTTGAAAAGCCAGTGGTACCTGGACAGTGGTTGCTCAAAACACATGACTGGAGACAGAAGCAAGTTTATAACTCTTGATGAAAAGAAATCTGGCAATGTTACTTTTGGCAATGATAAATCAGGAAAGATCAAGGGAAAAGGCTCAGTCAGCATAGACAATCGTAGAGGAAAGGCCCAAGATGTACTATTTGTGGATGGATTGAAAGCAAATTTACTGAGTGTCAGTCAGATGTGTGACAAAGGCTGTGAAGTTCTTTTTAGAGCACAAGATTGTGTAGTCAGGTCAAGCACAACAGGAAAGACTCTGCTCAAAGGTGTTCGAACAGAGAGTAATGTGTACATAGTGAAAGAGGAAGATGAAGCCTGCCATCTTAGCGAACTTGAGGAGTCGTGGTTATGGCATAGGAGATTGGGACATCTCAGTTTCGACCATATCATCAGACTGAGCAAGAAGAAAGCTGTCAGAGATATGCCAGAAATAAAAAGACCTTCAAATACCATATGCAAATCTTGTCAATTGGGGAAACAGACTCGCACATCCTTTAGATCTAAAGATGAGCTATCAACTAGAAGACCACTCCAGCTTGTGCACATGGACCTGTGTGGACCTGCTAGAACTAAGACACCAAGTGGAGAATCCTACTTCATGCTAATAATAGATGATTTCTCCAGAATGACATGGGTTGCTTTTCTCAAGAACAAATCAGAAGCACTTGAAAATTTTAAGACATTTAAAGCATTAGCAGAAAATCAAACTGGATGCAAGCTAAAATGTATCAAATCAGATAGAGGAGGAGAATTCACATATTATGACCTTGCAGACCTATGTAATGAACATGGAATAAAGCAACAATTTACCATTGCAGGGACACCTCAGTAGAATGGAGTAGCAGAGAGACAAAAGAGGTCTGTACAACAAATGGCCAGAGCTATGATGCAAGAGAGTAACATTACTCAAACCTTTTTGGCAGAAGTTGTACACACAGCAGTACATATTCTAAACAAAGCTCATTTAAGACCTAACAGTGACAAGACACCTTATGAGCTATGGCATGGTAAATCTGCATCAATCAAGCACTTTAGAGTCTTTAGCAGCAAGTGCTACATAAAGAATAATGATGAAAATATGGGGAATTTTGATGCAAGAGCAGATGAAGGAATACTCTTAGGATATGCATCCAAGAGTAAAGGATACAGATGCTACAACAAGACTCTTTGAAAAATTGTAGAAATTATTGATGTAAGATTTGATGAAGAACTTCCAAACAAGACAAGAGATATAGACTTCAGCAGCCATCCTAAAAATCATGAAGAAGAGGACCAAGATGATGAAGAAACAAGAAAAACATCAGAAAATGTTGAACTGAACTCAAAAATCCCCTCAAGATACACCCAAAAGAACCATCCAGAAGATCAAATCATAAGAGACAAGAGTGTAGGAGTGCAAACAAGAAGGCAGCTAACTGAACAGACAGAATAAGTATACATAGCCATGTTATCACAAATAGAGCCAAAGAAGTTTGAAGAAGCCAGCAAGGACAAGTATTGTATAAAAGCAATGAATGAAAAATTGGACCAAATTGAGAAGAACAATACGTGGGAACTAGTTCCTAGACCAACTGAGAAGAATATCATTGGTTCAAAATGGGTATTCAAAAACAAAATGAATGAGCAAGGACAAGTAATCAGGAATAAAGCCAGGCTGGTCTGCAAAGGATACTCACAAATTGAAGGACTTGATTATGAAGAAACATTTTCCCCTATAGCCAGAATGGAAGCTATCAGAATGTTCCTGGCATTTGCATGCTACCAAGACTTCAAGGTATATCAAATGGATGTAAAGTCTACTTTTCTTAATGGAGATCTAGAAGAAGAAGTGTACATGGAACAACCAGAAGGCTTCTTATTGACAGACAAAGAAGACTATGTATGCAGATTGAAGAAGGCCCTATATGGCCTAAAACAGGCTCCTCGTGCTTGGTACTCAAGACTGGATAAATATTTGCAAAAACAGGGTTTTAAGAGAGGTGGAGTAGACAACAATCTATACATAAAATCCCATGAAAATGAACTCCTGATTGTTGTAGTGTATGTCGATGACATTATGTTTGGAAGCAACAAAGATGAACTAGCAAAAGGGTTTGCTGATGAGATGAAAACAGAGTTTGAAATGTCTATGATTGGAGAACTCAGTTTCTACTTGGGACTGCAAATTCAACAAAAGAACACAGGCACCTTCATCTCTCAAGAAAAATACTTAAAAGAAATGCTGAAAAAATTCAAAATGGAGGACTGCAAACCTGTGACAACACCCATGATCACGGGATGCAAGCTGTGTGCTGATGATGGGACTGTAGATGTAGATCAAAAACTCTACAGATCCATGATAGGAAGCCTGTTGTATTTGACAGCATCAAGACCAGACATCATGCTAGCAGTAGGACTAGTGGCAATATATCAAGCAACACCTAAACAAAACCATCTTCTGGCAGTAAAAAGAATACTCAGATATCTACAAGGAACAACACAGTATGGACTTTGGTATCCTAAAGGCAAAAGCTTCACTTTAACAGCATACACAGATGCAGATTGGGCCAGCTGTGTTGATGACAGGAAAAGTACAAGTGGAGGTGCTTTCTATCTAGGAGAAAGTCTGGTGGCATGGTTAAGCAATAAACAAACATCCATCTCTCTGTCTACAGCTGAAGCAGAATATATAGCAGCAGCAGCATGTTGTACACAAGTCATGTGGATGAAGCAAACTCTTCAAGACATGAAGGTAAGCATTGATGAACCTATCTCAATCAAATGTGATAATACAAGTGCTATAAGTATATCTAAAAATCCTGTACTTCATTAAAAAACTAAACATATTCCAATCAAGTATCATTTCCTCCGAGAACAAGTGGCTCAGAAGATAGTAAAGCTGGAATATGTACCAAAAAAGAACAGACAGCAGATATATTTACCAAACCTCTTGCTAGAGAACCATTTCAATACTTGAGAGATAAACGAGGGGTAGTATCTGCAGATGCTACTCTCTAATATAAAGAGGACGCACAATTTCAGGGGGAGAACAAAAACGAAAATATCAGTCCAGGGGGAGATCAGCCAACAGGGAAAGTATAATACAGGTCCTCAGGATCAAAGGATTAAGGCAAAAGAACACCAAGTGTATATTCAAGATCGATAATCTTCAAAGTGTTCTCTCAACAAGTCCTATATATCAGTCTGCAGCAGCATGGTACAAACTCAGTAGAAGATGGCATAAACATAACTCAAAGAGAGGAAATGCAGATCAGGAAATGAGCAACCCTTTGCCATTGATGTCAAAGGGGGAGAAAAAAAAAATAGGCTTCTAAAAGAAAACAGAGGTTATTGCCATCAATGCCAAAGGGGGAGACTGTTGGAAATATTGTCATTAATGGCAATAAGGCAATAAGGCATATGGCAATAAGGCAATGAGGCAATGAGGCAAAGTAACAAACATGAAATAAAGAGAGATAGCATAAGACAAATAGCTACAGAGGCAGAGAAAGCGAATATAATAAGAGGCAGAACCATTATCAGAAGCAAAGGCAGAGGCAGAGTGACAGAAGCAGCAGAGGTAGAGGCAGAGCGACAGAAGCAGCAAAGGCAGAGCAGTTATAAAATTCCAAGCCAAGCGTTATTTATATATATATAAATAAAGTCTGAGAATCATATCCTGTGTGTGTATGAACTATGTAACGGAGAATCATATCCTGTGTATGTATGAACTATGTAACGGAGAATCATATCCTGTGTATGTATGAACTATGTAATGGAGTGATAATACAATGGAGATTCGAACGGAACCTTGTGTAAATAAGATGGAACCAGCGCATGTTTGATGTTGCCCGGAGTTAGTGTTAATGCGAAGAAATTAGCGTTAAAACGGTGTATTTAACTATACGATGGAACCTTGCATGGAATGAAGCGGAACCATGACCCATATGAACAGTGATGGCGGTTTAAAGTGAATGGTGGTATTCTTCACACCACTATTATACGGAAGGTGGTATTGCCCGGAGAAGGAGTGATTCCATACAGGAATCGACACGTGGCCTGTGGACCCATTCTAAAACCGCTTGTTAAACTGCGCCTTCGCGCGTTAACTTTCTGCGTTGGAAGCCGCGTGAAATGGATGGGAGCCGTTGATCTAGAAGAGGTCTATCCGACGGCGATCGTTCACAGAACTTGCTCGGAGTCTAACCAAGGTGTGTGGAGGATAATCCGAGTACGACGCGCCATCGCGTGTTATCTTTCGCGCAAGTAGCCCGTGCGATATCCGTTGGATCGGGCAATGTGATGACAGCCGTTGGATGGCGCGTGGAATCAACCAAGGTACGGACAAGAATTTGATTGGCTACATAAGGTGGGGCCCAGAATTAAAGGGTTGTTATAAGTTCTTTGTTTAAAAAGCATGGAGTATTAATATAAGGACCGATGGAATATATATGAAAATATTACGTATAATAATGTTTGAATATGATCCGGGCGCATAACAAATATAATATACAATGGTTGGTGGTGCGATGGTGGTGCACGGTGGTGCGTAGGTGGAGACACCACATAGTGGTGGTTGCGGGGGTTCCATTCTGCCGGATCAGTACGGTCGGGGTATAGCTCCGCAGTTAACAATAGTCGTTGATCGTGGGTCAACGCCCGATCAGCAGGTCAAGTGCGGGGGTTCACCACTAGTTAACTTCCAGGCGTTTTGTACTCCCGCTAACCGTCGATCTTCAATCTCGCGGTGATCACACATCAAACCTGTCGCCGCTTATATGTGTGGATATATTATGTATAATGACTATATATGTGAAGTGGCGGAACATGGAATTTTTGAATATGGTTTAATACGCCGAGGGTCAATTATTATGTTGCGTAGAATGGTTGTAAATGCAGAATTAGAGCATATGTACACATAAGAGATTGTCGAGTTAAAACTATAGAGGAGTATTGAATTAATATCGCAATTCTCTGAATTGAGATATTAAAATAACCCAGACTTGTTTATATAAATTGCCAGCGTGGAATTAAAGAGAAGTGTGAGATTGCTCGGATTGGGAAATGATTGGGCATAAAACTTGAATGTAATTATGGAAAAGGAAAAAGAAGAGGAGAGCATGCAGAGATACACAGAAATTACAGGTTTGACAGGAATATGTACAGGAATGAGTTGGACAGGTGAATAAGCACAGAAAATAGGGAATATGCTGATGACAGTGAACAAAGTGTATGCAGAACAGGTTCTTAACAGCAGCAGGAAAAGACAAATCCAGTAAAGCCAAAATCCAGAAAAGGAGCTGAGTGAAATTGAAATGTGTAATTAAAAATGTGAATGTAAATGTTGTAATTATTTTTATTGTGTGTGATGCAAAGGCAAGTATCCTAAGGAAAAGACAAAATCCCACTATAGCATGGAAATTTGTACATATTGTAGTAATTCTAAAAATGAGTTGGAAAAAGGAATAAGAAGACAGAAGCCAAAGAGTCATGACTATTCACTCCAAATTCCTTGTGAAATACAAACAGTCATGTGAGAATTTCTATATATAATATCAATTTGATAAGCTCAAAAAAAAGAAGAGAGAGAAAATATAGAGAATTCAGAATATAGAAGAATAAAACAGAGAAGATTAAGAGAAGAAGAGCAGATACAGAACAGAGCTGATATCTGGAGTAAATCAGCAAACATTCAGTTTGATAAATTGAGGAAGTTGGAGCTTTCCTATCAAGTTGCATCTTGATAGCTGTTAGTTGTAGCTGACTAAGGTTGAAACCTCCTGCAGGTTGGTGCCTGCAGAAAATTGAAGGGAGTTGGTGCTTCCTTGCAAGTTGTAGCTTGCAGAATTGAGGTTGGAGCCTCCTGTAGGTTGGTGCCTGCAGAAAAACAGTGGTGAGAGGGAGTTGGAGCTTGCCTTTGTATCACAACAATAATAAGATGTGGTTTTCTCCCTTTATGGGTTTCCACTTATATCTGGTGTCTCTGTGCATGATGTTTATGTGTTGATTTGATTTATATCATCTGCTTAATACCTGCTGCTCTCATATTAAGTCTATTGTTCTATTATATTAATACTTGCTGCTCATATTCTAAGATTCTTACATATTAAGCTGGACATGAAATGAAGATGTGTGTTAGTTTGAATAACAGGTTTAAAAAGACTATGAATGTTTTAAACTGATTCACCCCCCCCCCCCCTCTCAGTTTAACTAAGATTTCAACATATACCTATCTCCATCCTGGGATTATATTTATGTCTTTTATATGCGATCTTGAAAGATGATATCAAGTGTATGAGAATGAAGATTATCAAACGCTTATAGAAATGAAAAACAATTTAAGTTAATTAATTTGATTAAATAGTTAATCAAATTATTTGATTAAGCCTATATCGCATCAAATAAATGTATGTCTTGTATATATAGTGAAAGATGGAAATCTATGCATGTTCAGTAGTTAATTAATACTAGATTGTATTAAAAATATACATATAACAAAACATTAAAAATGAATTCAACTATCAATCACAAAAAAAACAGAACAACAATATAAAGATAGAAGTACCATGTATATATTAACTCTGGTCATGGAAAAATAATCCTTGGTCCAGTCTTTTCTATTAAGATAACTTCAATACTACAAAAGTGCAACTTCTCAAAAGACTTCTTTACAAAATTTCAGGACCCTTCCAGACATGAAAGGGTTTATATAGTAAAACAAAAGTATAAAATTAGCAAATACATGAAGTACTGAAGAGTTTTAAACAAAAATCCTTAAACTAAGTGAAGGAGGTTTAAACAACTCTCCTTAAAATAAGTGAAATTAGACAGAAATAAAGTTTGTTGGGTGACTCGCTTCAAGAGTGTGGTGTTGTCTTTGTTGCCATTCGTTGCTTGAGCTGAAGGATATTTAACATGGGTTGAACTTCAAGAGGTTGACTTGACTTGATGCACAGCTGTCCTATGTACACCACATCTGATAGTGGAGGCGTCATGTGATATGAGGTTTCAATTAGGCAGCGCAACATTAGACACTCACTCTGCGGCTTGACTAAGTACTGTCAGTACTTCTCCCAATCGACATTTGCCAATTTTGTGATGTTTTCCTCCTTTTCTTTTGACATCTCCTGCCACTATTTCAGTAAATATTTCACAATGGGGAGAGAATCAGATGGGCATTTATCAATCAATTTGGAAGCAAAAAGATTATTACTAACGGTTTCAACAATATTTTTAGCCACATCTCTTGCTTTGTATATTTCCTTCTCTGCATGTTTCAACTATATGTCTTAATCAGTGAATAGGATTTCTTTTTTGGAATCCTCAATTATGCGAAGATTTTCCTTTCAACCTTCTACCCTATCTTGCCAAGTGACGTATTTAGTAATTTTTTCATCAATGTCAACAAAGTTCGTCCTCAGATCGATCAATTGATTCATCAGTGAATCACTTTTATCGCACATATCATTGATGATTGTCAGCTTTTGAAAAAATAGAGTTTTGTTGTTGAGACAACAAGGTGTTGAGTTTCAGAGCTTCTTTCTTGAAGTCATCTACCTTTGGATTATCTTTTAGTTGTTCCACTATAAACTGTAGCTGATGAATTTGAGCATATTTGACACCAATGTCAGATTGATGTTGTAGCTTTAATTGATCCAAGATTTTCTCGAGTTGTGACACTTGTGTTTGTAATTAATGGTCAATGTTTTGTTTCTCTGTCAGCAGCTCTTGTTCTAGTTGAATAATTCTTGCATCCTTTTATTTTAGTTGTTTGACCTTTGTAGCTTTGTCAATTGTAGCAGATGCATAAGCACCTGTGAATTGTGTTAAACTTGTCAGATCCTAAGACGTCTCTACTTGTGGATCCTTCCATAATAATTCCATGGGTATATCACTAGGGACTAAAGTCTGTGATTTCTCAATTCTCCTCCTTTTTCTTTGTTTTTTCATTACAGCCTTATGTTTTGGGTTGTAAAAGATGTCTAAAGGAGGAATTTCTTCTATCTTTAACACACTTTTAGATGCCGGGTAGGTCAGGATGAATTCAATTCCTTATGTGTTGACAACCTTGTCAGTAGAACCAACAATGAGCAGGCTCTCATTTTTGCCTTTAGGCATGTTGACTATCTCTTGAGGTTCGATGGTTATTACCTCTTGTTGTCCTTTAAGCTGCTGGTTAAATTCATCCCAGACTTTATCCAATTCACTGCTGATTACTAGATTACAAGTATGTTCTTGAGTTGATTTAACTTCCTTTTTTCCAAATAGGATCTTATTATTCTTGGGAGGTTGTTCCAAGTTCTACTCTTTTTCATAAATAGGTTGAGACACCTTTAGAATGTGGAGAGTATTTCTCTCCAACCTTTTGTTCTTGTATTTTTTAAATTGGGAAAGTTGTTCAGGGCTGAGATGGATTTCTTCAAATATTTCAACCTGCGCATAGTTCTCAGCAAATTCAAACAAATCATCATAATCATCATTTTCATGAATGAATTTCCTGATATTTACTTGAGATGTATATTTTTGGGATATTTTATTAGGATCAAACTGTCTATTGAGAACATTAGATATCTTTAAGCATTGAATTTTATTGATTTCCAGTCCAACATGTTTGAAGTTGTCTAGAGCATAAACACCACAGTGGATAGGGAAAGAAGGCCAGGAAGCTTTTTTAGCTTCTTTCAAAGCTTTGGTTAACCCATTCCCAACTGTTTGATAAGAAATTTTCCTTGCAAGAAACTTTTATGGTACATATAATGGGAGGACATGGGGTCTAGCAAGACTTCCATAAAATCTGACATATGTAAATACTTCTTCCCCAAACAAATTTCATATGGATGTGAAATCATCACGGGCTTCTTTTGACATTCTTGGGGCTTTATCACCAAAAATTTCTTAATAGAGTGGCAAAATGAATCCATGATAAATTTTGTAGAAGTGAGACTCATACTTGGATTCCCAAAGAATAATATGATAAACATGGATAGGTGTAGGGTCTTGAATGGTCCATTTCCAGCATATGTTTAGAAAATCTATAGTAAAACACACTGTGTTCATAATATGAGCACTCATAAAAAATGGGAAAACTGTCCTAGAGGTGAAAGGGCGGCTCTTTCTATAATCAAGGATTTGTGAGGCAATATTGGTTGACACACTACAAGGAAAATACCCTCTAGCGTATTTTTTTGAGGAACCCCTTATAAAAATATCCCAGACATTCGTTTCTCACAGAGGTTACTAGAGGAGGTTGGCGGGCGGAGGTTTTTGCGGATGTTTTCCGCTTCGTGCGCTTATAATCCAAAACCGCACCGGTGCGCTCAGCGAGAGAAAGCACTGGTGCACACAAAACATTGGCACACCGGACACCGTGCGCTCCGTACACACCCACCCGGTGCATCATATTACTATAAAGCACTGGTGCTTTAAAACTCTTTCGCACTAGTGCGTCATAAAACACCGTGCCAAAACAGAAACCGCCCGGTGCGGTATTAAGAAACCGCATCGGTGCACCTATAAAACGCCGCGCACCGGAACAGTGTTAAATAAAAAAAATTACAACCAAAAAACCGCATTTTTCACTTTTCTCAGTGCTCCAAAGCTCTCAAGCACCGGTGCAATTTATCCTTGTTTGGCCACCCTAACATCGGTGCTCCCATTGCACCCATTGCACACATTGTTGTTGTGCATTGCCCACCAATCTCCAGCTTGCATTTTGCAAAACGGTGGGAAAATTTCCTTTTGCAAATTCTACAACCAATATTCCTCCTCGATGGCCAAATGTACAGGTATTTTTCTTGTTTTTCCATAATTAAACTTTTTAGCAGATTATAATTTTAAATAACCTTAAAATTAACCATTTAAAAGAAAAAACAAATTTTGTGCTATGCGCTCGAGCTGTTCGGCTCGCACCGGTAAATGGGGCTGCCTGTAAAATTGATAGGCCACACCGCAACTGGTGATAATGGTATCTGTGTCGTTTCTGGGGTGGTACTGAAAGGCACACCGCGTTATTTTAAAATTAAAAAAAAAAAGTGTGGTGCAGTCATTTAGCCGACCGCACCATTGACCATGTGGAATAGCGGAAATGCAGTGCGTTGACGGAAATATCTGCCCCGGTATTTGTTAGCGCACCGCGTTCAGCATTCTGATAGGTTCAACGGTGCGGCCTGGTAAAATACCACACCGTTGACTATATAATTAGTAAGGAGGTCAGTGCGCTGACACAACTATACGCGTCGGGGCGTAGAGTTTAGTCAGCGCACCGCACTCCTGACATTGTACATAGTCAAGAGTGCTCTGAAATGTTTCAGGTGCACCCCCTATGGTGCGTTGAATGTCATCTGGGGCACTGCCCCCAGTGCGCGACAAAAAAAAGACGCACTAGAACCGATGCATGACTTTTTTTTGTGGCGCACTGACTGTTTTGTTTTTTTTTTCAAAAAAATTATATATGTATATTCCTAAATACATGTCTCATTTAATAAAAAAATTTATTTAATATGTCAACCATTCAGAGAGAAGAGGGGGAAAAATAGCAACAATAGGCGGAGTAGTATGACATGGTTCGCCTGTGGGAGGCATGAGAGAGGGAGAGAGATGCGTACCCTCGCCCTATTACAGCAGCTACCCAGGGGCTCCTAAGGCAGGTAGGCCTCCTCAAGTTCTATGAGGAGGCTACTTCCATAAAGGGCTATGGTGTGTTTTTGAGACATCTTATCCGCAAGTGGAATGCCCACCGACAAGCTTTCCAGGTTGTTCCTAACTAGTGGTACACGCCCACTGAGGAGGACATATATTTCATTACAGCGCTATCGAGGAGAGGGGTGGATTTTCCCTCATTCCCATAGGTTCCAGCTAGCTGTGTAGTAGGGAGTCAATTAGTGTACTCCCAGAGATACATTGGAGAAAATGTATTGTAACCTTCAGATTTTCAAGTCGCTGGAGGTTAGTTACGTATTGGTGCATTTGGTAGTGAGGAGGTGTAGTGCCTCTCACTTCTCATTTCTACCATTTCACACAACACCAGTGACGGTCATCAGGCCCGCTCATATGAGAGACATATATGCCAAAGGTAGGTTGTTACAGATGTGGAGAGGCATGTTGCGTGACATATATAGGCTGATGCGGCATGTCGTAGGAGCTACGACCTTAGTTACATAGTTGAGGAGGATCGTTGCACATTATAGGTGTGGTCGAGACACAACACGTGATCAATAGTCCGCGAGCAGCGACTCATCATCTCATGATCATTCACCTCGCGCCACGCCAGATGAGTAGCCTCCACTAGCATCTAGTAGCAGTCATCATGGAGATGAGGCTAGACCATCAGCCACACCCAGTCAACAGCCTGCAGCATCCAGCAGTACTTATGATCATGAGAAGGTTGGACCATCGACCATTGAGGCTGCACCATTGACTGAGCAGGCCTCAACTAGTACTGCTATTGATGTTGTACCACCAGCTGATCCATGACATTTATATTACAATTGTATATTTTTAACATTATTCAGTTATATATATATATATATGGTCCATGTATTTTATGTTCATGTTGCAGTTGTACTTAATTTACATGTTGGTGATCCTCATGATGTGTATATTGTTAGGTCATGTTAGATATGTTCATTTAATGTGCAGCTTGCAGATAGATGTGTATGTGATAACATGAGTTATTTGACATGAGATGTATATTTGATGTTTGTGTTGTGATAATGTTATACAATGCTAATTGTGTTTTGTTAGATGATCATGATCACGATGATGTTAGCGAATTTGAAGGTGTTTTTTAGTCGAATATGATGTTTATACGATGGTTATCATGATCGTGATGTTTATTAATTGATTTAATATTAAATGACCATGGTATTTTTTAAATATTATGTCGTCATTGTAATTTAAATTTAAATTTTAATTGTATGTAAAATTGTAAAATTGTATTTGCATTTGTAAATGTAATTTTAACTGTAATTGTATGTAAAATTTTAATTGTAATTGTAATATTTAATTTATTGTGAAATGATTGTAACTGTAATTTTAATTGTAATTTTATATATGACAAATTGTAAAATTGTAATTCTAATTCTAATTGTATGTAAAATTCTAAAATTGTAATTGTATTTGTAATTGTAATTTTAATTGTAATTATATGTAAAATATTTGTAAAATTGTAATTGTAATTGTAATTGTAGTTCTAATTCTAATTCTGATTGTATGTAAAATATTTGTAAAATTTTAATTATATTAATGTGAAAATTTTAATTGTATTAATGTGAAATGATTTTATTAAAAATTTTAAATTTGTAAATTTGTAAATAGTTGTAAAATAATAAATCTAGAATAATATGAATTTTTGTAACATAATAAAGTTTAGAAAATAATACAAATAAATTCATGTAATTTAGAATTATCGTTATTTTATTATGATATTACATACCAAAAAAAAAAACTTTATACAGTACGCCATTTCTAGCAGAGATTCCTAGTTTTTCGTCCGATGCGCTTATCATCATAACCCGCACTGGTGCATCTTAGTACTGTAGCGCACCAGTGCTTCACAACACTTACGCATCAATGCGTCATAAAACACCATGCCAAAACATAAACCGCGATCTTACGAAACCGCACTGGTGCACCTATAAAACCCTGCGCACTGGAACAGGGTTAAATAAAACCTCGCGCGAACCAGGTATGTCATTGTAATATATTTTCTAAGAAGGAAAATTTATTCTTTAAAGTGAATTATTGGAGTAGCGGAGGGTTAAAATCGCGGGCAAGAATTTTTCTGAGGAGATGAGGGTTTGAAAAGACGAGAGTTCGAATTTTGGCTGAAAATTTTATAGTGGAGAAAATGAGTGATTCAAACAGAAAAACGGACAAAGATGCTTACAGGGATGCAGACAGCTACAGAGCTCGACAGAGTACAAAAGGAGAAAAGGTTTATGAAAAATATGAGAAGGGCGGTCGAGAAAGCTCGGTTGAGACCGGCAGAGATATTTGGTTGAGGTCGATGATAGGGTTAAGAGGTCCCATGATGGAGAAAGGGAGAGCAGAGTTGATGGCAGAGAAATACTTGTCGACATTGTGGCGACTAGCAAGGTGAAACAGTCCTTCGAAAGAAAGGAGTCATATTCGCTAAGGGATGCCATAAAGAGATTAATTGAGTCTCTTGAGCGGGTTAAGAGATCACATGAAGGTAACAATTCTCATTCTTACAAGGATGGCAGGGAAAGATTGGACAGTAGAGAAAGATCAATCGAGGCAATCGATAAATCCAAGAGGCACCATGAAGGAAATATTCTCATTCCCGTAAGGACAGTAGAGAAAGATAAATTGACGTTGTTAATCGTGCTGGTAGGTCCCATGAAGGGAAAGATTCTCTAGAATGCATTTAAAAGCAGTTGGGAGTATTGTCCGAGCTTCGGTTGGCTTACATAAAATTTTACTGGCAAAGTTGATGTCGCATAAAATCACATCTTCAGCTTTCAATTGAACCAGAATGGCATCTCTAACTTGTCTGAGTTGTGGTCCTGTGGATAACAAGGAATATCACATCGAAGGTACCCAAAAATCCAAATTTTTGAAAGTATAGGTGAATTAGCACTTATCAAATAACGAAATGCTGAAAAAAATGCGAACGGGATATACTTAAGGATTCCCTGGTTCCATTTGTTATTGAAAATGATGCTCTCTCTGGATGAAACTAGTAAAATGTCTGCTTGTATTATAAATGGAAATCCAATGACCATTTCTGTGGGAATAAAGTCATAGATACCTGCAGCTACCATATTTCCACCTGCAAATCATTTCCCATTCGAAAAGATAATGTAATAGCCCATTTTGCAATGTCTTTCCTCTGCTCAACCCTATACTCATTTTCTACGGGAAACCATTGCCTCCATATGTAATAACTACATTGTCTAGTTGAAAATTGGTCTTCTTCTGCTAACAAATGAAAAATGAAGGACTCGTTTTCATTGCTCCCAGAACATTCAAGATCAGTTTCTCGTAAAAGAGAGATTGTATAAATTTTGTTAAGATCAAGATAGAAAGCACAAAGGAGAAAAGAGGAAATTAGATGCCAAGATGGAGGAGGAACTTACAAATGAGCAAGCAGATCATGGGTCAGCAAGCAGATCATGGGGCACCTTTTCTTGTTGCAGGTTATGGAAAGGTTCAAGTTTATTTTTCTGAAAGAAGAGGAGGTGTAGTTTTGAAAAGAAATGGCCCAAATATTTTCACAGCAAAATGTACATTTCCAAAAAAAAAAAAATCGAGCTGGAATGCTGCTGCGCTCGGGTCCTCTCTAGGTCACACTACTGTTGCAGCCGCGTCTGGCCTTCCAAGCGCCCTCGGCTCTGCTCCCTCTCTTCTTCAGGCATGGCCCTTCCGGGCTCCTCCCCGGAGGCTGATGCCGCTCAACTCGCCTTCTCCGACCTGGTTAAATCTCTGCCGCCTCAAAGGCCTAGACCGGCTATCTCCAAATTTGTAAAGAAACTTGAGGAACTTCATGAATTCATTCTTCCTCCTTCTCTTCCTCGCATGGCCGCTCTCTCTTTGGTTGAAAAAGGACTTATAGGACAGTTCATTGAGCTTTGGCCCTCTCCGAGAACAGTGCAGTGATGGGTAGGGCGAAATTGGGCCAATAAAATAAATGGCAAAATCTCCATACGCTTTTGTGGGAAAGGGTATTTCACCTTTCATTTCGAATCCAAGGAGGACAAGGATTTAATCTTCAGGAACGGGCCTTATTTCATGGACTCTAGAGGTCTATATCTAAACAAATGGACCTCGGATTTCGATCCTGTGCTAGATGTGCCAAGCGCGGTTCCACTTTGGGTCTGTCTTCCTCACCTTCCTCTCCACTGTTGGGGAGACGAATCGGTCCGCGCGATTGGGAATGTCGTTGGAAAATTCATTGATCGCAGCGAACCAAAGGAAAACATGCAAGCATGCGCCAGGATCTGTGTTGAGGTTGACTTAGGTAAAGGGCTCTCGGAGGCCATCAAGCTCAAGGTGGATGACTGGAATCACATCCAGCAACTTGATTACGAGTAGATTCCCTTCAAATGTAAGGTATGCCATGAATACGACCACTTTTCAAATCGTTTTTCTAAAGTTATTGATGTTGAAAACCCTGACCAAGAAGCTCAATGGGAAATGGTTTAAAAAAAAAAAAATTCCTATAACCCTAAAGCTACCCCTTCTTCTGCTCCTCCTCAAATCAACCCCTTAGCCTCCTCCTCCAAGGAACCCCTCATTCATCCTTCAGCATCCTCTTTCCAGCGCCTCCCCCCCCTCCTCTGAATTCCAACTTGGAATATTCCAACCCCTTCTCCTCATTAACCCCTCCCGAGGATGACCCTCCACTTGTCATCCCTCTCTACCAACCTGATGCTCCAAGATCCCCCCCTTCCCACTAGGACCCCCCCTCTGCCCCTGATCCCCCCACCATCTGTGCAACTAGAAACTCCTCGAAATATCATGGTGCAAACCTTGAACCTTAGAAAAAGCAAGGGCCTGGTAGGAGATCCTTCAAGCAACAAAGAGACGAAAATGCTCAAAAAGACATTGCAATGGGCACCCAAAACCCTATTGAAACCTACATTTTGGGCCAAAACAACAAGGAGATGGGGGCTAAGGAACAAGGAGGGTGAGCAACCCTTCATACCACTGGTACTCAATGATGAAATTCCTTTCTTGGAACAGCAGGGGATTGGGGCACCCCTCCAAAACCGTTTCCCTTAAATATCTGATAAGACAAGAGAAACCTAGAATCCTTTTCTTGCAAGAAACTAAACAAGGGAAACCAGAAATAAAAGACATTATTGACAAGCTCAAGCAATATGATGGCCTTTTCTCTGAATCAAGAGGGGCCTCTGGGGGTCTTGTAACCCTTTGGAACAACAGTGAATGGAGACTTAACAGTAGCATTATTAAACAGAATTGGATCAAATTCATACTGGAGAACATCAGAGACAACAAAAAAATAGTCACCTACAATGTTTACGGACCAAATCACTACAAAGATAAAGAACATTGTTGGAATTCTATCAAGGCTGACATAGATGAAGAGGAGAGAAAGTATATAATAATAGGAGACTTTAATCTCATCCTCCACTCCAATGAAAAAAGAGGAGGAACCTTCACTCAAGATCCTTTCAGAACTCAGTTAGAAGACATCATGCAGGAGCATGAGCTGGTTGACATAGTTCCTAAAAATCATAAATTTACATGGAGCAACCACAGAATTGGGAAAGACAATATTATGGAGCGGCTAGACAAAATTCTTGTGGACATCACCCTCCTAGCTTCTTTCTCCACAGCTTCAACCCACGTCCTTCCTTTCTCTGCTTCTGACCACTATCCAATTATGCTCACCCTCGAAGAGAAACGCCCTTTAGGGCCTAATCCTTTTAAATACAGTCCTCTGTGGAACAATATTCCTGAAGCCAATAATATTGTCCGGTCTTCTTGGAGCCATCATATTGAAGGATCTCTTGTATTCATATGGGAAAGAAAACTGAAGAACACTAAAATCGCTCTCAAGGAATGGGCGAAAATCCACTACAAAGAGCCAGAGAAGATACAAGTAGATATAAAGAAAATATTGGAAGGCGTCCATGATGAAATTGAAATAAATGGTCTCATCCCATAATATCGCGTGCTTGAAAATGACCTTTATTGCCAGCTTTATCATGCCAATAGAGAAGAGGAACATAAATGGCGCATTAAATCGAGACAACTATGGCTTCAAAAAGGTGACAAGAACTCTGCTTTTTTCCATAAACAGGCCACTGTTAGGAAAATTTGAAACAACATAAGTTCCATCACTAATGCTGAAGGCAATCTTCATACCAATCAAGAAGAAATAAAAAAGGCCACATCGACACACTTTCAAGAACTTCTCACTGAAACAAGAAGCGACGAGGATTATTCTGACCTCCTCCAGTACCTTCCCACTAATGTCAATGAGGACATCAATAATCTGCTCACCAAGGAAATTGATGAAACAGAGATCCGAAGAGCAATATGGACCCTGCAACCAAATAAAGCTTCGGGCCCAGATGGATTTTCCATTAGTTTTTACAGGACTTATTGGGGAATTATCAAAAAATATTTGGTCAAACTGATACAATGGACCCAACGCAAGTGCAAAGTAGGACGTTATACAAATTCTACTTACCTTGCCCTCGTTCCCAAATAAAATCGACCCTCCTCCTTCTCCAGATTTCGACCCATTTCCCTTTGTAACTCCTCTTATAAAATCCTGACCAAAATCTTAGCTCTTCGCCTGAAACCCCATCTTCATTCACTCATCTCTGAGAACCAAGGAGGATTCTTATCTAATATAAAAATATATAATTCCATCCTTCTTGTCCAAGAAGCAATCCATTCTATCCTCTCTCGCAATGAAAAAGGCTTTATCCTTAAGCTTGATTTAGCCAATGCTTTTGATCGAGTCTGACACTCTTTCCTCTTTGATGTCCTTAAAAAAATGGGATTTGATTCCTCCTTCCTTGATCTTGTTAAAGCCTGAATTACTGACCCATGGATATCCCCCCTCATTAATGGCAGGCCAGCTCCCTCTTTTCAGTCGTCTCGTGGTTTAAGACAAGGCTGCCCATTGTCCCCTTATCTTTTCATTTTAATGGTTGAATCCTTCAGTAAGGCCCTAGACCACAAGCGCCAGGTCGGGCTCATCTCTAGCATTAAGTTTGGCAATGGAGTCAAAAACATGAACCATTCTCAATTTTCTGACGATACTCTGCTAATGGGAGGAGCCTCCAACATCATAGCTCATCGGTTTAAGTCTCTCTTGGATAAATTTATGAGCTATTCTGGAGGCATGATAAATCATCTCGAAAGTTGCATTTATGGATGGAATACTTTAACTTAGTCTTTTCACAACATTGCCAACATTTTTGAGGTCCCATACAAGTTGGATTGGGGATACTTCTCTTATCTGGGCATGCCTGTGAGCACTTGTCCCCTGAAGGCTGAATTATGGGACATCATCATCGACAAAATGAAAAGGAAAGTGCAGCAATGGGGAGCTTCTTGGCTTAACCCTGCTGGCCACCTTATTCTCCTCAAATCAGGCCTCTCCTCCCTACCTTTATATCAGTTCTCCCTCCTTCAAGCCCCTGCCACCTTCCATCACAAAGTGGAGGCCATTATTCGACAATTTCTTTGGCAAGGTGGGAAATGTGAGAAAAGAAAATTCAATCTCATTAACTGGAAGCAAGTCATACAAGATCAAGAACATGGAGGTTTGGGTATCCGCTCCCCAAAGCTTATGAACCTGGATTTTGGTGGGAAGATAATCTGGAGGCTAATCAGTGGCAATCCTGCCTAGTAGAAGCGAGTTCTGGAAATTAAATACCTAAACACTTCAAGGCAGCATCTACTTGACCAAGCTATCCCCAATAAATCTTGCACAAGGATCTGGGGGCTCTATAAAAAATATATTTCCTCTCTAGCCCATAATATATCCAAAGTGCCAAAGGGTGGCAGCAACATCAGCATTGGTAAAGAAAAAATTATGGGGCAGGCCCCCATTAACAGTAATCAGGGAACTCATCATATTCTGGCCTATCTCAGCAACATGGGACTGCATAGCTTAAACCAGATATCCACTTGGGATGCTCAGTCTCTGATTTGGACCGGGTGGAAATTCCCCGAGATCCCAGATCATTTAGAAGCGAGTCTTGCAACCCTCCAAACTCATATTCATGGCATTGCTCCTTTAAAGCGGGACTGTGAGGATGATTTTCGTTGGGATCCATCTAGATCGACCTACTCTATTAAAGCAGGCTATCAAACTCTTTGCAATATGGAATACCCTACGCCCACATGGTCTCTCTGGAAATTAGTTTGGAGATCTAAGGCCCTCCCCAAGATCAAATTCTTAATTTGGACCTTGCTCAAAGGGAAAATCTTAACCTTTGATAACTTAAAAAAATGAGGTGTGATTGGCCCCTTTCGCTGTCCAAACTTTCAACCTGCTGAAGAAAACATTCAACATCTCTTCACTAAATGCCCCTTTGCCACCAGTTGTTGGAAGGATCTCACCTCAAATTCCAACCTCCCATGGGGCTCACACAGCACCATCGTTGAAGCCTTGGGCCTATGGAAGAAAAGCTACCCCTGGAAATGCAAAAAGAACAGTATAGCCAAAAGAGTTTGGGATACTCTCCCACTCACAACTCTTTGGAATATCTGGCTGGCTCGAAACCGAAAAGTTTTCAAGGACAAAGCAACGAACTTTAGGAAGTTGTGTGGTAAAGCAAGAAGTCTTACTCTGGAAACTATCTCCACTAAGAATCATACAAATCAGATTGATTACAAGGAACTATGTGTAGAAGAGCGCAATTTCATAAGCTACCTACTGGATAAAAACAACATCATCAATCACAGCAAAAAACTCAACAATTAGTGGAACACCATCAACAACAGTTGGAAAATTCGACTAAGCGAGGAGGATTTCAGCATCTGGTTAAGAAATTGCAAAAGACCCTCTCTATTCTTTGATGGTGTGTCTAAGTCCAATCCGAGCATGGTGCATGGCAGGGGCTTGTGGAATTATCTGCAACGAGGAGGGTAACATCATTTATTCCTTTAAATGGGGATTGGGAGCTCTCTCCAATAATAGGGCCGAAGCTCTCACCTTGCTTCAAGGAATTTTACAACTGCAAAATCTTGGCATAAAAAATGCCATGATCTTCGGTGATTCGGCCATTATCATCAGCATTATGGTTCATAAACGCTCGGCATCAAACGTGGCCCTTCAACAAACCACAAGTAGATGCCAACTCCTTATCGAAAAGATGCAGGGTGTCAGATTCTATCACATTTTCTACACCCTCAACAAGGAGGTGGACCTTCGTGCCAACAGGGCATGTCACAGATCCATAAGAGTCCTCTCCTGCAATGAGGTCGATCTCCAAATCCACCTGCCATGATTCTGCTCAATCAGCTATGGAGCCACAACAAATGGCTCATCGCTCTTCGGACCCCGAGCACCCTTGCCATCATAGTTCTAATTTGGAGGCGTTTTCACCTGCCTCTGGACCACGCCCATGGTCTTTTTACCATTACTGCAATGATTTCAAATCTTTTTTATTCTGATTGTTATCTCACTCTAAAAAATTTACCCCTTTCGAGGCTGCTGTCCTCCCCACTCCCACGCTCGATTCCCCCCTCCGCACTCTCGTGACTTCCCGTGGCTTGTCTCACGCTCCTCCCTTCTTATACGCCTTCATATCCTCTCTGGCTTTCATCTTTCTCCCTGCGCTATTTTGCTGTGGAAGCCTCTGCCCTTCTGCTTATGTGTTTTCCCTTCTGAGGGTGTGCCCACCGCCCCTCGCGCTCTCCTCCTGCCCTCTGCACCAGACCTCTTACTCCCATCAACATACGCTTCATCCTTGCTACTTGAAGTCTCGTCCCTCTCCATTTTCTCTTCCTTGTTTCTATCTCAGACTTCTGGAAATTGGTTATTACTGCTCAGAATGGCAAGGAGTGAAGACCGTATGCATTGTGCTAATCTCCAAGCGGAACTGGAGCAAATTCGATCCCATCAGAAGATCATGGATGACAAACTTCATTTTTAGGCTATGCTGGCTGAAGAGAGACATGAAGCTGATCTCAGCGTCTTCCACCAGAGGGTCACCTCCCTCCAGAAGAAATTCAAAGAACTCTCCAACAACCCACACACAAGAATCAAACGAAATATTGAAGTGCATGTTGGCAAAGAATACTGCACTGAACTCCAACTCTATAAATGCAAGAAACCAAGGAGCATATGCAAATCCTAAAAACTCCACTGCTCGCCAAATCTGTCATATAAACATAGACTAATCATGTCTTGCAAATTTATCTTATTATTGTTTCAGTTCATCCAAATCTATGCACTTTCTGTATTTCAGGTTTTTTTGAAAGTTAGAAGCAAGAGGGTGACAACAGACATCACTGCCACACCTCTCTCTACTACTTATATATCACCTCTTTAACCATTGGAGCTTCGTCTCCTTTTTTTGAATATTAATAGCAACAAACTTTGTTAAAAACGAAAAAAAAAATGTACATTTCCAACATGTATAATTTTGGTGCACACACGTAAAAGTAATTTCTGCACCTCAAACGCAAATCGGTGCTAATGTACAGATAACCGCACTAGTGCGTTCTAGTTACTACGCACCGGTGTGTTTTAGTTACTATGCACCAGTGTCGTGTTACCAAAGGACGCACTGGTGTGGTGCTATTAAGTGATACACTAGTGACGATAAACGCAAATAAAAAAAAGTACAACTCTATTTTCTTTAAGTGAAAAAAAAGGGGCAAATTGAAAAATGGGCGGCAAAATATTTTCGAAAATCTAATTTCATAAAACAATTATTTAAATACTAAACACTTTTCATTATTTCACTATTTTTGCTAAAATTTTCAGCGAGAGATTTGCAGGAGACATACCTAGAGCAAGAGAGCACTATAGCACTGTGGAGCAAAGAAACACGTTCGAACAGAAGTATTTAGACAATCAAAATCCAAACATCTGGTGATTCAAACCCTGTAGCATAGAATTTCAAACGATATCGTGATTAAATTTGATAATTTTTTTACTTTTTCTGCAGTTTTATCCATTTTTACCCTAAACCCTTCATTTTTTTTATTTCGATCCTTTCTTCTCCTTATTTCTGTGATTTCATAATTAGGTTTTTTCATTTTATATTGACATCCAACCCACGGGACGACTTGCATAGTCAAATCCCAATCCATGTCGGCCCTTGCGTGAGTCTTTGAAAACAATGGATTTTTTTTATCGATGCGCCCTGCGTAACCTAGCACACCAGTGCGTTGTAGTATACATCACACCGCGCAAGTACTATGTAATAAAAAATTTAAAAACATTTTTTTTTTAAATCAATGCGCCATATCTAAAATAGGGCATCAATGCGCTATGTTATGATGATAGCACCGTACGGTCTATTATATTGTTTGTGTGGTGTGTTTATAATACCCCCACGCACTGACGTTAGTGCATACATCATGAAAGGCGCATCGGTTTCTTGAGATTTATTTTTTACCTGAAAAGTTGACAATTTATTTATAAATATATTAATGAATAATATGGTACAGGTTTCAGATTGATAAAGAAATGACTGACACGAGATCAAGTAAAAAAAATACTGATAACACATCAAGAAAAGCAAAAAAGGCAAGTTCTTTGTAAATTATTTACAAAAAATATTATTTTTGAACTATATGTAAGTTTAACTAATATGTGTTTTTTACTGTGTATCATGCAGAGCCACAAAATGACAAAGCTCGATAAGATTATTTATGATCTAGGACCAGAAAAGCTTAAAAGCTTGATGGAAAAATTGCAAAAGGATGAATCAGGTGAATGAAAAAATATTATCGATCCAATATGAGCTACTTTTTTAATTTTCATTAATAATATACTTAAAATTATTAGATAACATGTGTCAAACAGTCTATTAAATCACATATGTTTAACGTTCTATAGGAAACAACAACTCAGAAAATGAATGTTGTTCTAAGAAAAGAAAAAAAAATAGAACATGCAAATGAAAATGAATTGCTCCTTAGCTCATCTGGAGTGGTGCTGGAGGTTAACGAAAAGGGAGAAATCTTTTACAAAAGTTTGAGGGATCTAGTGGAACAAATGTATAGATGTTCTTTCCACTTACAATACAAAAACCAATCCAATGATTCCAAGAACCAAATTTTATCTAAACTACAGGAAGAGTTTCTAGAGAATTGGTCAATGAGACATGTCAGACTTTTAATAGTAAAAACACACAACAAATAAAAAGAAGGAATGAAAAAGTAATATTCCTTTAAATGTTTGTCTAGAATTATTTATAAATATCACTTTTGTTATATTTAATTTTCATATATCAATATAAAAATTAAGTAGTGTATTGTCATGTTACATTTTCAGGAAGATTATGAAAATCTCAAAAGACGAATGAGCTGATATCAGAAATATGTCAGTAGGAATATCCAAAAAGGTGTACAAGGAGATGGTCAAAGAAATGGACAAAATTGCATCGCGGGAGGAGCCATCTCAACAACAACGTGCTTCAAATGTAATATGTAATCATTGAATTTTTCAATAATTAGGTACAATAAATAAACAATTTAGCATTAAATATTAATTTTCAAGAATTTTCTTGTAGAAAATAAAAGAAAATGGAACCCATTCAGCACATAAAACAATACAACAAGGAAGAAAAGGGTTGATATCTAAGTTTGTGAATAATTGTTACTTCCTTATAACAACTTAACTAGATTTCGTTTTTTGTATTTTTTAAGTTGTTTTACAAAAATCATCATTGGATGTCTTCAAACAGGTGCTAACATACAAAGAAGAACCATCAGACGAATTGATAGAAATTGGGTTAAATATGGGTTGTGAGTATATGTTGGCTTATCAGAAATTAATTGTGGAATTTGTAAGCATCTATCGATCTTGTTTTACTTAGCTTCGTATGTAATTAATAGAACAAAAAAAAAAGAATTATATTAAATATATGATTTGTTATGGGGTATAAAACTTGTAGGAAACAAAGTATGGATCGCGCTGCAATGTATGAAATTTTAAAAGGAGGCATGGTACATGGTTTTGAAAGAATGTGTATAGTATATGAGCGAATTGCTGCTATGGTACTCATTTTTCTTTTCGATTTATATTGATGTTCATTATTTAATATTTCTGTTTTTCATTATTCTCACACTAATGTATATATATCTCCATTTTCGTTTATTTTTGTTATGTTAAACTACTAAAAATAGAAGAAAAGAAAGTATCAACACCTTAGAAATGAGTCACTTTAGGTAAGTCTCCAATACATTGTATAAATGAACAATTCTTGGATGATACAATTTACAAAACCTCCTTTTTTCTATAAATAGGAGTCCATGGGGCCATAATGTAATCCTAGTGGGCCACAATGTAATCCTAGCCGACCTAACAATAATAATTTAAGGGCACAATAATAATAAAATGGGGGTTACAAGGGTACAATAATAACAATAAGGGGATTACACTAACAACAATAAGGGACTATACTAGTAATATAGGGACCTAACATGCCCCTCTCCTTCAAAAAAGTGTTGTCCTCAACACTTGAGTAGCTCTGGGTGCTTCTGTATAAAATTCTCATCCTCCCATGTAGAATCTTCAGTGGGTAAGTTCCTCCACTTGATGAGATACTCTGAAATTGATCGATTCCGTAGTTGTCGAGTTCTTGTTTCCGTGACCGCTTCAGGTTCCAATATGATTTTTCCTTCCTCATCAAGTTCTGGAAATATTGTTTGAACTG
The DNA here is from genome assembly GCA_034641835.2 of Pinus albicaulis. Lineage (NCBI taxonomy): Eukaryota > Viridiplantae > Streptophyta > Pinopsida > Pinales > Pinaceae > Pinus > Pinus albicaulis. The sequence goes on along the minus strand of CM076581.1, from coordinate 628,577,699 downwards.
GAAGATTTTCACCTATAACCCTCTTTAAGCATGAAACATGGAAAACTGGATGTACTCGCGAAGAAGCAGGAAGCTCCAATTTGTATGCCATAGTACCAATATTTTGCAACACCTTGTAAGGACCATAGTACTTTGGCGATAATTTATTATCCTTCTTAGCTTGCTTGAGGGACATTTGTTTGTATTGTTGTAGCCGTAAAAATACCCAATCTCCTACATCAAAACTTCTCTCGCTGCGATGTTGATCTGCCTGTTGTTTCATTCGATTTTGTGCCAAATTTAGGTTATCCTTTAAGAGTTGGAGAACTTCTTGCCGATGCTCGATGTGATCTTCCACTGCTTGAACCTTCGAATTTTCCCTTAAAGATGATGTGATGGATGGTGGATGATATCCATAAAGTGCCATAAATGGGGTCATTTTTGCTGCAGTATGGAAGGAAGTGTTATACCACCATTCAGCAAGAGGTAACCACTTGACCCATTGTGTTTGTTTATCAGATACAAAACAACGAAGATATCCTTCCAATCATTTATTTACTATCTCAGTTTGACCATCAGATTGAGGATGATAAGATGAGCTATGAGCTAATTGAGTACCCAAACAAGAAAATAACTCCATCCAAAAATTTCCAATAAAAATGGGATCTCTGTCTCTCACAATAACCCTTGGGCTTCCATGTAGCTTTTGAATTCTGTCCATAAATGTAGTAGCAACTGTACTTGCTTTAAATGGATGAGATAATGCACAAAAGTGTGCATTCTTGGTAAGTCTATCAACTACCACCATGATGACACTCTTTCCTTCGGACTTAGGTAAACCTGTGATAAAATCCATTGAAATCTCCTCCCAACGTTGACTTGGAATGGATAAAGGTTGTAGAAGTCCTGGGGTCTTAATTGTTTCCACTTTATTCTGCTGGCAGACCAAACATTCCGCCACAAACTTTCGAATATCAGATTTAAGGCCATCCCAAAAAAATTCTTTCTTCACCCTGTGGTAAGTTTTTAAAAATCTGAGTGTCCTCCTAAAGGAGAAGTGTGCAATTCCAGAAGAATCTTTTGTTTTAGTTGGGAATTCTTACAAAGATATAAGCGATCTTTGTACCATAAGGAATCATTTTTCCAACTAAATGTATCAGATGTACTAGGATCTTGCTGTAAATTTTGAATGAGTGTCCATAAATCTTTGTCCTTCTTCCATTCATCTCTTGCTTCGGTTATCCAATCTGGTTGGATAATAGAAATGGCACAAAGAAATGCTTCCACCTCTTCATTCTTTCTTGAGAGTGCATCTGCAACAACATTAAGCTTTCCTTTTTGTAGATTATTTCAAAGTCATAACCCAACATCTTTGTGACCCATTTTTGCTGCTCTTCTGAAGATAGTCGTTGTTCCAAAAAGTGTTTAAGACTATCATGATGAGTTTTTACCTTGAAGTGTCTTCCCATTAGGTAAGTTCGCCATTTCTTTAGTGCATGCAGTATTGCTAACATTTCCTTCTCATAAATAGGTTTCTGTAAATACTTTCCTTTGACTGGACGACTTTCAAAAGCAATGGGTCTTCCTTCCTGCATTAAAACTGCACCAATTCCATTTCCTGAGGCATCACATTCCACAATAAAGGTTTTTGTGAAGTCTGGCGTAGCTAAGACCGGTGCTAGGCACATTGCCTTTTAAGATGTTCAAAGGCCTTAGTTGCTTCAAGAGTCCATGAAAATGCATCTTTCTTCAATAATGTTGTTAGAGGTGCTGCTATTCTCCCATAATTCTTAACAAACTTGCGATAATACCCTGTTAACCCGAGAAATCCTCGCAACTGCTTTATGGTCGTGGAGACTTTCCATTCCTTAATGGCTTTAATTTTGTTAGGGTCTACTTTAACACCCTTGTGAGATATAATATGACCCATATATTCCACCTCTTGTACTCCAAAGAAACATTTGGATGTTTTTGCATATAATTGTTTCTCCTGCAATAGTTTGAGCACCCTGTCAACATGTTCAACATGATCCTTCCAAGATCTGCTATAGATTAGTATATCATCAAAAAATACGAGCACAAATTTTCTAAGGAAGGGTTTGAAATGGAATTCATCAACCCTTGAAATGTAGAAGGTGCATTGGTAAGGCCAAAAGGCATGACCAAAAATTCATAATGACCCTCATGAGTTCGAAATGCTGTTTTTGGAATATCTTCAGTCTTCATTCTAATTTGATGATATCCTGAACGAAGATCCAACTTGGTAAAATAAATGGCTCCATGTAATTCATCCAATAATTCATCAATCACAGGAATGGGAAATTTATCTTTAATGGTGAGCTTATTGAGCTCCCTATAATCCGGGCACATTCGCCATGATCCATCCTTCTTGTGTACCAATACTACAGGAGCAGAGAAAGAACTTTGACTAGGTTGAATTATACCCGCCTCTAACATTTCTGCAATCATACGTTCAATTTCTCTCTTTTGGAAGCAAGGATATCTATAAGGCCTGATGTTTGGAGGAACACTTCCTGGAATCAAATGAATAGCATGATCATGATCACGAATAGGTGGGAGTCCTTTGGGAGTTTCAAACACCTTGGAATGATTGTCCAAGACTTGCTGGAGATCTGCAGGAATAGATGATTTTGATGTTGGAACTTCTAGTGAGCATAATTGTGCAATTACGCCTCGTTGTTATTTCTTTAGAAGCTTTGTCATGACATTAGAGCTTATTATCCTTCCCCGCTTCCCTTCAATACCCCGTAATTCGACTTCCTTTCCTTCTGAAAAAAATTTCAAGAAAAGTTCTTGAAAATTAAAAGCTACCGTCCCCAAAGATTGTAAACATTGTACTCCTAGTACAACATCAGCACCTCCCATAGGAATGGAAAGCATTGGACTAGTCAATACATATTCCCCCATGGTTAGCTTGATATTATTGCATTTTCCAGAGCAATTTATAGTTCCTCCATTTGCAACCATCACTTGACATTCTGGTGCTGGGTATAGGAAACAATTTAATTCCTTGGCTACCTTACAATGAATAAATTATGGGTGCTACCTGAATCAATCAACACTATTACCTTTTTCTTCTTGATTTGTCCTTGTATCTTGAGAGTTTGAGGAGTGGTAATTCCTGCCAGTGCATTACACGATATGGTCGGATTCATTTCTTCCTCTTCTAGGGTTGGTTCCTGGTGTATATCCTATTCTTGTTCATTTTCTTCTTCCTCTTCACAATCTATGTAAAATAATTTCTTCTCAGCACACTTATGACCTTTAGTGTATTTGCTATCACAACTGTAGCAAAGCCCTTTTTCTCTTTTTTCTTCCAATTTTTGTGGTGTCAACCTTGTAGGTTGTGGAAATCTAGGCGTAGCAACACTTCCTTCTTTATAGAATTAAGTGGTAGGCTTCCTTGTTGCCATTATTTTACATTCAAATTTTCTTGCTAACCTGAATGCCTTCTCCAATGAATCTGGTTCCAAAACGCGAACTTCATGTTGGATATTATCCTTTAAAGTGCCTATGAAGAGATCGATCCTATGTTCCTCTGGAATATCAGTTACCCTTATATTCAATTTTTGGAATTCCTAAATGTGCTGCCCCACTAAACCCTTTTGTTTGAGATTTATCAATTGGCTAAAGAAGGTGTTGCTCTTTTTATCCTCATAATGTGCTATCATTTCCTCCGTAAAAATTGACCAAGTGACAATTTTTTTACGGGAGCAAAGCCATCGATACCACACAAATGTATTTTGTTCTAAATGTAAAGTTGCAATGCGTACCTTTTGTGTGTTTTGCACGTTATGGAGATCAAAATATTGCTCCATCTGTAGTATCCATGTTGCAGGATCCTTTCCATCAAACTTCCTCATATCCATCTTTGGAATATGGTGGTTCTTCCCGCCAACATTAGAGTTTATGAAATCACAATTAACATTTATTTTGTTCTCATCATGTGGTTCTTCTATTATCTTTTCACCATTAGGAAACCTTTCTTGTATCAACTTTGTCAAACCTTCCATGTATGCTTTTAGAAAATTCTTCATGTTTTCCATTTTCTCATCGATCTTAGCTTCCATGTCATCCATCTTAGATTCCATGCCAGCCTCCATGCCATCCATCTTAGCTTCCACGCCATCCATCTTAGCTTCCACGCCTTTCTTCAAAACTTCCATTTCATTTTTTGTTGCTCTTTGCGAGAGTGAAATTTGTTGCACTTGCTCTTGTAATTTTGATAGATCATGTTGCAATTCTTCATCTTCATGAATCATAGTAGAGCCTTCTGAAGGCTTAATGGGTGTTGAATTATTTTTACGGGGCATCTTTTAGAACCCAATACTGATATCTATTCTACAATATGCCCTTGGAATCAATTCAAATTGATTCTTCAAACAAGACTTATGCAATTCGGAAAAAAAATACACACCTTTTTCTTGCTTTTGAGGAGCTCGATATTGAAATTGGATTATATTTCTGATTGCAGAACTTCAATATTTTATTTTTGGTACCGAAGTAGCCCTCTGAATTATCTTTCGAATGCCACAAGTTTGACCTGATTTGGATTCTCCAAGACAAAGTTGTGCCCAATATCCCACAATGACCTAACTATGGACTGGTTTAGTAGAGCGAACTTGTACGACTTGCCACGTGTCATTGTTTCATCCTTCGTCTCTGAAATTGATAGACAAGAAACTACAGTCCGTGCACTTGTGACCACTTTTTACAGCACTCCAAACCGATGGCCAAAGAAAGAGTTATTGAAATTTTCCCACGATCACCTCTTTGAGATGAAAATCAGGAGCTTGAAAAAGCACTACATTCCACAAATCATATCTCCAAAAATATTGTGAACCAAGCTCTGAAATTTTTTGAAGAATTTCTTCAGGATTTCAACTTCGCACCATAAGAATTTCAGATTCTGAACCTTCGTAGAAAAAAATTTATAGCGCAAATGCCACGATCACCTATTTAGGAGCCTGAAAAAAGACCTAACTTCCACAGATCATATCTACGAAAATATTGCGAACCAAGCTCTGAAATTTTTAGAAAATCTTCCTCAGGATTTCAGCTTCGCACCCTAAAAATTTCAGCTTCTGAAACATTGTAGAAAAAAAAGTTATAGTGAAAATGCCACGATCACCTGTTTGGAGCAGCGAAACCCTAGAATCCAAAGCTCTGATACCAAATGTTGAGTAACCAGCTCCAAAAATAGAAGAAAAGAGATATCAACGCCTTAGAAATGAGCCACTTCGAGGGGGCAACCTCCAATACATTACATAATGAATAATTTGGATGATACAATTTACAAAACTTCCTTTCTATATAGGAGTCCATGGGGCCATAATAAATCCAAGGTCACAAAGTAATCCAGTCGACTCTAACAGCCCACCTAAGGCACAACAGATGCCTTATGGGGGTTACAAGGGTACAATAATAACAATAAGGGGGTTACACTAACAACAATAAGGGATTATACTAGTCATATAGGGACCTAACAATTTTTATGTTTGTAGATGGAAGGTGAAGAAGAAGAAAACAATCAACACCGTGAACAAAAAATTCCTGAAAATAACCCCAAGTATGGAAGTAGCTCTAACAGTGACAGCAATTCAAGCGAAGAATGATGATCACCATGTTTGAATATCAAAGCAAGGCGTTGTATTTTTTGAAATATTTGTCTCTGAAATCAGCCATTTTGTTTAATGTAATGGACATAATGTCTCAATTAAAAGAAAAAGGGATACCAATAATTGTCCCATTTTGTATGACAAAGACTGTCTTATTCAGATATATATATATATATATATATATATATATATATATATATATATATATATATATATATATATATATATATATATATATATATATATATATATATATATATATATATATATAATATAATATGTTTTAATTTATTCTATTGTGTTCTCCATTGTCGTTCTCAAATGCACTAATAAAAATTTAATTTATATGAATATTGTTATAAGATATATATGTGTCAAATTTTGATGAATAATGAATTTTAAAAAACCACAATAATTATGATATGATATAACAAATTAATCCAAACATCACATTCAAATGCATTAATAAAAATTTAATTAATATGAATATTGTTATAAGATGTGTCGACTTTAGCCCCAAGAGATAGCTCAAATGGTCGAGTTCCCGTTGCTAAGTACCTGGCCATATGGAAGGTCACGAGGTCAAATCTCCTCGACGCCCTTGGGGTTAGGCCCCGAAATAAAAGCCGACAGCTAATCCCTTCGGGTGGATCTACCGGATTATTACCTGTGGATGTAGCGGCCACTCAGTGACCGTGAACCACAGCTGAAAAAAGATGTGTCGACTTTTGATGATTCAATAATGAATTTAGAAAAATCACAATAATTGCACTGTCACAGGTCGATGATTCTAAAAAATAAAAAATGAACACCGGTGCGTGTCAGTAACTGTACACCGGCGTGTTTGTATGTTGCATCACACCAGTGCGTTTCTACGACCTATGGGCACCACACAAACACCAAAACCGATTAAAAATCTCAGTGTGTTTGTGTGATACTGTGCACCGGTGCTTTTATGTGAGACTACGAACCAGTGCATTTGTACGACATATGGGCACCGCAAAAATACCAATACCAATTATAAATATCAGTGTGTTTGTCTGATATGGCCCACCGGTGCGTTTCTATAAGTCTACGTACTAGTGCATTGAGACGACCTATGGGCACCGCACAAATCCCAAGACCAATTGGTACGGCCCCGTGCGTTGTATCACCAACACTGCGCCCGGTGCAGTTTTATACCTTGACAGCCCAGTGCAGGAACCTTCGACTGCCTTAGGGCCACCATCTAGATGACACGCACCAGTGCGTTGAAACCTTAGTAGCGCACCGATGAAAAAAACATCCGTAATAACCTATGGCGGCCCATTTTTTTTAGTTGTGTTGAATTTCCGTTAAAAGCTCCACCAAAACCTTTGTAACCATAAATGGATGTTGTAGCAAATGTTTTTTTGACAATTTTGGTCAATTTTATAACACTAAAAACCTCCTTTATAACCTCCGCTAGAGGGTATTTTCCTTGTAGTGACAAATTGGTGCCTCAATCCATAATATATGAGTCTGAAACAACTTCCATAAGAGGAACCCATTCAATTGAAAATTTACTTGTATTGGGGGAACTAAAAAGCCTACACATCATAGCAGCAACATAACAGTAGGGACCAACGAAAGAGGAAGTATAATACATACCATTTTCATCATGCTTTTGTATGTTAGGGTTATGCCTCCATTACTTTATCGGGTCTGATTGCAGCTTGTTATCCTTTTAAAATTGCTCGAGAAAAGCATTCTCATATAACTTTTGCGGGTCAGGTATATGACACATTTTCTTTAAATCATTTGCCCTAAACGATCATATCACTGTATCTCTTGAGGTCATAAATATCTTATCATCGATATTGAGATTATCAATTATCCATTTTACCATATCAGTATATGGTAGAATCTTTGGGCACGTGGAAATTCTGTGAAGGAAAGAGTTGGAAACTTCAGTGATAGTAGCTTCTGAAGTATTAAGGTCATTAGTTGTGGATACTCTCTGGATCACCCTGGGTTTCTCGTCTTCAAAAAGCCTGTACATCGATTCCCATGAAGAATAACCACTTTCCATAGCTCATGTAGTATCTGAAAACAATGGCGGCATCTCTGTCACTTTGGAAGTTGGACGTGCCGGATTTGGAGGAGCCATGGGTTTCTTTGCTTTCTTTGTAGCCTTAGACATTTCAAAGGAAATTTGTATTTTCTGAACTACCCTGCAAATAAAGGAAAACAGGGAATGAAGAACAATACCGAAGATGTGGGAGAGATTAACAATAAAACTGAAGTGATGGCGAATAAAGGTTTTGAATGCAAACAAATCTAAAACATTAAATAGCCAGCCATCAAATAATTTTGGAGGCTCGAAGTTGTCATACCGTTATGGCTGAGCAATTATGAAAAATGTGGGTTCATGTACTTGACATGGACACTTAATATTTTTTAAATAAAAATCTTGCATCGCGATTTTGTGTGGGAGCCAAGTCTTTAAAACTTGCAACACATTTGTTTCGTCGACATGCGATTAGGCTTTACCTTTTAAATAATGATTTTAAATCAATTATCTAGGTTTTAAACACTTTTTGAACGTTGGTAGGGGAAGAGATATGGCAGTTTTGTGGTGCGATATTCATATCGCAATCACAATCTCGGCAAGAATGAATGGAGGAAGTAAGATGACGCTCGGTGGATGTGCGATGCAATATATCGCATCGGGAGTATGAAAGAAGGTGTAGTGAACAGTTGTGAAAATAATTTCAATTTTTTATTATGTGATGGATGATGTGGCAATGAGCGAGTCCTGCCAATGGCTCTTTTATGAAATATAACTCGTCAGGATAATTTTCCTTTTTTATCGCTTTTTCCTCTTTTGAAATCCTTTGCGCGCTTTATGCCTTCGGCAATATCACATCGCAATTTTTAGATGGAGCACTTTATGTCTGCATATTGAATTTGCGATTTGCAATGAGGGTTTTATATGAATTTTTTGCTTAAGAATTTTTCCAATAAGATACGACTTTAATTTTTCAAATACATATTCCTATCTTATAAGTCACAAAGTGTTTTATTGTCTTAATGTAAAAAGTTTAAAAGGGCCCCCATTACTTTCTAAGACATCTTTTCACAAATAATGGGGGGTTGTTGAATACCACAACAGTAGGGAAATTCACTTTCCTAGGAGATATTGAAAAGGATTTAATGGATGCAAAAAATAAAGCTAAGAGGGCTCATGGATAATTTGAATATTTGAAAGGCCGGATTTTTGTTAATTATCTACAATAAGAGTTCCAACTTCTAAGGTTAGTGAAAACATTGTTTGTAGTTAAGCCAAATTATACCAAACATTCTGGTTTGAATATAGTTTGCAAAGAATAATTTTTCATCCATATCCTGATAAAGAAATAAGGCATAAATGCGCAAAATGATTTCGTAACGATATATGTAGCCGATGGAACCAGAAGGGAGTGCATGGAACATTGCATTTGATCATGTTTTTTATTCCAATTAGTATTTCAGAAATTTTTGGTTTCCCGTTTACAAAAAAAAATTGTATGTAAACATTTTAAAAAGACTCATTAAGTGCAATTTAGTTACGATAGTTAGGACTTTTTATAGTTACATGTTGTAATTGAAACCGATTTTGATGCTATTTAAGAAGAAGGGAACCATATGAAAAGGGTTCAGAGATTCTAAAATTTTTGAGCTATCAATGTAATGTTTTATCTTTCTTAGAGAGTAATGAATATGTGATCATACTCATTCCAACTTTTATGATGTATTACAGTATTTGTTGTTTCTTTCTTGATGTGTTATTTTTCATTATTGTTTTTTCCTTAAATGAGGATAACGTATGATGCAACAATATTTTCTTAAGAAAAAGTACATATTTATTTATGTTACAGCTTGTTGCAGAAAATACCTGCATTTTATTTTAAAAAATTGTTGAGGCCTCGAAAATTCCCCTTAATTTTTTGAAATTATGAAGCCCTCCGTATGAATTTTTCTATTGCCGCCTTTGAAATTCTTTGGTTTGTTTTATTTCGAGTTGTTTTCACTTTTAGAATGAAATTTCATCGTATTTTGACTCATAATTTGAGAGTTACGGTTCTTTGAAGTCTTGAATTGATTTCACCATCTTAGCGACTTTATTTGATGAACTTATTTTGAGTTGTTTGGTGTTGGGTAGACTTAGTATTTGCATGGTTGTATATGTCTTAGTGCACCTAAATTCCACATAGTATCATTCCAAAATCTCCGTACTCTATAAGAGGAAAATTTGTACATTAAATAAATAAGAATATATGTATATTATTATATTAATTATATATAAATACTACAAGTATTTCATTTACAAAAATTTATATCAATAAATTTTATAATTATCCTAAACCTTGTAAATATATTAGTATTTCAAATATTATAAACATAACACATTTGTGTATGATATACTATGTAAAAGTTAGAAAACACATTGTATATAGTGGAAATGAAATATAGTGTGACATGTCACATAAAATATATATTAATACAAGTGCTACATAGTAGCTAGTCTCTGCCACTTAGTTTGAATATAGCTAAATTAAAGTAAAAACAATAAAGACATAAAGGGACAAAGAGGTTGATGATTGTGTGTAAAATTGGAGCATTTTAGTTTGAGAATTTGTCATATAGTAAATTGTACCATTAAATTTAATGAATATGAATGAACTCGGTAATTTGACTATTGTAGTGTGAAATTAACCTTTAATGTAATAACTATAAATAAGTTTCTGCACAGTAATGAGATTATATTATATAAAATTATTTTTAAATTATATATATATTTGAAATAATTTTTTAACAAATATATTATAAATTAGTTAAAAAACAGAATCGCTGAGACAATTTGATATGCCAACTTCAGTGCACTTTGTCTATTATAAGGCATATTTGCCTATATTATAAAATAGCTCTATGATAGTTGTAGCCTTCAGTTCATACGTTACCGTATAGAAATTCACATGAAGAGGATGTGATTGAGTAGAAATATGTTAAATTTGCATGTGATTAATGAAATTGGACTCGAATAAAGCGTCAACATCTAGAATACAATTATTGTTAATTTTAGCAATTAGAGTTTTTTTTAATTTTTACTAAATTCCACAAATTAAATTCAAAAACTCTCAAACGGCAAAATTTTAAATTTTTATTGAAATCAAAATGGGAAAATTTGCCAAAATTATCTAAAAAAAATAACATTTGAATCAGTGCGTGGGCTATGATGTACAACAACCATGTGCACTTACAGACAGTAGACTTAGAGGTGACGCATCTCTAAATTTAGGGGTTAGAATACATAATGAATGGATTCCAATGGTGATTCCACCACCTTTTCACGACACTATTGTAACATCTAATTTGCATAATTTCCACGTGTAATCGATGTTTACCCTGCAATGCATGGGACACGCTTGCTGACTCATTTCCAGCAACGCGTTGTGTGGCAATAAGGAAGCCACTCACGAGTCTCGGAAGTAAGAATATGGATTGCGGTGACCAAACTGAGGCATTCCAATGTATCTCATATTTCAACTCAGAAATGCATCTCGTACCTTGCAATCAGCCTGGTATCCAATCAATAGTCTTCTCGACTTTAATCATACCCTGTTGTTATGGTTTTCAATTAAGGAATTTAATGTCAAATGGTCTGCAGATACAGAAAACTTTATTGTCAAATGGTCTGCAGAACCCAGAAATTTAATGCCAAATAGTCTGCAGAAACCACAAAGGTTACCATACAGCAGTGGAATTAAAGAATTCAATGTCGCACGGTCTGCAGATATTGAAATGGCTTCACATGGAGCAATCCCTCACTTATAATGGGAGGTCATTTGTTTAACAAACCGGCCCACTATCCATAGCTACATTTTAGGAAATGCTGCTGCTCGTTCAAAAGCACAAATTGAAAATTGGCAAAAATTAGGCAGCACATCAGATTTCTGTGCATGTATCCAATCTTTATACATATTTCTGACATATAATTATAAATTTGATAGTATAAATCTTATATATTTCATGGTATATATGCTGTCGAATGTCTTTATTTTTTACATTTCTGACATTTTGCAATACAGCTTACATCCCATGCAAGCTTACACCCCATGTAGTTTAGAAACATTGGGAGTTGCATTTCTTCAAATGCGACTTTTTCTGTGCCAGCAGTGACTGCAAAGCTCATATTGATGGACGGTAGGATCCAGGAGTTTTATGAACACGCATCAACACACGTCAAAATATGCAAATGTGTCCAAAACTCCCAAGTAACACGCGCAGGAACGCAGCCACGTTTTGGATATTTTCCATGCAAATATTTTCATGGTCGACCTTGTCCACTGTATCTCACTGTAACTTTGTCCATTATATTTAGAAACGCAAAAAAGAACTCACAAGATCGCCAGGTATCCCAAGAAGGGGCGCTATCCGAGAGCAGGTAGCCTCGCAGCAGTTAAAGACAGAGGAAAGCCGACAGAACTTTCTACAGACCATCTTCCACGGATTTTAAGCCACTATACAAAGAGTTATTCGAATGTGGGTATGTCTGAAATCTAAATTCTAAGTTTCGTGGATTCGGAAGAGCTTGGTCGCTTACAAATTGATGCAGTATTGAGGAAGCTATACATGTTGGAAGAATCCAGTCGTTTGTGGAGGCCTTGTTGGTCTGTTTTGGGAGGTTTTCAGGTCACAAGATCCTCTAAATTAGCTGCCATTGGCATTTGATTTAATTGATCTGTGTATTCATGGTCGTGAAAACGATGAAATGGTGCCCCTGGCCTCCCCTGCACTCGAAGAAATTCAAGGTGAACCTGCTCCTCTGCAGCCTGGAGGGCTTGGATCAGAGTGGGGACGTCAAGGGTTCGGAACTCGGGGTGAATGTGAAGTGGAAGGGCCCCTCGAAAGGAACATTGGGTTCACGTTTCAGGCAGAATGTTAAGAGGGACAGCAGCGCCGAACAGTGTGTTGGGGAAAATGGAGTTGTAATTTTGCACTTGCTTTTCCAGCCAGGGGAGCTACATTTCTTGTAGCAGATCGAGATGGGAAAGAGAAAAGCCTTGCATGAACCTTAACTCACACAATTGCAGCTTTTCTGGTCTCTGGAGAAAAACAAATTTCAGAATTTCAGTTATGCTGCCCCCAGACTCTCAAAGTGGGCAGATTGGAAGCATTCCTAAGAAGAGGTGGTGCGTCGGTTTCTTAAGCTGCCAGCTAGTTGAAGTGAACAGAAGCGGTGCCTACAAAGGTACAACGATATTTATTACATTAACATAGATAGGTGTGCCTAAAAAGGTAGAGCAATATTTATTAGATAACTTAGATAGGTCTACCTAATAATCTAAATGATAGTCACAGAAAGGTCTAACTGATAATCTAAATGATAGTCACAGAACTAAACGGACTATATATCTGACTGTTAGAGCTTGTATGAAATGTGAACAAGATTATGACTATTAATGTAGCGTACTGCAAAATATATACGTGACTACAACAAGTTTACATGAGATGCGAACATATTTATCACTATTAACAGTTTTGTTTGCAGAAATATATAAAACTTTCTGTGATGCGAACTAAATGTGTGCTAGAACTTTATGGCTATGCAAACCGCTGGTGCTACTGGCAATCTTCACGTTACAGAGGTTAATATGGTTGCTCCTTTCATACAGAAGGATTGGATTAATATAGCTGCTCCTTTCATACAGAAGGATTGGATTTGGAGGAGGCCATTGCACGATGAACACCTGCGGTTGCGAGGAAAACGCATCGTGCAGGAAAATAACCACATTGGCATGACTGTCACAGAAATTTTAAACCCTGTCTTGCTGTGTCGACGAGGAAACAATCCCATGCAGGGATAACGAAAACACAAACAGAGGATCCAACTCGACTCAAGGTTTGGGGCGCTTTTCCGACTGAAATCCTTTGCAGCCGAGATATAGGCAAACCATTTGCATGGCGGTTTACGTGGACGCCCAAGGGAAACTCTGTGGAAGCCTAAGGGAAACTGAAGAACATGCGTCAACATGCATCACATTCATTTGCATGGCTTCTATGTGGAAGCCGAAGGGAAAATGAAGAACATCACAGAAAATGGGCTATCGAATATGTATTTCGTAAATTAACATTTAATGTTTCTTAATTAATGCTAGCATTACTCAACTTCACAAAGACTTCACATGCGTTATTGCGTTATTTATCTTATGCCAAGTTTTTTAAAGCTAATGCATCGGTTTGGCCTCGGGAAAAGGCCAAATAAGATCTCCATCCATTCCATCCATTTTTGTAATTGGTTGAATAAAAACATTTTTGTAATTGGTTGAATAAAAACACTTGTCATAATTTAATTGATTTCAAAAAAATTGTTTAAATTATTATAAAAAATACTTTGCTTAAAATGATAAGCGTTTTCTAGGTTTCGGTGTTTAAGTAATACGGGGACTATAAAACGATTACTACAGTCCCTGCAGCCCGAAGGGGAAGGGACTAATAAAACTTAGTTTATTTAAACCCCCACCTCAACGCTTACTTTATCCGCTTGACAATATCTGAGAGGTGTTTCCCGGAATTTTTCATGAGAAACTCATTTCATTTCTCTGAGGGGTTTACCTTCGGGTTGACCCAAACAATTATAACAACACCTCATGTAGATCCGCTCTTCCACGTAGCTTATCCATATGGGTCCCCCTCCCACTTACGTTTCCAATTATTCTATTGGCTTTGATTCCCTTGCCTTCCATGTAATCCAGGGCCTTTTCACCCCAGAGTTTTCAATAAATATACCTTCTATTACCTCCACTATTCTATTTGCAGGGTTAATCAACCCTCCACATGGCCTTTTCGTTATCATATGGCATCCCCAATTGGACCATCATTTACCTTCCTTTAGATTTCACCGTAGATATCTTCACCTCGACGATTTCTTAAAGCATTCTTCTTGTTTCTTCTGGGATTTTGTTCCTGGGGTGTCATGGGAAGCCACATAAAATGACAAGTCACCTCGCCCCTTAATCAAATCACACCACATGTCACTCATTCAAAGTCATCATATCCAATTGGCGAATTGGTAAGAACACCCATGATTTAATTTTTGCTTTTACTGCCTTTGAAGTGTTTAATTCTGGCATAAATTAGTTAGTACTTTGATGTTGTATATATAATTGCACTGAATTGATGAGTTTTTATTATTATTGTCCCATGAATTGATGTTGTTAGCCCTAGTTTCCATTGTTACAACAAAGAATTTCTGCGAGTTTTTCTAGAATTATTGATATGGGAAAAGCCAAAAAAAAAGTATTGGTTCAACCACCAACATGGCCAATGCTAGAAGAAGTTGATGAGAAGAACACAAAAACTTTCTTATTCTCTGATATGGTTTTCACAATGGATTCTGGAATTTCATCATGGGATGTAATGTATAAAGCACCTCAATAGGAGTTACCTAAATAAGAAGACCCATATCCAACGATTGCAACTATTGATCGAGGAGGCAATAGGACTTCTGAGGTAACACTCCAAGATGCCCAAAATGTTGTTTACACAGAATTTCCACTCGATCGAGACTTATTCCCTACATTGATATGATTTTTTGGGTGGTTGAGAATGTGGATATTACAAAGAGGCAATTTGTCACATCCCATGACACGGTAATTGGTTCTTTCAAGGCAGAATATATCCAAGGTATGTACAAATTGTCTAAACCACAGATTGTGTATAGTGCTCAGTTTAAAGGTTTTGTATTAGAAGAATGCTATAATACTAAAAAAGAGCTTCTTAGTTTAATTAAAGAGTGGAGGAGGTACCCCAACAAACACAAAGAAGAATCGTCACATAAATACTCCATAGAATCCTTAGTTTCCCCTTTAAGCTATGTTGTCTCCATGTTATGTAGATTACTTGCTTATCAAAATGTCTCACAATTTCCATTGGACTGGGTTTCACAATCTCATGGGTATCCTTTCAATTGGACCGAAATGTTGTCTAACAATATTTCCAAACATATTTTCTATTTCCATATCGAACGAACGACCACCCATAATCCTCTTATATGTAATATTTCGTAATGGATGTGACATGTTTGTCTTTGGACTTTCCAGTGATGGGCTGGAAATGGACACTTGTTGATCCTATTCCCATCAACATTCATCACAGTAAATTGTGGAAAGATAATTACTTGGACCATGTTTACCAAATCTGTGATCTTATTATGATCCCTATTTATAAAGTCATTTTCAATTCTAAACCTCTAAGAATGTCTTTAGCTTCTATGGATTGTTTATCAAGAATTGTTGATTGGTTCTCTGAAGAAATTTTTACTTGTGCCAGGGTTTTGGGAAATTATGCTACTTCGCATTTCTTGCCTCTGTTTATCTCAGATAGATTTATGTGCATAGAGGTTGCTCATTACACATTAAGAACAGGGGTAGCCCTTGAATTAAAAAAGCTTCGAAGAAAATCTAGCCCGATTTCCCCTTGTAAATTGGTATTTCTACTCTGCAAAATTATAACCATGTTGAAAAGGAGTTAAAGACCATTTATGCTATAAAATTGGCTACAATTCCTGTGAAATTTCATGATCCTACCAAGTTAGTTGAGGGAATAACAATTGTCGTGAACATTAGGAAATATGTCCATGACACTAATCATTTTGATGAAATGTTATGTGGAGCCATTTCTTATGAATATCTTTGCAGAAAAGTTAAATAATTTCCTCCAGATAGTTATCAACATTTATAGTTTACAAAAACATAAGAAGGGCTCTATTTCCACTAAATCTGTTGCAATTTCCAGAAGAAGTAATGTCAGCAAAGGCTGGAAGTTCTTCAACACAAGAAGCCACTTCACAAACAACTATGCATGTACAATTGCCTCATATTGATTCTCTTGAACAAACAATCTCAAAAAATATAGAGGTTGGAAACATTATTAAGGATTGGAAATTGTTTGAAAATATTTGAAAATATTAGTTAAAAACTTGTTCACCAAGTAAAAAAGAAAACCATGCCTGACATTAGAGCTAAGGCTACAGTTGAACAACAATCAACTTCTTGTCCTAATGCTCCTAAAATTTCTCTTGTAGAACCTAACATTATTGCTAAAACACCTATTAGTGTTTATCCTAGTGCAGAAACAATTTGAGTGTCTCCTAATCCTATTATTTAGTTTGATATATAATAAATACTACATATCGAAGTATTTTATAGCCCAAAGCACAAGGAAATTCTCAAAAAGAGCATAAAGAAGAGGAAAGTAGATGAAACGCAAGTCTTGTCAACAATCACTGGCTTACTAGAAACTTCCTTGGAGGTAATTTAGGAAGGTTCATCAACAACACCTGATAAATAATATGAATAATTGACCCAATATGTAGGAGTTTATGCTTTTTCTAGCATTGATAAAGCAACAAAAGTCAGACAATTCATCAAACAGAAAAAACGAGAAGATCCACTAGTTGGAGCAAGACAGTGTGCATATTAAAGTAGAGATGTAGATTAATATTGGTTCAATTAAAAGTCAACTTGAATATGAGACCAATAAAAACGATGAATTGCAAGAAAATGTAAAGTTGGTTGAGGACAATTTGATAGACCTTGCCAAGTTTCAGCATGAAGTTAATAGGATCAATCAACAACTTCAACATGAGCAAGGATGGTTTTGTCATAATTTGAATAGAATACAAGTTTGAGAAAATCTAATTCATTCATTTCTTAGTAATATTATTGAGATGGAAACAAGGTATGATGAAACAAAACAGAACTTGACTCAACTCCTTTCATGAAAAGATGATCAAAACAAACATCTTCCCAAATTTCCCGGAATTATAGAGTTTCAAAAAGATACAATTCTTTATGCTTAGAAGGCCAATATTCACTTAGCCATGGAAATATTCACAACAAGACAAAGGTTTTTCGATACTCTACTTGAATATATTTTACAGTCTCTCAAGGAGACAAAATTATTTCCAGTAAGCTCAGAATAAATTCTTCCCCATGTCGAGGCATTAAAGACACAATTACATGAGGACAGGGTGCAAACCCTCAACAAAATTGAATAGTTAAATATGGTAAATTTTGGAGAAAATTGGGAATTCATGATTAAACTACATGGTTATCTACAGGTTACTAAGGCAATAAACAATCAAATCAATCAAATGTTTCTAGTACTAGAAGCTTAGGTAGACAAGTGTCGAATAAATATTAGACCCAATTTATCTCCCAAGTTGGAAGAACTTCTAGAATTTATTAAAAATGGTAATTAGCCACAAGATCTCTCACAAAAAATGTTCTCAAAGAATAATAGCTCACATCAGTTTGAGCATAGTAACAACTCCCTATTTTGGCATTTTTGTCACTATTTTAGTTGAGAAAATAAAGGAGATAAAACAACTCTCCTCCTTTGACTTTAATATGTTTAAACAACACTCGGTCTAGAACAAGGGGTTCTGAATTTTTTCTAAGAAAAGGCCAAGTTGAATTTTTGTACTAGTTTCTTTACTAATATAAGTTGAACCAATTTTCATTCCATGTCTCAACAAAGATGAGCAAAATTGGTATTGTTATTGGTTTTGCCTTGCTTAATTTTTTTATTCGAATCGTTTAAGTTTATTCATGTTTACGATCAAAAGATTTAATAATTCACTGTTGTCTTATCGTATATAATTCACTGTTGTCTTATCGTATATGCCATTTGTAAGCATGTCGATATATTCATATGTGAATGTTGTTTAAATTTTTAATTCAATTAACTACTTAATCAAATTAAACATTTCCTTTACAATTTGCTTTTGATCAACCAGATAACCTGAGATCTAAATTTCTAGTTGTTCAAGTTATTCTCCACTTTCACATATGCATTAATACTCGAGTTACATATAGATTGTATGATATATTTAGCTTAGAATGTATTTTATTTACTCTAATCACTTAGAAACTTATCTCCACCATTCTTATTTCATTTATACATCTTATCTCAAAGTCTCTATTCTTTGGAGAAATCTCTATAAGAGTAACTAAGCCCAATTTAAAACCAGTTGGAACCACCATCCCAAAAAAAAAATATTATAATTTGGGGCTCTAACTAGGTTGTTTCCCAATTATAATTTGGGGCTCTAACTAGGTTGTTTCCCAAATGTTGATGAAGTCATTATGGCCAACAATAGAAACCTTAATAGGCACTGCATTGCCTTCAACACATTATTTTTCTCTGTTATCTTTGTTTCACTCATTACTTTTCTCTCACTGTCTAAGCATTGGATTCATATTTAACAAGTGATAAACCCCTTCTTTGCTTAACTCTTCTTCTTTCTAGTTTAATATTTCAAAGTCTATATCTACAAAATAAGGGGGCAAACTAATTAATTTTGGGTTTTCTCCATAATTAAATTGGAATCACACTCAACGGTGTTTTGTCTACGAGCTATCATTTCCAAAATTTCAATAATTTTAATATAGGTCCTGGGTATTGATTCCTTTCAGTCGGGAATTGGTGCCAGAGAACAACATGTAATATATTGATCTAATATTAATATGGAAGAGTCAATGGGAAAATAAATAGAATAGGAAACATGACACCTGTTCATGTTTCTAATAACACGAGCTTCATATTTCTGCACATGGGAAAATTCTCATAGTTACAAGTATCGTGAAAATTAAGTGATTTTATCTGCTATTCTTGATGATGCAATTATCACTTCCATGTTGCCTTTTGGGGGGGTTTGTGATTTCTCTATCATTTTATGGCATCTTAGAATTATTTATAAAACTTAGGTTTGTATAAATTTTCCACCAGTTAGGCAGTCTAAAAATTGATTCTTATGCTCAGATAATTAAAAACCAATTTTATTATTGTAAATAGAGTTCTTTGATTATTAAAATTTAAAATAAGTACAATAATTTTCATTAAATATGGTTAACTCGGCAAAAACAGTGCAATCAAATGTAGTTTCATTACTAAAGGCTTCACTAAAATGTCTGCTGCTCAAAATATTTTCTTGAGTCATGTTTGTTAGTGTGGGCTACACGATTATATATTAATTGACATGACAACATCCATTTGTTGACTATGCCAAAATTTGAGTGTCTAGTCTTATGGTTGCCATAATAGTTAAACAATTTGATTCTTTTTTTAAGGGATGAAAAATTATATTCTTTTGAAAAAAATCAAAGCTAGAGAGAAACTTAGTTCATGATTTATGTATTAATTGATCTTATTTCAAAGAGTTGTGATGGTTGAAGTATCACCAATGATCAATCATTAACACTTGACCTGAAATATATATTAAGTAGATTTAGGAGAACTATGAGCATATTCAAATCCTTGTTTTTCATAGACTCATTCTTCAAATTTCTAAATTTTAAAGTGTGGAATTTTATCATATTAGAAAAAATCTCAACTCATTATCATATTATTTAACAAATAAAGGATCCACCTTGGAACAAGGAGTGTTGATCTTGGATGATGAAAGTTCGTATCATAAACCAATACCATGATAAGAACTATATTAACTTAGAATTTGGATATTGTAATCAGAATTAAAATCCAAATTAAGACATTCCTATGTTGGTCTTTCCTCTCCCTGTATGCTAGAGGGTGATCAGGAGGCTTATCGATAGCTTTTAATTTGAGCAATATAAGAGTACTAAATTCATGGATTTCTCGGTACATAAATCTATTCTGCATATTTTTGCATGGAAATAACACTTATGAACATATATGGTCTATGTCAGGAGATTGATCAATTATTGTTATCCTTTTTTGCAAAATCCTTCATGACGACAGGTAACCTAGTGATAGGAGGCAACTTGAACTTCTCCCTCAGGGCTTCTGAGGTCTAGGTACCTCACGCTCAATTTAAGCCCATCTAGAGGAACAAAAATTCTGGTAATGTAATGGTGGAAAAAAGGTTAGACAGATTCTTGATGTCCAAGGATTATGTGGAGAAGGTACAAATATTTTGGATGTGACTAGGGTCTGGTGGAGACTTAGATCACCACCCAATATTTCTCGAAATTAATAATGGCAGTCCAAATCTAGGAAGCCCATTCAAATTTAACTCCTTGTGGCTTCAAGAAGAGATTTACATTTAACTAATTCAAGAAACTTTGAAACCTTACAGAAATGATGTGCCCCAAAAAGTAGCCTATCAATTCATGACAATCTCAAATGAGTGAAATAGGGCACGATCCAATGGGAAAAGCTTAAGAGACTTAGGGAGGAGGAGGATATCATGTCAATTGAATAATGGAGCCTATGGTAAGGGTTGGATACTAGTCACAAGAAGAAGAGAACAAACTTAGAGAGTTAGAAAGAAGGAAAATAAATATTCTTCAAACATTGGAGACTGAAGAGTAAGGTTGTATGGCTAAAAATTGGAGACGAAAATTCCAAAATCCTCCACAATTACGCCAGGGGAAGGAAAAGGATAAACATGATTTGGGACATGAAGAAGGATGATGGGAGTTTAGCAAAATCATTTGAGGAGATCACTTCAACAGGAAAGAACTTTTTTTCAGACCCTCTATCAAGCCCCAGAAGAAGCCTCCATAGCAAAAGTAATTAGAGTCTTCCAACTTTTTCCATTGTTCAGAAAAGAGGAAGATAACCAAATGTTGATGTCCCCAATCACAAGATGAGAGCTAGAAGGCACTCTTATTTCCATGTAGAGGGAAAAGAGTCTGGGCTCGGATGGCTGGACTATGGAATTATTCTAGGTTTTCTTTGATTTAATAGGAGATGAACTATTAAGGGTTGTTGAAGACTCAAGGATTAATGGAAAGATATACACACCATTCAATTTCAACTTCCTAACATCAATTTTGAAGGTGTATACCCCTTGAATTTTGAATATTATAGGCCAATTTATTTATGTAACTCCTTATATAATATTATTGCTAACATCATTGTTGTCTAACATAGACCCATAAACCTTCTTCAAGCCACGGAAAATCCTCAGCCAACTCTTTACTTCCAAGGAAAAAAGTGACCCTATGTTAGATTTCAGAGTCTATGAAGTTAGCGACATAATTTTCGTTCTACCATCAGTGATCAAAATCACTCTTTTCATATTCATTTAATGGGTCCCACTCAAAAAAAAAAAATTTATCATTCCACTTGGTCATGCAAAAAATTCACTCACTGATGGTAGCCCTAGTCATAAAACCTCACTCTCCTTCAAAAATTCACATTTGTTGGCCCACCTTCATGTCTTGTTGAGCATAAATCAGTCTTGAAAGCTCATTTCACCATGTCATTATGTCAGTCAAATTCAACATGAAGTCTGGTCATTCAAGTTCCATTTAGGTCACTAGGTTCATTTTTCAAGGTTCAATAATACTCCATTTCATCTCAATAAGGTTAGCAAAAGTGTGAGAGTGATTCAATAATACTTCTTTATCATTTGAAGAAGAATTGTCAGCATTTAAATATGATTTTTAAAGGTTTTAAATTATGGTTTCAAAGTATGATTTTCATACCAACGTGTAATTTTATTCAAAACAGAGATGTAATTTATTTTTTATTTTATATGTAATTTATTTTTTATTTTATATGTAATTTTATGCTCATTATATGTAATAATTTATGTCCCAAGCTGCCAACTCAAATTTCATCTGCCAAACTGAAGATAAGCAAAATCAAAGTGAAAAGTGCCAAATTCCAGCAACATCATCCTGCAAAGAAGAAAAATCAAAGAAAAAGGGTAATCAACAATGTTTTCAAAAAGGTGAAATGAAACATTAGAAAAGTTGGTTTTTAATCTAAATTCAAATTCACTCAAGTATTAAAGGCTTCTTGATGCAGGGGCATTAGGCACAATAAAATACTTTGTATCTAAGTAGACATAGGGGGTTCTCATATTTTTAAATTCTCATGTAATTATTAGTATTTTGAATAAAATAGTGAGGAATTGTAAATGTTCTCTAACCACTAGAGAACATGAGGGAAGTTGATTAAGTTAGGAAGGTGAAGAGTTAGTTTCAGTTATTTTAGGAATTGAGTCTAACTTTAGGACTTTCGAGAATTCCAAGAGTCTTTGTTGAGTTGTTAAGGAAGTTGAACTGATTCATTATTGATTTGTATAAATGTAAGCCTACGGGCAGATAGAATAGGGAGAGGAGCAGAGTTTTATTAAGTCTACAGGCAGTTTGTAAAAGGGGCCATCAATTTGAAGATCTGGCCAAACAAGAAGTTTGTAAGTGAATGCTTTTGTATTTGACTTCATATATATAATGAGGAATTTGTTTCTCAATTCTGTGTGAAAAATATATGTATTCTTGACTGAATTCTGTATGAAGAATATTTGAATTTTTGTGGGAAATTTGAAACTCTGTGTTAAGGCTGGAATGGTGACTCTGTGTGAAATAGAGGGTTGATATAATTTTCACCCATATCATTGAGAAAGATTCATCACTAAAAGGATCGATCCTATTGAAGAAAGTTGTACTGGCATACACCCTTTCGGTATGTCAACCTTGGTTGCAATTGATAATGGAGTAATTGAACACAGAATGGTCTGAAGATTCATTTGGGGTTTCTGTTGTGGATCGGACCACAGAGATCGGATCCAATTACATATACGAAGGTAAATTGTGCGGAATGAATGTCTGCGTGGGTTGGAGACAGAACTTTGGCTTGTTCAAACTATGCGTTGAATGGAAGCAGAAATAGACGCAGTGATTGGTTGTACCATGGACGCAGAGTGATGGAATAAGTGTCACGGTGTTAAGTTTCTAAAGAGCAAACCTGAATTTAGAGTGCAACTGGAGAATGAGTTGGTGGACAGTAAGGACGGAATTGAACCCGCTGGCAATTAAAAGGATGAGGAATCCTCTTTTTTAAGTTGAATATCTGGTCGTGGCTTAACCAAACCACCGAGAATCAGATTCGATGGAAATAAGTGTAGCATGCCAGAATCATGGATAAAAGAATGGAAAGAGTGAAGCGCTGGAATCTGTAATGATATAATGAAGGATTCATTCAGAATAACAAAGGTGGTTTCGGTGGAACCTTGCAAAAGAATCTTGGTGAAAGTGCAACGGAACCATGAGGCGGATTTAAACCCACAAGTGGTATTCGCGTAGTTTTTAAGAGGTAAGTTGTTTTGTGAAAATTTGCGTGATACACTCCAAGAAGCGACATGTAGGGTAGAGGTGGTATTGTAAAACCACAAACCTCGCATGAATTTGGAGGATTAAATCACAAGGATTAAAAAAACGCGATATTTGTCTGATGGTCAGTGCTGGAAGATCTACGGTGGTCACGTTGCGCGATGTACAAAGGTTAACGAGGTAAGTCGCTATGGGGCCGGATCAAGTTTGATGTTGACATTTGAAATATAAAACAAAGTTTAAAACATTGTGGACCCGATATATGTTATAGACTATGGTCATGAGTTATCGTATCGGAGTTTAATCATAAAGTCTGTGTAAAGAGAAATAAACCCGATGATTGTTTAATTTGTTTCTGTGAGACCCTTGAAAAAGGACTTCGCTTGTGAACCAACCATTGGGTATGGATTAATGGGGTAAGCTGTGGGACCGGAGAGCATTTACATATGTTATCGTTTGGGGTTTAAACCTAGGCTGAGGCTTTATATTAATGTTTATAACATTTGATTTGGGGAATGTTGATATATGTTATGGCAAGCCGTGGACACATATAATTGATGAGGGTGAGTACCATTGAGTCATTCGAAAGTTAATTCGAATAGGCAATAGGCAATAGTTTGACCTTGGAGTTATAAGTTGAAATACTATTCGAATGTTAATTCGAATATACATGTGATGGGTTTTAATATGGCTTCCAACCATAAGTTTTAAAAGGGAACCTTCGCATATGAAGTACAAAGGTGGGTTTAATTAAGGTTTTGACCATTGTTTAAGAAAAAGCTTCTGCAAGGAGAATTTGAATCTGGGCGGGATTGTTTGGCTGTTAATAACCATGAATTTAAAGATAGCTTTTGCGTAAGTTTAAGATTTCCAGATAGAAAATTACATTGTCGAGGTTACCCAGAGTTAAAATTAATTGGGCCTAAAATACTTGAATGCAGTTTTGTATGAAAGGGAGATTGAAGATTGTGGGCTTTAAATGAAATTGCATTTATATATGTGAACTAAGAGTAGGATGTGGTTTAAGAAGGTTAGCACGGGAATCATGTGGTATCAGAGCTGGAAAGGCTCTGTTTGAAGTAAAGGACCTTTTTTAATAAAATCTAAAGGTGTGATGAGAGAAGAGGGAAGATCAGATTTTTAAATCTGATGTGCAGCAGATACACATTTGCAGTGAACAGGATTTGCAGAATAGAAATGAATGAAGAACAATATCATGCAGGGATCTTGCAGGTAAAATAATTTTAAATCTGATTTGAGATTTATGATTGCAGAATTATGGTTGCAGGAGATAAAGACAAAGTTTTTATGGTGAAGGCAGTGAACCTGATATTCAGCTAAAGGCTGGATAGGGAGAACAATTGCAGTGTTCTCAAGAGAAGGTGAGTTGATGAGCAGTGTTTAACTCTGGTTTGAAGAATTGTTTGCAGAATTCAGATTGTAGGCAATTGAAGAAATCTCAACAAAAGCAGATCACGGCTTTGAGAGCAGCGATAAAAGAGCCCAGCAGAGGATTCTAAGGTGAAGAAGAAAGTGTGGCAGAACCTAGAGGATTCCCAACAGAGGTTGGATGAAAGAAGAACAGATGTGTTCTTGAAAAGTTGCAGAGTGAAGCCTAGAGAGAGCAATGAAGTTTCTCAAAAGGTTCCAGCAGATAGGGGACCAGTACTTGCCAAAATCCCAGATCCAGAGGAAAGGATTGGTGAGGTAAGTTGCAGCAGGAGAGCTTGCTGTTGCAGAGGCTTAGTACAGCTTGTGAGTGAATGAATAATGGTGAAAGAGATTACTACTGATATTCATAGTAGGGATTGCAGAGGTTCTGAGAGAGGCCACAACAGAAGAGAGAAAGAAGATGCCAGAAAAAATGGCATGAGGAAGAATTTGACTGATGCAGAATATTGGAAAGAGATAGCTGAGATCAGAGAACAGTTTAATAAACTGGAGAGGATGGTAGAGGAAAGCCAGAGAGTTGGTTGGCTCATGAAGAAGAGAGTAAAATGGCAACCATTATAGTTGAGGTTGAGGCAAAAGGAGATTTACTTACTGAAAGAAGAACTCAGAGCAGCTGAGTTGAGAAAAGAAGTTTCTAGTTGTGAAACAGAACAGAGTACAGGTGAATAATACAGATCTCTGAAGGATCTTATGAACCATGATGAAGACTTAAGGCAGCAAGAAGTTTGTCTTGCTGAAGAGAAAATCATTGATGATTTCCTGAGTTATTGGACAAGTCCAGATCAGCTGGATGATGTAAAGCCTTGTATTCTTGAACCTGACAATTGTGAGGTGATTACAGGTTCTACAAAGGAAGAGGAACTCATATTTCTTGAGTCAAGGATGGAATTTGAAGATTCCACATGCAGATCTGTTCAAAGGGAAGTGCTTGAGAAAGCAACCAAGACTAAAAAGTCTTGTGGTTTTAGAACTAAGGATTTGTGTATGTTTGCAGGTACATCACAGGGAGATGAACAAGCTTTAAAGTTTGTTGAGGAAGAGAAATTAAATCTGAAATCTGTTCAAATCAATGCTGAGATAGCAAGATCTCAAGAGGAATTGAAGACAAAGGAGTCTAATGAGAATATTCAGCAGAATATTGAAGCAGAGAGAGAAGGACCATCTGATTATTGGTCAAGAACAAGTGAAGGTATAAAAGGTTGTGTGAGGTTTCCAAAATCTACTCCAATTGAAGTTGTTGAATTGTATAGAAGGTTGGATTTTCAAAGAAGAGAATGGGAGAAACAAAGGATCTATGCACAAGATAATTTGTTGAGGAAGCAGGGTAGGAAGGTCTTCATGGACAGTGTTCATGAAGCAGAGGATGGAGAGAAGGAGAGACTAGCTGACAGTCTCATGGAGGATACAAATCAGCATACTAATGTGCTGACAGAGGAGTTGGAAGAAGACTCAGAACACCATACTGATGTGTTGTCAGAGAAGGAAGAGGTATTGAGACCTTTTAAATTTAGTGTTGAACGTTCATGTGTTAATGATGCTGGAAAAGAAGGACAACAAATGGAAATTGTCAGGAAATTTAATAAGAAGGAAACTATGTTAGCTGAAAACATAGTGAAGGATCATCATTTTAACATGGTGACTGGAATAGTGGAGATAACTTTGGCAGCTGAGGAGAAAGATAGTGAAGATTTCCTGAGTGCAGAAGAAGACTTGGAACTGGAGAGAGAAGAATTGGTGACTGGATCATCAATTGAGGCCATTGGGTCTTGTAATTTTAACACTGACAGTTTGATTGTGTTCACAGGTGATATAGAAGACAATCCATCATTTGGAATTGTCTTGAGAGAAGAAGAACTGTTGCAAAAAGAAGATGAGACAGTCATGTCTCATATGCAAAAACTTGTTACTGTTGGTGAGTGAGAAGAATTGGCTTGTCTAATGGACCAAGAGCAAACCGTGGGGCAGATTTTTAAAGCTGACACAGTGATGAAGAATCATAATTCTATTCTGATAGAAGATGAAAATGCAGAGCTTGAAGAACTTGATTTGATTGGCAGAATAAATCAAGGGGATAAGGGACAATTATTGAAGATTGTCAAAGAAGAAGAAGAAGATGCTGAATTTAATTTGCAACATATTGAGGATGTGAAACAAGTACAGAAGAGATGGCTGAAATGTTTGTTGAAAACATTTAAACAGGATATTGCAGACACTGAAGTAAAGATGCCTGAAGCTGTGAAAGAAAGAGGAGCAGATACTAGTCTAACAAATTTGATTATGTTTACTAGTATACTGAATAAGTATGTTACTGCAGGAAGAGAGTTAATTGATAATTTCCCTTTTAAAAGTAAATGTGCAGGTGCTGAGCAAAAAAGGTTGCAAAGGGAGATATCTTAAGAGATATTCAGGAAGTTTTGGAGGCATCAACAATCAGGGGGACAGCAAGAGCAGCAGCTGAAGCAGCATGTGGGGTGACATCTGCAAGAGTAAAAACAGTGTTAGCAACACTTCTAGCGAAAGAGGCAACATTGGCATCAGCAACAAGGTTGGTAGTAAAAAGGGCAGTAGCAGCAACAACAGCAAAAACAGCTACAGCAGCTGAATTAACAGGAATTGAAAGCAGCAGCAATGGGCAAAGTAATTTCCAAATAGAAGATAAACTGGACAGAGAAATTGAAAACATCAAAGAACTGATGATGAAGGTGTCTCAGAAGCAGCAGACAGCAGCAAGAAAGCAGAAGGATTTTATCAAAGGAAAGACAAGAGCAGAATGTGAAGGTACAGCTAGTGGTAATTTGCAGAACAAGATATGGAGACCTGGAGAAGAGCAGTTGAAGGATGATGCAGCTTTTGGATAGAAGAAAAACAGAGTATGGGATCCAAGAGGCAGAGATTAAAGACACATAATCGAGAGATCATGAACAATTTGAACCTTGGGAGTCTGATGCAGGGGCATTAGGCACAATAAAATACTTTGTATCTAAGTAGACATAGGGGGTTCTCATATTTTTAAACTATTAGTATTTTGAATAAAATAGTGAGGAATTGTAAATGTTCTCTGACCACTAGAGAACATGAGGGAAGTTAATTAAGTTAGGAAGGTGAAGAGTCAGTTTCAGTTATTTTAGGAATTGAGTCTAACTTTAGGACTTTGGAGAATTCCAAGAGTCTTTGTTGAGCTGTTAAGGACGCTAAACTGATTCATTATTGATTTGTATAAATGTAAGCCTACGGGAAAATATAATAGGGAGAGGAGCAGAGTTTTATTAAGTCTACAGGCAGTTTGTAAAAGGGGCCATCGATTTGAACATCTGGCCAAACAAGAAGTTTGTAAGTGAATGCTTTTGTATTTGACTTCATATATATAATGAGGAATTTGTTTCTCAATTCTATGTGAAAAATATATGTATTCTTGACTGAATTTTGTATGAAGAATATTTGAATTTATGTGGGCAAGTTGAAAATCTGTGTTAAGGCTAGAATGGTGACTATGTGTGAAATAGAGGGTTGATATAATTTTCAGCCATATCATTGAGAAATATCAATCACTGAAAGGATCGATCCTATTGAAGAAAGTTGTACTGGCATACACCCTTTGGGTATGTCGACCTTGGTTGCAATTGATAATGGAGTAATTGAACACAGAATGGTCTGAAGATTCATTTGGGGTTTCTGTTGTGGATCGAACCACAGAGATCGGATCCAATTACATATACAAAGGTAAATTGTGTGGAATGAATGTCTGCGTGGGTTGGAGACAAAACCTTGGCCTGTTCAAACTGTGCGTTGAATGGAAGAAGAAATAACGCAGTGATTGGTTGTATCATGGACGCAGAGTGATGGAATAAGTGTCACAGTGTTAAGTTGCTAAAGAGAAAACCTGAATTTAGAGTGCAATCGGAGAATGAGTTGGTGGATAGTAAGGAAGAAATTGAACCCGCTGGAAATTAAAAGGATGAGGAATACTCTTTTTTAAGTTGAACATCTAGTCATGGCTGAACCAAACCACTAAGAAGCAGATTCGATGGAAATAAGTGTAGCATGTCGGCATCGTGGATAGAAGAATGGAAAGAGTGAAGCATTGGAATCTGTAGTGATATAATGAAGGATTCGTTCAGAATAACAAAGGTGATTTCGATGGAACCTTGCAAAAGAACCTTGTTGAAAGTGCAACGGAACCATGAGGTGGATTTAAACCCACAGGTGGTATTTGCGTAGTTTTTAAGAAGTAAGTTGTTTTGTGAAAATTTACGCGATACACTCCAAGGAGCGACATGTAGGGTAGAGGTGGTATTGTAAAACCACAAATCTCGCGTGAATTTGGAGGATTAAATCACAAGGCTTAAAAAATGCGATATCCGTCCAATGGTCAGTGTTGGAATATCTACGATGGTCACGTTGTGCGATGTACGAAGGTTAACGAGGTAAGTTGTTGTGGGGCCGAATCAAGTTTGATGTTGAAATTTGAAATATAAACCAAAGTTTAAAACATTGTGGACCCGATATATGTCATAGACTATGGTCGTGATTTATCGTATCGGAGTTTAATCATAAAGTCTGCGTAAAGAGAAATAAACCCGATGATTGTTTAATTTGTTTCTGTGAGACCCTTGAAAAAGGACTTCGCTTGTGAACCAACCATTGGGTATGGATTAATGGGGTAAGCTGTGGGGCCCAAGAGCATTTACATATGTTATCGTTTGGGGTTTAAACCTAGGCAAAGGCTTTATATTAATGTTTATAACATTTGACTTGGGGAATGTTGATATATGTTATGGAAAGCCGTGGACACATATAATTGATGAGGGTGAGTACCATTGAGTCATTCGAAAGTTAATTCGAATAGGCAATAGGCAATAGTTTGACCTTGGAGTTATAAGTTGAAATACTATTCGAATGTTAATTCGAATATACATGTGATGGGTTTTAATATGGTTTCCAACCATAAGTTTTAAAAGGGAACCTTCGCATATGAAGTACAAAGGTGGGTTTAATTAAGGTTTTGACCATTTTTTAAGAAAAAGCTTCTGCAAGGAGAATTTGAATCTGGGCGAGATTGTTTGGTTGTTAATAACCATGAAGTTAAAGATAGCTTCCACATAATTTTAAGATTGCCAGATAGAAAATTAAATTGTCGAGGTTACCTAGAGTTAAAATTAATTGGGCCTAAAATACTTGAATGCAGTTTTGTATGAAAGGGAGATTGAAGATTGTGGGCTTTAAATGAAATTGCATTTATATATATGAACTAAGAGTAGGATGTGGTTTAAGAAGGTTAGCCCGGGCATCACTTCTTGACATCATTTAAAACTCAATTTTCTCCTACAAACACCAAGCAAACACTCCAAGGGAGAGAAATTTTCAGTTTCTGGGCAAAATTAGCAAAAAACAGAGTATAGGGCGCATATCCTTCAGACAGGGCACAAATCCTTCAGGCATTGTGCACAACCTTCTGCGAGGGCGCACCGTCTTAAGCGAGGGCCCATAGCCTTAAGGCATTGCGTATATGTCCAGAAAGGCCAGAATTGCTTCAAACTTCACCAAATTTGCCTCCAAAAATTCAGAAAATGTTTTTTCGACCTCCAGCAAGTGAGTAAAGGTGTCTTCCATCAGATATCTCCTCCTTCAAGTTTATTTGTTGGTGTTGTGAAATTTGTTTGATATTTGGTGTTTAAAATCATTTAAAACCCTAGTATTTCCCTATTACACTCACAATTCCTAATTTGCAGTCCCCTACACCTTCACATCCTTCCTACGTTGCAAAATACCCATTCACAAAACCTTGTATTACATAATTCCCTTTCCCCTAAACCCTTTATCCCAATTCCCTAAGCCCTAGGTGCTACATTTACCTAGGCTCCCATTCCCAAAATCCCCATCCTAAATCCCATCATACTACCACTCCTTATCCCCTCCCCCATTTCATACATCCCTAGCACCATCTCCTTCATTTTCCCTTTCCCATTCCTCATTCCTAAAACCATATTCCACATCATCACACTTCCCTATGGTTCTAATAAAAACACCATGGCAGAAAAGGAAAAAGTTATGCTAGATGAGACACTTGAAAAGTATGAGGTGTTTGATGAACAATATGAACAAACATCAAGAGGAAAACCTATAACTAGAGGGTTGAAAAGATATCTAGCTCTAGAAAGACAAAAAGAAGCTCAGATTGCTGATCAGCTAACCCTAAATGAGAAACTTGCAATGGCGATCAATGAAAATAGGAAGCCATGGCTTGATATATCCAATCAGCATTTGGATAAGCTTTTGGCAAAGGCTAACAGAGAAAATGACCTATTGAGGAGGAAGATCAAGCATCATTCCCAAAAGGAGAAAATTGCAATGGCCAAGCTCAAAAGAGCTAATGTAAAGGTTGAGGCATTGACCATGTTGGAGGAGAAAATAAAGTTAGACATAATTGGATAGGCTTCACTCCAAGCCTAGCCACCTCACCAGCACTCTCTCCACCAATTTTGATGCATTTTGAAACATTTCTGCAAAATCTATTTTTTTCTTATAATTTCTAAACAAGCACATATCATAAATTAGGTCATATGTGCAACACCCTAGGCGTTGCGCAAATGTTTCGATCACTTTTTGAGGAAAAGGAGACAACCAATGGATTCCTAAGGATAAATACATTCCATAAAACCATTTTTCCATCCTTGATTTGGAGATTTGACAGGTGAAAAGGGAGAAAAAACTAGCTAAAAATCACATTTCTGCCCCTATTTTGGGCTAGGCGTTGCGCACAGAGTAGTCTTGGGAGAATGAAATTTTGAGGGGTCAAATTAGCTTCATTTTGAAAACTGGAGGAATATTCAGAAAGAAGACTTGAAGGGCTTTCCAACAAGCCATTGTGGGCCTGATTTGGACACCTATAAGTCAGTCAAAATCATCCTTGATCAGAGAGGGCACATATGACACATCGAGGGCGCATATGACAGAAAAATGGCGCATATGACCATTTGCTGATATTTTTGGTTTTTCATTGTAATTTTTTACTTTATCTCATAAATTCATCTTTTTACCTATGTCATTAAGCATGGTAATTGTAATTATGTTGTGGATAAGTTACCTAGGGGTAGATTCAATAGGTAAATGTACTCATCAAAGTCAAATGAATCAATTTGAATGCAATTAGGGAGGAGTCACTTGTACCTTCCTACACTCCAGCTTTCAGTTCAGTATTTTTTGGATCTCTTCCTCGCCTCATGGATTCGACCCCTGAGGATTAGTGAATTTTTTTTTTTAAGTCTATTTGTTCCCTTTCTTCACTCTTAGCAAGGTTTGGAATCAGTTTGGATGCTAATGTATTGATCAAGGACTATTGTACTCAGTTTTGGCCAGTTAATAAAGAAGAGTTGCAGCTATTTTTTGGGATACATGTGGTATGATGTTTATCATTGCTTTTCCTTTAGTTTCATATGCTATAATGTGTTCTCTTCATGTTCATTACATATCTATTGTATGATCTCTTTCAATTTTATAGGCAGAATGCATGCTTTTCTCATGCTCTGTTTAGGGAAAGTTATCATAATTTTTCCATTTTCCTATGTTTAGGAAGAATACATCTCCCATGCTCTTCCTAGCTTCTAATCAGTCTTAAAACCATCTCATCACAATCATCAAAGTGCTAAGCCTTATTCCTACCTTACCCCATTGAATTTCTGCAGCCCTATCTCATTTTCCCTGACCTAGTTCCCTTGACCATACTTTCATCCAGCAGCCCAACCAAAATCAATTATCAAAACCCCTAAATTCACCATTACACATTATTTTGTCACCATGACATTTGACTGTCCATATAGGTTCATCACTACCTATAATGTTCTCCCTAATGTTCCTAAACCAAGTCTTGGAATTGGAGAAAAGATCATTAAAACCCTTAAAAGTATACCTCTGCACTTTTTCTAGCCCTTTCCTGTGGGTTCGCTAATACTTGTCCTATAGCCTGTGGCACCTCCTGCACATTCTGCTATTAAAACCTACGGACCCCCATTAAAATTCAAATAAAGGAAAAAGTAAGTTCTAGAAGCCCAGCTGGTCAAATATTCTCCCAACTGGAAGCTTCTAGAGGCGCGATCAGTTAGAGTTCTATCCCTCCACTCATGGAGCTTATCCCTTAGTCTATGGAGCTCAAATCCCTTCATGAGAGGAATAAATCCCCCTCTTCATGGAACTGAAACTACCTCCATTTCCCTATAAATTGAGCTCATGTTTCAGTCTCAAGGGTACATTGTACAAAGATTGTAGACATACATGTTAGTTGTTGAAGAAATTCTCAAGAGATCATACTCTCTACACTAGTTGTTGTTGGCATGAGAATGATCACACCATTATGTCCATAACTCCATGTTGGTTCAAAGAGAGGAAGGCTTGTCAAACTAAAGGAGGAACGATTGTTCAGGACCCCAGGAGAAACTTGTACGACATCAAGGCATCAAGTTGTAAAGTTACTCTTTTCATTCAAGATAATACATATGGATCTCCTTTTCTCATTGAGTTGTTCTTTTGCTTATTTGAATAATTCAATACTTAGACTCCTTGATCACTAAGTTATATTAGTTGTTCTTAATTATTATATTCTGCAAGTGCTTTTAATTATTTTTTCTATCTTTGATTGTAGGTTCTACTTATTGAAGAATCCTCTTTCGAGAGACTGGATAAAAGACTGCACTGAACGTTGGATTTCAAGGTAGGGGCATGTCCTCTTTCTTTGTTTATAATAATTCTGAATTGCAAATAATATAGAGAAAACGATTTACAAATGGATGTTTGTTTCTAACTATTCGTAGAATACTAGAGAGATCGCTCTTGTTTGCAAGAGGGATTAATCCGCATAACACTCACACCTAGCCTAAAATCATAATCCATTCAGCCTCCTAGGTTGTGTTTTGTGGAGAGAGCCCTCTCTGATTTGGTAGGGCTAGCTACCAAGTTAAAAGCCTGGTCTTTGGTTACCTCTGTTGGGATTCCTTCTTCAGCCTTGGGAATCTAGTGGAGTGATAACATATGATATCACCTATTCTTGTGGAATGTCTTACATAGGGCAAACCAGTAGATCCTTTAAATCTCGATTAAAATAACATATAGTTGACACCTACCATAACTACATTTCAAAAAAAATCATTTTTGAACACTCCCATAATACCAAGCATCTTCTTTGTTTTGAAAAAACCAAAATCTTAGCTTTTTCCCCTTCCACTCCAACTGGGTCATCAGGGAAGCCCTAGAAATTGAATAGCATCCTAGCAACTTTAATAGAGAATATGGTTACCAATTAAGCAATTCCTATAAACTCGCCATTGATTTCTTATCATTTAAACCACATCCCTCTAATATAAATTCTAACCCTTCTTAATCCCTTCTTCCTCTTCCCTCTTTTATTCCTTCATGTTCCATGTTTCTTTCCCTTTCTTGTTACTCGACCCTCCCTTTCTTTTATATATTTGAATTTTCTCTTCTATCATATAAATCCACCCCTCCCCTCCCTTTCTTCCTTATAATTTTCCTTCTTTTGATTATATTTATCTCTTTACATCATCATTTGTATTCCTCATCACATTTATTCCTTTATAATTCTATCTAATTCTCGTTAATATTTAATCATTTCTTAGTTCAATTTGATAATTCATTTTTCTTTTTCTTTGAACTATATCAATCTCATTTAATTCTAATAATAATAATATAATTAATAAAATAATTTGTAATTCTAGTGATAATATTAATTAATTTACAATTCATGTAATGATATTAATTAATTTGATTGAAATTATTATAAATAATAGACCAATTCTTAAAAAACGAAATTTAAATTTAAATTTTTAACCAATTCAAATGTATGGATTTTTTACTATTGACCTATTTTTACTTTAATCTACCCAATAGGAGTTTCAATTATTTTTTTAATATTTTTTTAATTTAATTCATTACTAAATATTTTGAATTTATTTCTATATCTTTTCTCATTTCATTCTTATAATATTAATATAATTAATAAAATAATTTTTTATTTGAATAATAATATTAATTAATTTGTAATTCCAGTAATGCTAATATATATATATATATATATATAATTCTTTTCTTTTCTTTTCTTCTCTTTCTTTTTTCTTTTTTTTCCTTTTTTTTTTCTTTCAAGCTGCAGGTGCTGCGACCATGACCTAGTTGAAGACAGCGCAGTGCCCTGCTGCCTGCTCCTGTACGTATGGCCCCTCTGGAGACCATCCTAGAGGCAACCCCTCATCCTGATCAGGCCCAAGCTTTTTCGGCTTTGATCAATTCATTAAATCCTCCTCGCCCTAGACCAGAAATCTCGAAATTTGTCAAAACACTTGAAGGTATTCCAGAAGTCGCCCTTCCTCTAACTATCCCGCGTATGGCTGCTCTTTATTTTGCTGAGAAGGGTCTCATTGGACAATTCACTGCTCTGTGGCTCTCTCGGAAGACTGTTCAAAAATGGGTCGAGCGCAACTGGGCAGACAAGATCAGTGGAAATTTTTCAATCAAATTTTGTGGCAGAGGCTATTTCACTTTTCATTTTTAAACCAAAGAATATAAGGATTTGATATTCAGGAATGGACCATACTTCATGGAAACCATAGGGCTCTACCTCAACAAATGGACTCCAGACTTTGATCCTGAACTCGACGTGCCAAACGTTGTTCCAGTTTGGGTCTGGCTTCCTCATCTCCCCTTGCACTGTTGGGGTGATGACTCCATTCGAGCTATTGGAAATGCAGTAGGAAAATTCATCAACCGAAGTGAGCCAAAGGACAACATGCAAGCTTGTGCCAGGATCTGGGTTGAAGTGGATCTAGGTAAAGGTCTTCCTGAAGCGACTAAGATTAAAGTTGACAACTGGACCCATATACAGCAGCTAGACTACGATCAAATCGCATTGAAGTGTAAGGTATGTCACAAATATGATCACTTTTCTAATAGATGATCCAAAGTTATTGATATTGAGAACCTGGATCCAGAAACCCAATGGGAAACTATTAAAAAAAAAACTGTTTCAAACCCTAGAAACACCGGAAATCCTTTAGCGCATTTTGCCCCTCCCCTCAAAGAATCCTTGTCCAATCCCTCCTCTTCCTCTCAGAAACCCCCTTATCCATCCCCTCCCTTGCCTCTACCAATCCCTTTCCCTCCCTTGCCATCTCTGAAGATGACCCTCCTCAACCCTCCATCCCCATTCATCTTTCATCTCCTCAGCTCTCCCCCTCCAAATCTTGCCCCCCCAACTCTTCTTCAGAACCCTCTTCTGCCTAGATCACTAGAAACACAGCAAAAGAACATGGAGAAATCCTTAAAAAAACTGTCCCCGGAAGGAAGTCCTCCAAACATCACAGAGATGAAGCTGCCTAAAAAGATATAGCCCTTGGAACTTAGCACCCTATAGAATCCTTCATTCTAGGGAAAAATAACAAAGAAGAAAGTCAGAATGAGCAAGGAGGGAAGACAGGTCCACATCCTGCATTCCCGAAATGATGAAAGCCCTCTCTTGGAACTGCAGGGGTTTAGGGCACCCCTCAAAAAAATCAGCTCTAAGAAACCTTATGAATCAAGAAAAACCTGACATCATTCTCCTTCAAGAAACTAAACAAGGAGATCAAGACATGGAAAACATTATAAACAGAATGAAGAACTATATAGGCACACACATGGAATCTAGGGGTGCCTCGGGAGGAATAGCCACCATTTGGAAACAGAATGTTTGGGAGCAAAAAAGAGTTGTAAAAACTAAAAAAATGGATCAAAGTAAACCTTCAAAGTACTAAAGAGAGCATTGAGATCCTTGTATACAATATTTATGGGCCTAATCATCACAAGGATAAAGAAGCTTGTTGGATCACAATGAAAACAGATATAGAAAATGAGGACAACAGAAATTTCATCATAGGCGGGGACCTTAACTTGATCTTGCATGCTAATGAAAAAAGAGGTGGAACTTTCAACTCGGGTCCTTCAAGAGACCAGCTTGAAATCATCATCCAAGATCACGATTTGGTTGATGTCATCCCAAAAAATCGCAAATTCACTTGGAATAATCGCAGAATTAGAGTGGGAAACATTATGGAATGACTTGATCGATTCATAGTGGTTGTACCTCTCCTCTCTTTCTTCTTTGTTGCCTCCTCCTTTATCCTATCCTACTCAGCCTCAGATCACTACCCTGTCACCCTCTCCCTCGGTGACTAGCCCTCCCTCGTCCCCCTCCCTTTTAAATATAACCCCCTCTGGAGTGATATCCCTGAAGCAAGACAGATTGTTTATTATACCTGGCAGCAGCATGTCAAGGGGTCTCCTTTGCACATTTTGGAAACAAAGTTGAAGAATGTTAGAATGGATCTTAAAGATTGGGCCAAGCTTCAATACAAGGAACCCAAAAAATCCAGAACAGAAATCAAAGTAAAGATCAAAGCTATTCATAATTATATTGATACTCGTGGAGCAAACCAAGAAAATTTAGACCAAGAGAAAGAACTTTACTGGAACTTATATAAAATCAATAGGAAAGAAGAGGAGAAGTGTAGGATCAAATCTAGAAACTTGCGGCTCCAAGCAAGTGAAAAAAACACTTCTTTCTTTCACAAACAAGATACGGTTCGAAAGACAAGGAATAATATCTCATCCATCATCGATAATGAAGGAATAATTCAGACAGGCCAGGAATGTAAAAGGTTGTTGCCTTTAATCACTATAAGAACCTACTCACTGAACCAGCTGTGCCTAAGGATTATTTGGATCGCTTAAGTCACTTACCAAAGCTAATCACGAAGGAGATAAAAATCACCCTAAAAAGAGATATAGAGGAGGTCGAAATTCAAAATGCCATATGGTCTTTACAACCAGATAAGTCTCCGGGTTTGGATGGCTTCTCGATCAGCTTTTATAGGACCTATTGGGACTTAATTAAAAAGGATTTAGTCAAAATGATTTAGTGGGCTCAAAGGAAGAAGACGGTTGGGGGATTTACCAATTCCACCTACCTCGCCCTTATACCCAAAGAAAACCACCCCACCTCCTTTTCAAGGTTCAAACCTATCTCCCTATGAAACTCCTCTTACAAAATCATCACTAAAATCCTTGCCACTCGCCTTAAACCCCATCTTCCCAATGTCATCTCTGAAATTCAAGGGGGATTTATCTCTCAAAGAAAAATTTCAGACAACATTCTCCTTGTTCAAGAAGCCATTCACTCGAGTATGATGCGAAATGAGAAAGGTTTCATCCTGAAGCTTGACCTTGCCAATGCCTTTGACAGGGTGAGACATTCCTTTCTCATCTCTGCCCTTCAAAAAATGGGTTTTGACAATGATTTCATTTCCTTCATCAATGCCTGTATTTAAAACCCCTGGATCTCTCCCCTTATCAATGGCAGTCCAGCAAATTTATTTCAATCTTCCTGAGGTCTCAGACAGGGTTGCCCCCTCTCTCCCTTTCTCTTCATTCCTATGGTTGAATCCTTCAGCAGGGCCTTGGACCACAAGCGCAGAGTATGCCTCATCACTAGAATCAAATTCAGAAATGGAGTCAATAATATGAACCACTCTCAATTTGTAGATGACACCCTTCTGATGGGCAGTGCCACCTCCATTATTGCCCAAAGGTTCAAATCTCTTCTTGAAAAAATTATGCTTTACTCAGGAGGGCTGATAAATTATCACAAAAGTTGTATTTATGGATGGAATGCTACAAATCACACCATTCATAGCATTGCACAAATATTTGGAGTCTCTTACAAACTGAACTAGGCTTATTTAAACTATCTTGGGATGCCAATAAGTGTTGGACCTTTGAATTTTGAGGTATAGAACATCACAATTGACAAACTGATTAAAAAAAAAAAAAAAAGTGTAGTAGTGGGGATCTTTCTGGCTGAACATGGCTGGGCATTTAATCCTCCTTAAATATGCCCTATCTTCTATGCCTTTGTACCACTTTACCTTACTCAATCCACCTACCAGCATACATCTAAAAATTGAAGCATTTCTAAAAAAATTTCACTGGTAAGGAGGAAAAAATACAACTTAGTCAAGTGAAGACAAGTTATGCAAAATCAAGAAAATGGTGGGCTTGGTATTCGTATCCCAAAACTCTTGAACAACACTTTTGGGGGAAATATTGTGTGGTACTTGATCAGTGGACAACACTCATGGTGGAAACAAGTTATGGAATCCAAATATCTCAACTCACCAAGACAGAATCTCCTTGACCACGACATTCCAAGCAGGCCTTGCTCTAGAATCTAGGCATTATGCAAGAAAGCCATCCCTTTTATTACCATGAATATTTCCAAATTTCCTCAAGGGGGAAGCAACAAAAACATCTGGAACAACCGAATTATGGGGCAAGCTCCTCTTAAAGAAAGGTTGAGTATACATCGAATTCAAACCCACCTTCGGAATTATGATTTAAACACCTTAGCTCAGATCTCAAGATGGGATGAGCATTCTAACATCTAGATCGATTGGGATTTTTCGCATGTCCCCTCTCATCTTGAAGATGAACTGATAAATATCAAAGTAATGCTTCATGGTGCAGCACCTTTGTTGAAAGGCAGTGAAGACATTCTTCGATGGGATCCCTCAGGGTCGTCATACTCTATCAAAGTAGCTTATTTTCAACTTCTAAAAGAGCAGTTCCCATCTCCTCAATGGCCCATATGGAAGCTCGTCTGGAAGTCTGAAGACATACCAAATATAAAAGTCTTTATATGGACTCTCCTCAAAGGTAAGATCTTAACCTCGGAAAATTTAAAAAAAAACAGGTGTACATGGCCCATCTAGATGCCAATTTTCAATGCGCAGAAGAGACTGCATTTCATCTCTTTGTGAAATGCTCTTTTGCAATCCAGTGTTGGAAATATCTCACTTCTTTCTCTCAGATCGATTTAGACTCCATCAACACTACTCCAGACTTGATAAAAATTTGGAAAAAAGAATATCCATGGGGGGAAAAGAGCAAGAACATAACCAAGAGGGTCTGGGACACCCTTCCTTATGTGCTTCTCTGGAACATTTGGTTGGCAATAAATAAGATGATCTTCAACAATAAAAAATCATCTCTAAAAAAAGTCTGCAATAAGACTTAGAACCTCACCATAGAAACTACTCTCTCAAAAAG
This sequence comes from Pinus albicaulis, assembly GCA_034641835.2. Classification (NCBI taxonomy): domain Eukaryota; kingdom Viridiplantae; phylum Streptophyta; class Pinopsida; order Pinales; family Pinaceae; genus Pinus; species Pinus albicaulis. The sequence continues at coordinate 628,537,378 of CM076581.1, read as the reverse complement.
CACTGATAATATCAACTTCAGCGATCTTCAAGTAGATGAATGCAATTGTGTTTGGGGACTCAACTATTATCATCAACATGATGTTAAAATACTCTCCAATCCAAAACATAACTCTGCATAGGATCATCAGTAGATGTTGCACTTTGATTAAAGATATGTAGGATATCTCCTTCCATCACATTCTCAGAGCCAACAATAAGCTTGCAGATAATTTGGCTAACAAAGCCTACAGAAGACCAACCGGTCAAATCCACAGTCATGATGGCCTATCCTTCACACCTCTGCCATGATCTTATCTCTACCAAAATATCTTTTTTGCTGGAATCTCTGCAAGAATCTCTCTGAACTTATTATACATCCCCATCCCTTCAACACCTCCCCTCCCGTGACCTTATCTCCTTGATCTTTCGGCCACGACTCCCTCCTCCTCCCAACCCGTCCTATTTATTCCTCACTCCTCCTTGCATCACCTCATTACCTCCCAGATCGCTCTCTCCTATTTTACTTCAGTCTGCTTTGGAAGTGTGCCACGCATCCCTTCTTCTTATTTCCTTCTTACCTGTTGTTGCCCTTAGATCTGCGTTGCATCTCCTTCTCTACCATTTTCTGCTCACCCCCTGTCCGCTTCCCCTGCTCTCTTCTCAGCAAGCTCCTTTCCTTCCGCTCCCTCCCTACTCTTTTTTCTCCCCCTCCGCATCTCTGATTGTCCCCACCTCATCATCATTCTTCATGGCACGAAGTGAAGACTGCTTCCATTGTGCTGACTTGCAGGCAGAAATGGAACAAATCTGAGCAGAGGATCCTGGATGAAAAGCAGCAAGTTGATACGAACCTCCTTCGGCACAGGGCTCAGTCCCTGTAGAATCAACTCAATGAGCTCACCAACCGCTGCTCACATGTGGAAGAATCTCTTCAGATTCTGAAATATATTTTAGAGAAACGTTCAGCTTCAAGATATAGCTCAAACAACATGAGAAATATCGGTCCTGAAGACAACACTAATGCATCAACCGGATGGCTAATCAGCATCGATTGATCCTCATTCCTCCTCTCTCTTTTTTGCATATGTATTTTAAATTTGTTCTCCTTCTTTCTCAGTTTGTCAGAATATATCCTAAATTTGTAATGCAGTATAATTTGAAAAATCAACATAACGGAGGCTCGACATTTGTGTTTGCTACCCTCCTTGTTTATCCACAACTGCATCGGATTGTAACAAGGAAATATCTCCTTCCTTTTTTTCGAATATAATATAGCACCCGACCTTGTTAAAAAAATAATAATAATAATATTAATTAATTTGTAATTCCAGTAATGATATTAATTAATTTGACTCAAATTATTATAAATAATAGACCAATTCTTAAGCAACAAAATCTAAATCTAAATCCTTAACCATTTCAAATATTGACTTTTTTATTTACTCTACCCTATAGGAGTTTCAAATACTTTTTAAATAGGTCAATTTTAATTCATTTCTAGCTCTTTTGAATTTATTTCGATATATTTTAACATTTAATATATTATATTTCATTTATATTCTTATAGTCTTAGTCAAAACTTATTATTTATACAATGTTCAGTCTCACTTTCCTTAACGGTTACTTTCCTCCATTCTCTATATATCTTGGTCAAGCACTCTTCTCATCATCAGTCAAGATTCATGTCCCTAAAAATGGGTGAAGTGTTCACCCGAAACGTGGTGAAAATTATCAAACTGAATACACAGATTATTAGAAGTTCTCAACAACATCTTGAGGCTTGTTTTCAACTAATTAATATCCAACCTTTAGTGAAGACGACGATTTCTAATGATTTTTGTTTTCTTTATTTTGTTCATGGAGGTATTTGCACATCAATGTGAATGCTCTAATTTCAAGAATTATTACTAGTATTTTGATCCCTTAAATCTATGGCTTAGTCATTTGAATATTTTCTGATGTGTATTATTAATTAGATCTAGTTGGATTGATTGGAAGCATTGTTTTCCATTCAACCCATGATCAATTCTAGTGAGTGACACGTTGGGCTCTTAACTGAATATATTGTTGTATTAGTTCAAAGTTAATTAATTTTTGCAACCTACAATATTTACAATCCCAGAGACATTTGTTGCACACAAATCTTGTGTAATTATTTATTAATACCACAATTTTTATAATCTAATTTCTCAAAAATAAAAAATAAAAAATATGTCAATTTCTAAATTTAGACTTTTGTGATCTATATTTTGTATATTGAAATTCTTTCAGTAAAAATCACATTAAAATTATTGTGTCTATGTGTTTTGAACTATCTAGTGTGATTCATCACCAAGACTAAAACAGAAAGTCTTATTTTGGAAAGAGATTAAATAATGAAAATAATAGAAAGAAAAAAATCCAACAAATGAAATAAAACAATCATATCATGAATACAAATTTTAATAATTGAAATAGCATTTCAACAAACAGTGAAAAATATATTAATTAATAAATAAAAATTCATTCAAAATAAATAATAAAAATATATAAAAATTGAAAAAAGAAGATTTCACTATTAAAATCAAACCTAGAAAACATAACCAAGTGCTTAAAACTAAAAAATATATAATAAAGAATAAAAACAACAAAACAAAATTTAAAAAAAAAAACAATAAATTAACTAAGGGGCTGTCGTTTCCAGGCAACGTTTTAGCCCGGACTCCGGCAGAGATTTTTAAAAAATCCGGCAAAGATTTCATCAGAATCATGTTTGCAGTTGTTAAACTTAAGTATTTTGAGTGCCCTAGAGGATTTTGGTAGTTCTGAATCCATTTCCAACCTCAAAAATGGATTTCAAACATTGCAAGTACCTGATTTCTTGAATTTAAGTTGCCCGGATTCCGGCAAAAAACTGTCGTCCGGGCTAAAACGTTGCCTGGGTAGACTACTCCATTAACTAATACATTAAAACTAATTCTCAATAAATAATTATAAAAGGTCAAATTAAAATTAAAATAAATAAATAAAAATCAATATATTAAAAGACCATAACTACATGGTCAAAACTAAAGAATTATATATAGTCAAAATTAAATAATTATAATTATGTATATATATGAGAGAATATATTAAATTAACTAAAATATTAAAAATAATTTCTCAATAAATAAATATAAATTCTGCAAAAATATACTATTGCAAAAATTAGTAAATGATGATTAGCATAACCACATTAATAAATGTGGTTGATATTTGTTAATAGACATATATCAATCACATGGAGAACCATATTAGTAAATGTGGTTGAAAAACGCCAATAGATATAAATATAATATGGAGTTGTCTTTAATGTGACTTTTTCGAGTTTCTGGTGTCGGAATCCTGCGTAATATTTTGAGGTGAAAACATGATTTCTGTTATTAAAATGATTTTTTGACTATATATATGGATTCATCACTCTGAAAAATCCTTAGGGCACTTTGATTGTGTAGGGGTTACCCATCAAGCTTGTGATTTCAATGAATTTCTGCCGAATTTTAAAGAAATTAGACCAGAAAAATCCACCAGAAAAACTTCCAAAAAGTTTTAGTAAAGACAACTCAAATCTAATATTAATGATAATCTTGATATTAATATTGATAAATATATAATAGTAATAGTAATTTTTTTCATTCTGGAAACTTCCAATTCGAATTTCCAAAATAAAATTTTCAAAAAATCTAAAATAATAATATTACCAAAATAATAATAAGTATTATTATTATTATTATTATTTGAAATTAAATTTAATATTATTAATTAATTAATATCAATAATAATTAATTAATCTATTTTATTGTTAATTAATATTATTATTTATTTATAGAATTTTGGCTTCTGTGATTCATCGTAAAATTATGTAGAATCTTTTTCGGTAATAATCACATTCAAATGAACATTGTCGATCGTTTCGAACCAACCAGTGTGGTTCATCATCAGGACTAGCGCTGAGAGATCGTTTCGAACCAACCAGTGTGGTTCATCATCAGGACTAGCGCTGAGAGATCTGATCTCTCAGCGCTAGTCCTGATGATGAACCACCTTGGGTGGTGCTCGATCCTCCTCCGACGCCTAGTCTGATGATGAGCCACAGCTGGCAGACAGCATGACCATGTGTTCATTTAGTGTGTTTGCTTTTTTTTATACATAATTATTATTTATATTGTTAATTAAATTTAATATCATTATTAATTAATTAATTAAAATAATAACTAATTAATGATTATTATTATTATTGAAAAATAAAATATTGTTTTTTCTATAATTTATATTAATCTTTGTTAATTAACTACTATCAAAATCATTTTAAAATAAATATTGTTATTACTAATTAACTATTATTTTTGTTTCTTTGTTAAGTTGTTTGTGATCCTTCAAGCTTGACCTGTGGCTTGAGGAGTCGCGACCCAAGGGCATCTAAGTTGTTAAAAACACCCAGGGATCGCACCCGGCCTTGGCTACACCAACTTTTAACTGACTGGTTTTTTTAGCATGTCTCCTCCCCCTGGCACAAGGCACAACCACCCCTTGTGAAGTTTGATCATGGATCACCTTGCTGATGAGGTCAATTCTCAACTAGTTGTGCTAGTGGAACTTGACTACTAATTTTATTTATTTATTTATTTTTACTAGAAGAATCGGCAGTGGAAGTGGTATCGTACTCGCACGACACGGGGTCGAATCCTGCTGGCTACCCCTATAATCTTAGGAGGAATTGCTGAGCCCGCAACAATAGCCCCTCGGTTAAGATGGGACTTGAACTCGTGACCTACACCACGGCACGAACGTCTTAGCAGCACGTTCGCTTGCCACTAGACCAAAGCCCGACGGGCTTACTAATTAATTATTATTATTATGATAATTTTTATTAATTAATATTGCTGATATGATATAAATATATAAATAATATTGTTATTATTTAAAAATATTAATAATTTTAATCTTATTATTATAAATAATAAGTTAATTAATGGTAATTCATTATAATTAATAATAATTTTAAATATTATAATAATGATATAAATCCAAGGGAATAGTAAATTTCAAGGGATTAATTCTAAAACTCCAAGGTATTACAAACCCAAGAGAATAATATTAAACCCAAGGGATTACTATTTATAACCCAAAGTATATAAACTCTAAGATAAATATGATTGACCATGGTTGATTTTCATATTGAGACTATCTTCGTCACAATGTGATGTTGGACCATGGTTGACCATGATTGATTTTCATATCAAAACAACATTTATCATAATGTGACGTTATTGCATGGTTGACTCTCATATTGAAAAAACCTTTGTTACAATGTAACGTTGGACAATGGTTGACCATGATTATAAACCGAAGGGATTTATATTAAAACCAAGGATTAATAGTATAAACTCTATGAATAATATTATACCTTAGGAATATGAACCCTTAGATTAACAAACCTAAGTGAATAATAAACCCAAGGGATTATAAATCCAATGGAATAATATTAAGCCCAAGGGATTAATATTATAAACCCAAGGTATATAAACCCTAAGATAAATACAATAAACCCTAAAGTAAACATGGTTTACCATGGTTAATTTTCATATTGAGACAATCTTTGTCACAATGCGATGTTGTACCATGGTTGACCATGATTGATTTTCATATGAATACAATCTTAGTCACAGTGCAACATTAGACCACGGTTGATTTTCATATTGAGAAATGTTTTGTCACAATGTGACGTTGGACCATGATTGACCATAATTATAAACCCAAGGGATTCATATTAAACCCAATGGTTAATATTATAAACCCTATGAATAATATTAAACCCTAGGAATATGAACCCTCATATTAATAAACCCAAGGGATTGATATTATAAACCCAAGGGATTAATACTAAAAATGCGAGGGATTATAAACCCAAGGGAATAATACTAAACCGAAGGGATTAATATTAGATATCAAATATATATAATAATATTGAGACAATCTTGTCACAATGTGACGTCGGACCATGATTTATTTTCATATTGAGACAATCATTTTTAGAATGTGGCGTTGGACCATGGTTGAATGTGATTGATTTTCATATCGAGAGAATATTTTTCACAATGCGACGTTGAACCATGGTTGACCGTGATTTATTTTCATATCGAGACAATATTTGTCACAATGCGACCTTGGACCATGGTTAGTTTTCATATTGAGAAAATATTTATCACAATGTGACGTTGGACCATGTTTGACCATGATAATAAACCCAAGGGATTTATTAAACCCAAAGACTAATATTATAAACCCTATAAATAATATTATAACCTAGGAATATGAAACCTTATATTGATAAACCCAAGTTATTGATATTGTAAACACAGGGGAATAATACTTAAAACCAAAGGGAATAATATTAAATCCAAAGGATTAATATTATAAACCCAAGGTATTTAAACCTTAATATAGATATTATAAGTCTTAAAATAAACATGGTTGATCATGGTTGATTTTCATATTGATATTATCTTTGTCACAATGCGACATTGGACCATGCTTGATCGTGATTGATTTTCATATGGAAACAATCTTTGTCACAATACGACATTAGACCATGGTTGATTTTCATATTGAGATAATCTTTGTCACAATGTGATGTTGGACCATGGTTGACCATGATTATAAACAAAAGTGATGTATATTAAACCTAAATATTATTATTATAAACCTTATGAATAATATTATACCCGAGGAATATGAACCCTTAGAATAATAAACCCAAGATATTGATATCATAAATCCAAGGGAATAATAAACCCAAGAGATTAATTCTAAAACCAGAAGGTATTATAAACCCAAGGGATTAATTCTAAAACCCCGAGGTATTATAAACCCAAGGGATTCATATTATAAACCGTAAGATAAATATTATAAACCCTAAAATAAACATGGACGACCATGGTTCATTTTTATATTGAGACAACCTTTGTCACAATGTGATGTTGTACCATGTTTGGGCATGATTAATTTTTATATCGAGACAATCTTTGTAACAATGCGACGTTGGACCATAGTTGATTTTCATATTGAGAAAATTTTTGTCACAATGTGGCGTTGGACCATGGTTGGCCATGATTATAAACCCAATAGATTTAAATTAAACCCAAGGATTAATATTATAAACCCTATGAATAATAACACACCTTAGGAATATGAACTCTTATATTAATAAACCCAAGGGATTGATGTTTTAAACTTAAAGGAATAATAAATCGAAGGGATTAAGTCTAAAACCCCAAGATATTATAACCCAAGGGAATAATATTAAACCTAAGGGATTAATATTATAAACTCAAGGTATATAAACCCTAAGATAAATATGGTTGACCATGGTTGATTTTCATATTGAGACAATATTTGTCACAACGCGACACTAGACCATGGTTGACCATGTTTGATTATCATATCAAAACAATCTTTTTTAGAATGTGACATTCGTTGATATTCATATAGAGAAAATCTTTGTCATAATGTGAAATTGGACAATGGTTGAACATGGTTGACTATGATTATAAACCCAAGGGATTTATAGTAAACCCAAGGATTAATATTTACACCATAAGGCGTTATCCTTTGAAAACAACTCTCCCAGCAGCGACTATGTACTAGTCTGTACCATTGGATAGGATGTTAGACGATTGAAAATTTTGAGGCCATAGGATTAATAATTAGTTAATAGCTAAGAGAAAACAATTAAGTTAAAAGAAAATTTACATTTTCCATTTTAATTCTTGCTTTTAGTTGTGTTGATTTCCTTCTTCCGTGCAGGGTTTCTCTTGCAGGAATTGTGTTATTTGTTCATCGGTCCTTTCTAGACTCAGTGTAGAATTTACAGAAGGTTCGAGTCGAGTGTTGCGCTCCACTTAGAGCAACTTTACTGATTTAAAAAATAGAACCCCAAAAATCCAAAAAGTATGATATTCAAAGTATGAGACTTCAACCTCTAGAACCCATCATTGTTTAAATTCCTCGACTCTTCGGCCGTCGAGCTCAAATGGTTTCTCTTCTTAGTTGTATTATATACAGAGCCTGACCCATCTTATCAGGTACCCATCTTCGTATTGCATTTAGGTGATATATAGTGAGAGCCCTACCTAAGGGATATATCGACCATGTATATACTATCCAGGAACCCCGGGTCTATTCAGTTTATTATCTTTCATATTCATACATTGTGAATTGATAGGCTTATATACACACTTTGTATACATTTAGACAAACCCATCTTTGTCTTATATGCTAGCTAAATGGATTTGAGTCTTTAGCTCATTAAATCCACATTCGAATCATGTTGCTCGAATTAGATCAATATATTCACATTCAAAATATATGTGTAGATTTGGGTTTGAACCTTTAAATCAATGTTCTAGTGTCTGATATGAAGCTAAATATGTTTTGTTTTACCGTCGCAGGAACCACTCTCTTGCTCTGAAATGTTGGCTCTGTCTCTGAATTGAACCCCTTAGTATTGAATATGTTTTCCCTTCATTGAACCTGGGAATCATGTTAATGAGAAGGGGATGGGGAGTTGGCAGTGGCCAATTCCTACCAGAAGAGTCCTTCCATAGTTGGGGGAGTTATGAAAATTCTATGAGGAAGATAGGCAGTAGGCTCCATGACATATTGTTTACAAGGTCTTCAGTTGCGCTGGAAATGACTGAGATTCGAGCTAGGAGTGGGAATAATATGAAGAGGAATTTAAATTGGTGGGACTTAATTTGGTTCGGAATTGGCTTTGTTATTGGTGCATGATTTTTTTTTCCTAACAAGAGGTTTGGAAACCGAAGTAGTTGGGCCTGTAGGCCTATTGTCTTATGTTATTTCAGGAATGTCTACCTCGCTTGTTGCCTTCTGTTACATTGAATTTGCTTTGGAAATCCCAATAACATGCAACGAGCTATTTGATTTCTTTTTTATACTTCATGCAAGATTTTGTATATGGGAGTCAAAATAGCCCTTATTTTGTTACCTATCAATCTGGTGATTCTGTACATCAGATATATCATTGATACTCACATAATATTTCCATAATTTATCCTCTTCTTTCTAGAAATGAATGTAGGTTCTTGTGTTGTAGATTATCCATGACTGCCACTTTTGTCATGACTCAACAGTTGTCAAACATTTTATTATTTCTTATTTCTGTGACTTGTCTTATAATTGAATTTAGGAAGAATGGAAGCTTTCATTTTTGAGATTTAAACAAATTTTCCAAGTCATAGATTTAAACAACTGTACAGAGGTTCATGTCATAGATTTATGTATGGTTGCCTGTCGTCAATCGACATTATTATACACTTGATTGTGTCTTTGTCTTATAATTAAGTTCAAGAATAATAAGTGCTTTAATTTAGGAAATTTCAACAAATTTAGTTGGCCTAGAATTGCATTTGTGCAGGTACATGTGGATGTGTATCAATTTGCGTTTTCTTAAAGTTATATGCTAAGCATGGGACTTTAAGGAGAGGTAATTATTACTTTAAATTAATATTGGTATGGAATCAGATGCACCATTCTCCCCTTAGTTAAATTTACTTAAAATGCCAGTTTTTTTTGCAAATTTATCAAGCAGTTACTAGCCCCATCACTGACACAGAATTTTAGAATCAATTTTTTTGAAAATTTATCAAGCAGTGTCTAGCCCCATCACTGACATGAAATTTTATAATCGGGATATTGAAGAGCGGAACTAGTTTAAAATTCCCTCAGATCACCTATTTCCCTCTTAACCATTTATTAGCGCTGGAAATGCAGATGCAGATCTAGAAAGCATCAAGCTCATTTAAAGTTAAATATTTGACTCTGAGATGCACAAAAGATATTGACGCACCAATATATACATATAATTATGAATGTTATAATTATATTTGGAAGCATGCAAATACACTCCAGAAGCGGTACGAGGGATTGGTGCTGGTATGAACTAGTGAAATTAAAGGAAAAGGAGCATGGTATTGGATACACCCTTGAACCTATTATGTTTCAAAATCAAATATTGGAGTTGTCAAGGCTGTTAAAATGCGTTGTGGGCTCTGTAGTGCCTTGTTTTCTGCTTCAAATAATATATCTTCTACTGGTACGTCCATTATGTTCTTTTTAAAGAGGAAATTCCTTTAATATCGATTCCTGACCAACCAGTCTTCTGTCCAATCAAATATCTCAATCGAACTGTATTGGGAAAACACTCATCGATATGCTTCTCCTTTTACAACTGTGATTCCAGTGATTCTAATGTAAAAGGACCCATGTGGGAAACAGTCTCATGGTAAAATTATGTTTTCTTATGTAGGAATTGTGATTTTGAGATACATCCATGTCCTCATTTACTCTAAAATATCCATAGATGTCATTTAAGGATGTCCAAATTCTTTGTTGAACTTTTTTTAATTAGGTGTCCATTTCAAGCTTGACTCCAATTACATATCCTTGATTAAGGAGCAGGTCTAAGTTTAGTCCAATAACTCTTGTTTCAAACTTTTAATTGTGTTTACAAAAAAAACCTTTTGCATTATTTTATGTCGTGCTAAGCATATTTGTCAAACTTTCAATTGACGCTACAGATAAACAGTTAATTGTATTGAATTTAGATATGTTAGGAGTACCTAACATATATGGCGATTGCATTGAATGTCGAACTTAAGCATATTGAAATCTAAAAAGTACCTAACATTGAAAACCAGAATATATAACATACTAGATAGACTAGACATCATATTGAAAGGTAGGCATCCCATATAAAAAAGTATTTGAAGGAAATAAATACAAGGTAGACAGGTTATACGTAACATATCAAAGTCGTAATGCACGTATTGGATTGGATAAACACTAATTCAAGTCATATTTCTGTACAACAAACTAAAGTTATCATCCTGGATCAAACTCGTCAAATTCTTGTCTCCAGTTGCCACATGTTTCTCATTGAACATTCAATACATCAACGAAATTAAAGCTATGCAAAAAAACGAATTTTCAAACCCTGATGAAAAACTGGAATGGTTAACAAGTTGTGCCCGTACAGAAAAACTTAAAGCAAGATTTGGGAGATCCATTGGACCATAAACGAGTATCTTGAAATGAAGCTTTATGGAGTTTACATGCATAAATCTCATAAATTCAAATTCCTATTTCCGAACAAGGTTACAAGCATAATTTTCGAAATTTCAAAATATCTGAACTCATAAAGGATTTTGTGAGCATGGGAGGTGTTGTCGCTTCTTCGGTTTCAAGTTTTTCGCTTTCAAATAATACATCTTATGTTGGTACGTCACTTGAGTTATTTTTAGAGAGAAAGTTCCTTTAATATTGATTCCCGGCCAACCAGTCTTCTATCCAACCAAATGTCTTGATCGAGCTGTATTGGGAAAACAGTCATCGGTATGCTTCTTCTTTTGCACCCGTGATTCCAGGGATTCCAATGTAAAAGTACCAGTGTGGGAAATAGTCTCACGTTAAAATTGTGTTTTCTTATGTAGGAATTGTGCTTTTTGAGATAAATCCCTGTCCCCATTTACTCTAAAATTTCTGATCATAACTGTCCTTTAAGGATTTCCAAATTATTTGTTGAATTTTTTTCATTAGGGTTTCCATTTCAAGCTTGAATCCAATTACAACCCCTTGTTTAAGGAGCAGGTCTAAGTTTAGTCCCGGAAATCATGTTTCAAGTTAGTTTTTAACACATATTTTAGTGGCAAGAACAATAGTCAGAATCCAAGAATTGAACAAGATGTATACAGACTTGACATTGAACTTGGGTCATGGCAAGCCTACATTTTTGCAATAGGAAATGCACCTTCAAAATATTCAGGCAACCACATAACCAACCTATGTGGGTAGTATTTATATTGGGGTACCTGACTCAATTAAATTGTTAACTGTTTGTAGCTTAATCTAGACATATATTTGGTTTTTTTGTGTTGTCCAGCATTTGTCTGATCACACATTTGGGATGATCCTTTTGGGAATTCAGGATCAAGATGAATTGTGCAGGAAATCTTATTCATGATAGTTTACATCTACATTACATCGTTGTGTGCTCAAGAATATTATGTCCAAGCTTGTCATTTTACAGCCATGTATTCATAAAACTAGAGTTCTATATTCATGAAATGTCACTGATAGTGTAGCATGCATTAGCATTGCATCTTGACTCTGTTATTTTAATTTACGTGCAATATGATTACAGAGATGGGGTTCCACAGAAGTGCAAGGAAAAATTTGAGACTGTGTATAAATACTACAAGAAAACCAGGGATGGAAGAATGAAAAGATAGGGTTGCAAGAGCTGCAGATTCTTCAGCGAGATCGAAGCTTTTTATGTTGGAGTTTTTGTGAATAATGGTGGTATTGATAATGGTGCCAATAGTGGAGCTTGTAGTGATATAAATATTGGCAATGAAGGTGATGTGATAAATTCCAGTTCTATATTTATGCATAATTTAAATCAATTACAAGAGGTGAAAGCTTTGCCAAGATCCACAGAAAAAATTGACAACACAAGACAAAATTTATCTTCTGATGGTACTTCTACATAAGAATATTTAGGAAAATCAAAATTAGAGGTGCAAATTAACAGGGAAATGAGAAAAAGGAAACAAACCCTGCGTTCTATTACGGTTTTGATAGAGAGCATGTTGGATGGAACTCCAGGAGAATTCATAAAAGAAATTCTTGGAAGAAATAGAGAAAATATATCATGGCATATTCATAAGAGAAAAGTTTGGAAGAGACAAAAAATGGCTAGATTGAACAGGGAAATTGAGCTACGTGCACAAGAGCATGCTCTTCAATCAAGCTAGGAGAAGGCCATTATTGATGTTTTGGAGAAACTCACAAGCCAAAATTTTAAGTTGCATCTTGGGATCATAGCAACACCATCACCTCCTAAAACATTAGAAGGATGAGAATAAGACTGAAAGAGGAAAACTTGACCTATATTCTAGGAGGTGACCTAAGTCTGAAGTTTATGAATTTATCAAATTGAGAAGTGATATGATGTTTATGCATTGATCAAATTGAGAAGTGATATGGAACAAAGGTTTAGGGAATCAAGACCTAAGATAACATTATGGGAAGATATATCATCTGCAATGGTATGCATGGGTCGAGTTGTATTAGGAAAATTCTCATCGGTTTTCTCTTTCTTTTGCACCCATGAACACTATTTTTTTTATGATACTAGAAGCCCTAAAGGTACATGCACATATTGACCCAAATGCAAATGTTATGGAACTGAAGGAAAGGTTTTTTGGAGTGTATTTTGTAGAGGGACTTGAGGATTCATTGCGACTATTGATCTTGTGCTTCACACAGTGGTTTTAGTCGCCATTGTTGAAGATGAAGGACAAACACATGAACCAAAGGGAAGTAAATAGTGTTAAATGTTTGGAATGAGGATGGTAGCACCCAATGATGAATTGCAAGAGAAACAAGCCATAGATTTGTAACACTAATGAAGACCAGTCATACCAAGCGTAACATAGAGACAAAATGGCCATCCATGTTATTTTTAATCTTGAAGTTCACAACTTTAATTTTGGATCCAGTCATTTCATGATGAATTTTCCGCTTATGATACCAATCATATTTCACTATCAAAACACATTTTCCTATAAATCTAACCAAATTTCTTTGGTAAATCATGCCTCTACCTTTTTCGAGAGTACTGACAAGTGATCCCTACTGGTCGACAACTAATTGGGTACCTCTCTCTCCTGGCGGGGTCAAGAGAGGTTAGGTCTCCCTATCGGTCGATAACGAATCTCTCCCTACCGGTCGAGAAAGAAAGCCCTTTCAATGAAGAAGTTTCAGCTTTTTAGGAGCTTTCACTTCTCCATTTCAAGGAATCCTCCTCTTGTTTTTTTTTATCTTTAAATGGGATAAAAAAAGAATCTTGATTCTCCTCCTCCCATCAGGTATATATATATAGTCTCTAATCTATCATCAAAGTAATAATTGCCTAAATTCATCTAATGTATGAAAGTTGTCTTCTCAGGCAACAGAATAGCCCGGATGGCAGGTTTTTGTCGGAATCTGGTTCAGTAAAATTCAAAAAATGAAGTAGTTGCAGTGTTTGGAATCCATTTTTGAGAGTGGAAATGGATTCAACACTATCAAAAACTTTTAGGACATTCAAAATATTGAAGTTTAACAACTGTAAACAAGATTCTGATAAAATCTTTGCCGGATTTTTTCAAAATATCTACTGGATTCTGGGCCATTCTGTTACTTTTTTAGACTACGGAAATTTCATATCTTCTTCCATGTAGATGTTATTTGAATCTCTCTAGCCCCTTTTTCTTGCAATATTCCCTTCTCATTTCTGGAAAAAGGTGCTAATCCGATCTCAGGTTTTTCTTGTTGTCCCAGGTCAAATATTTCGTATTTGTTTTAGGTTTTTATAGACGGACAAATGTTCGCCCTTGGTAACGACCTCATTCTCATTATAGAAGGAGCATTATTTTATTGTTGGTTCGACACTCAAGCATTATAAATTGTGAGATTTTAACCCTCAACTCATTTCACTTTTACTCCATTATGACCGGTCTCTGTTAGCATAGGTTAAGAAAGAAAATTGAACAATTGTATAAAAATTTGGCCTTAACCTCAGTGACGAATAAGCATTCCTTCTCACTTTGTATGCTTAAATGTGTCATGTTCTTCTTTATTGGTTGTTAACATTAGATTATGGATGAATTTATCTGAAAGTAGGTAAATTTATGATTTACTTGAAGAGGAAGCGAAAATACATTTGAAATTAAATCCCTTTGACAGGTTTTCCACCCGATGTAAACTTTGACCATAGGTTACTATTTGGGGTGAGAATAGTTTCCGACCCATTAATGAATTTCATAACTTCGTACTGAACATGATTTTCTTATGCAAACAATCCCAGTACATAATTCATTAATGAAACATGTATTCTTGTCCCATATGGGTCATGTCTCACTTACCTCAGCAGCCTTATGGACCCAGCTTTCCCTCGTTATTACACCGAAGGTGTTCCTTTTATGAGATTTACTGGGAAACACTGTTCATCCCAGCCAATCTCTGTGCTCCACCTATCGCCCTTCTACTCTTTCAAAATTTGACACTTGGCAGGCATCTTACCTCTTGATGTCCACTCCTTGCCTTGCCCATGCTGTTGTCATTTCGTTCGTTCGCGTGCTGTCATCTCACCTCCCGAGAGTTCGACAACACACCTTCGGTGTCCTTCGGCTCATTTATTAAAATGAGCAAGTACTAGTTACTTAATTCCTACAGAAGATTCCAGTCTGTTTCCCTAGTCTATTTAGGGAGCAAAATATTGTATATGAATGCTCAGATGAATTCCGTTCTTCTATTATTTTTATATATTTTGATATTCTCACGTTGTGCTACCATTTAGTCTCTAGATATCATGAATGTTTCAATTTCCAATGCTCTGTATGAGTAAACATTTTATTTGAGGAAATATGCAACGAAAAAAATTATATATTTTTTCACTAAATTAAATTGGAAGAAAATTACTATATTTTGGAACCCAATTCTTATAATTTTTTTCAAAATTTGAAACTATGTTTGAATTTGTCTTAATAAAAAAAATTTCCCATAGTGGAGAGTTGAATGATGTATTTATAATTTATTTTACATTGGCAAATGATCCTTTTACGATTTTTGCCAATTTTGAATGGTCACCATAAATTCACGTGCAGAGGAATCTGTACATGGGATTATGTTGTTCCATTAGAGATGCCATAGGGATGAATATGGTATCGAAGGGCGTGCTTAATGTTTTAGATTGGAGTTGTCTTTAGTGCGACTTTTTGAAGGCTTTTCCGATGGATTTTTCTGGTCTAATTTCTTTAAAATCTAGCAAGAATTTATTGAAAACAGAAATTTGATGGGTAATTTGCACAATCAAAGTGTCTTAAGGGTTTTTTATGGTGTTGAATCTATAGAAACAGCAAAAAAACTAGTTTAAATAGCAGAAATCAAAATTTTACCTCAATTTTTTTCACTGGATTCCGGTACCGGAAACTCCAAAAAGTCACACTAAAGACTACTCCTTTTAGATTTCCTTCATATTGAGTTTAATCACATGAATATTATTAGTTTTTTCGATGAGATTTTTTATGAAATTAAACTTGTCATGCTTTTGATTGGTAATTAGGTTTTGGGTCATCTCTTTGTCAATAGGTTTGTGGAGTCTTGGTTTACTGTGCAATCTTTCATAAGGTTTTATTTTTTTGTCTTTACTGTGATCTTGGACTATTTTTTTAATGCCTTGGCTCTTCACAAGGCAATTTACGCGCAGATAAGAAGCCCACAACAATGAACTAGATTGAAGGGCTTGGTAAATCAATTGTGTGTGAGGCTATCATCACTAAGGCAGTTGTTTGCAGTGAACTAGATTGAAGGGTGTGGTAAATTAGTTTTTTTGTGAGGTTTTCATCATTAAGGTGGTTGTTAGCAATTTCATGAAGACCATGGTTCCAGCTTTGTTAGAATTGAACATGCTTAAGAACTTCACTGGATCTACTATGGTTGGTGCCATGGGAGGGTTCAATGCCATGCATCCAATATTATATTTGTTGTGTTTATTGCAACAGGCCAAGATCCTGCCCAAAATAATGAGAGTTCCCATTGTATTACAATAATGGAGGCATCAACATTCAATGGTGGGAGAGATATACATGTATGAATCATAATGCCTTGTATTGAGGTAAGAAAATTTTCACTCATTAATATTTTCTATGGGTCGAGTAGCGAAGATGAAGGGAAGCATTATTTCAATTTGGGTTTTTATTTGAGTAGTCAACCAACCCCCCACACCCCCTCCTTCCAATCTACTTAGTTTCAACTAAGTTGTGAATGTATGGATAGTTGGAAATTGCTTGGTTGGTTGTAGGTGGTAACAGTATGAGATGGAACATAGTTGGCTTCACAATTTGTTTACTTGAATATGCTTGGAGTGAAAGGAGAAAATGTGGAATCTCCTTGAGCTAACACTCAGAGGTTGGCGAGAATTGTGGCAGTAACAGTTTTGGCTGGAGAGTTGTGTGTCATGTCATCTTTGGTTGTAGGCCAACTGGTAAAGAATCATATGAAGTACAAAATATCAAACAAGGATGCCAAAGTAGCTACTTGATGGGTATCGTGACCTTCTCCAACCTAAGAAAGTCAAAATAATTTACACTTGTTCATAAACTGTATGTTCACTTACAAATGCACTTTAGTTATCCTCTATGATTATTTATGGTGACTAACTTGACTGGTCATTTCTTAAAACTATTTAATTATGATCTCATTTTTACAGTAGTAGATTATCTAAGATTGGTTACTATAGCAAGTGGTGCCAAAATTCTCAGGAATTTGAGCTTGGTTTGGTGCACAAATATCAGTAATCTAAAGATCATGTTGAATTTTAGGGCATTATAATATCTAGGTATAACCAATTTTGTTTTTGTCACAAGTGAGGTACTTGGATTTATTGCTACCAGATGCAGTAATGGCTCATCTAATATTTGTGTCAACGAGGACCATAGATGATGGATTATCACATCTTGCGTCTTGAATTATGTTATGGTCATTGGAAATTTATCATTGCAAAGGGATTCAAGGTCTTGGTTTAGGTATAATAGCATTATTGTGCAAGATAATTTGGTCCATGGTCATATGTCATCGCTTTGAGGGCTCACCAATATTAGAAGAGCTCGGAAAAAAAATGTTTCCTTGTGCGATTACAAGACAATGACGAACCTATATAAAAGTAAGTCACAAGTCATGGTTTCAAGGGTAGACCAGTATGAAAACAGTGGAAAAATAGTTGTTGTTGGGTACAATTAAAAGACAATGATTTACAGGTAATTACACAATGGTGATGATATGTATTTGTTCTAGCAGCAAGTAAGAAAGATGCAAAGATACTAATAAGTATTTCTTATTATTGGCAAAGAGTTTGTTTGAAAATAATGGTTCATGTCCAATTCAGAATGGATGTCATAGCTTTGGTTTCATATCACTATATATTTATTGTAGAGATATAGGTATAATTGTTTCAATTATTCAATGTCCAACATTTTGCAAGATCTATAGTAAGTGGGGGTTTTGTTATTATTTTTTTAGAATTAGGCAATATATTTTTGGATGATATTGTTATTTTTTAATACATAAATTGATTTTAAAAAATGGATGCTTGAATTTTGCAAATGCAAAAAACTATAATTTTTTAAGAATTGGTGATTTACATTATTTTTTTAACTAATTTTTCATTTTAATGAAATTTATAACATAAAATAAAAATTATCATTAAGAAATCATTGGTTTAAGATTATCATAAACAATTATAATTTAAATTTTGACATCAACATGAGTTGGTTGCATTACGTCATACTACCATGATCTGTCCCTAGAGGTACATGCATATGTTGACCAAAATGCAAATGCTATGACACTAAATGAAAAAAAAAAAAAAAATTGGAGTGGATTTTGTAGAGGGAGGGGCTTGAGGAGCCATTGCAAATACTATTCCTATGCTTGGCACAAATGTTTTAGTTTCCATTGTTGAATATAGATGGAAAACACACAAAAAAGAAGCAAATGTTCTAGCATTGAATGCAAGTTTTTTTTTAGTGGATTTTGTATAGAGGGGCTTTATGATTCATTGCAACTATTTCTCTTGTGCTTACCATAGTAATTTTAGTTTCCATTGCTGAAGATGGAGGACAAACCAACATATTGTTCATGTGATCTTGTTTGAATGCATGCAAATGGATAACACACAAAAGATACAAATCCATTATAGAAGCAAAATGTTTCAGGTTTTCAAGCCCATGATAGAGTTTCAAAAGTGTGTTATGAAAGGATTAGAAGTAGAGATTTAGTGGAGAATGCCATACTTATTTTGACATTGTGAACTAAAACTTCTAGTTTGAATCTTTTAAAATATGGTGAAAATGGCCTATTTATGTGGATTTTTCTACCATATCTCATTTGTTCGAATATTCAGGAAACACCTCAAACCCCAACGATACATATCTTTAGAAACTAGATTTTGAGCTTGGAAATGGCATCTAAATATTCAAATCCCAATGATACATATCTTTAGAATCAAGATTTTGATCGTGGAAATGGCGTCTAACCTCTTATCAATGGCATCAAGAAAGATGGCTAGAAATCTCGTCTAACCTCTTATGCTAGAAATCTCGTCAGTGGTCGCTCGACCATTTCTTTTTTTAACTATGGTAGCAACAACAATGGCAGAATTTATGGAAACAAACAAGAGAGAAGGAAAGCAACTCAAGAGAGATTATGGAGGTATCAATAAAATTAATGCTCTAATACTACACATAGGTTAGGTTTGAATAAGCATTGAAGAAGTTTATTAATGTGTGCACTAATATCTAACAATCTCATACTTAATTTATTGTAAAATAGGCTATATCACTACGTATGATATATAATTTCTTATAAGTTTACATGTGCATTCTAGACACTAGCAATTTCAAAAACCATGTGAAGCCTCATCATTCCTGGTTTTTGTTTTCAATGGAGATTCACTTGCCCACACTTTGTAAGGTACGGCCAAAATATGTTTGTATAATTCAATACAAAGATTGTATAACAATTATGGACACCACCAGTATTTTTCTTATTTTTTGTGACTTGTTTCACATAATGGAAAAGTTTTTAACATTAATTGAATTTGAATTTCAATAGAGAAACTCATTTCAGACTCGCAAAATAATTTATTCCCTTCATTTAAAAATGTTTTGTCTTAACAAAGAGATATATTTCAAAATTATAGTCAACAATGTGAAAGACAGTGATTTCCAATAAAAAGGAAATAGTTGCAAAAACTTAAAAATGCTAAGTGATAACTTGAAATAACCTGCCTACGGCTAAATATTTTAAATGTCCTAGACCTTAATCCTCCCAAATTTTTTGGTCTCAACCTACCCAAACCTATGAGCAGTCCCAACAAAATTTTGTTCAAGTTCATACCTAATATCCTTAAATATTTACCACTACCTACTTGAAACTCCAACCCATCTTAAAAAAATTGATCTTCAAGGCTTCAACACAAACATCATAACTTCTTGAGTTGTATTTTTCCAGTTATGTAAAAAACCAATTTCTTTATCCAAACAATTCTCCAAACCTAAAATTTATTTTTAAATAAATTAATTCGTATTTATAATTTAAATATTCAATTAAATCTCATAACATAATTCATATTATTTAATTAGTTCTACTCCTCTATGCTACTAATATTCAATTAAATCACATAATATATCACATCATCTTTCATTAATGCTACTCTTCTTTATGTTATTGCCTTACGACGTTTCTTTTGCAACATGTGGTGCAATTGCTAGTATAAACCCTATGCATAATATTATATCCAAGGAATGTGAACCCTTAAATTAATAAACCTCATGGGTTGAGATTATAAACCTAAGGGAATAATAAACCCAAGGGATTAATACTAAAAACCCAAGTGATTATAAATGTAAGAGAATAATATTGTAAACCCAAGGTATATAAACCCTAAAATAAACATGGTTGATTTTCATTTCGAGACAATCTTTGTCACAATGCGACATTTGACCATGGTTGATTTTCATATTGAGAAAATATTGGTCACAATGTGACATTGGACCATGGTTGACCATGATTATAAACCCAAGGGATTTATATTAAACCTTAGGATTAATATTATAAACCCTATGAATAATATCATACCCTAGGAATATGAACCCTATGAATATTATAAACCCAAGTTATATAAACCCTAAGATAAATATTATAAACCCTAAGATAAACATGTTTGACCATGGTTGATTTTAATATTGAGACAATATTTTTCACAATGTGACATTGGACCATGGTTGACCATGATTAATTTTCATGTCGAGGCAATATTTGTCACAATGCAATGTTGGACCATCGTTGATTTTCATATTGAGAAAATCTTTGTCATAATGTGACATTGGACCATGGTTGAACATGGTTGACCGTGATTATAAACCCAAGGGATTTATATTAAACCCAAGGATTAATATTAGAAATCCTATGTATAATATTATACCGTATGAATATGAACCATTAAATTAATAAACCCAAGGGATTGATATTATAAACCCAAGGGATTATTGCTAAAAACCCAAGGGAATTATATTAAATGTAAGAGGTTAATATTATAAACCCTAAGTTAAATATTATAAACCCTAAAATAAACATGGTTGATGATGGTTGATTTTCATATTGAGACAATATTTGTCACAATGCAACATTGGACCATTCTTGATTTTCATATTGAGAAAATCTTTATCACAATGTGGCTTTGGACCATGGTTGATCGTGATTATAAACCAAATTGATTTATATTAAACCTTAGGATTAATATTATAAACCTTGTGCACCGGATGCGGATGATTAATGCGTATCAGGGAACGTGGCACACTGTGCACTTCCCGATGGAGTTTGCTTGGGTAGCCCATGTGGCTCCCAGTACAGGCATTTACTCGGCTCTTAACTTACCACCCTGCGCGAGTGCTTATTCTCTCGGTCGGCTCAACAGGCTCTTGGTTATGGCGGTTCTCTGCGAAATGGATTACATTTTCAGTGGCTCGACTGGTGTGGCGGACGGTTATAGATTTCCTCCTCCTCTGCACGCGATTTTCTCTCCAGGCTGCGCTGAAGCAAGTGTTAAAACAAACACTGGGAGGCGTTGTTCGTTATCTGCTTGTTTTGAACCGGTTCCAGATTATCATTTTTCTCACAGTCCATGGTGCAGTGTTCGTGGTCTCAGTGGTTTGGTTCCTGCTCCTTCAGCTCTGCCCAGTGGCGTCCTGGATTTTCGTTCTTCCCCTGTCAATTATGTTTGTTTCGTTGAGCCCAGTCCTGTGCCAGCTACCATGCCTCGCCTCCACGAGCGCATGAGATGCAGACGGGGACCCAGCCGTGGGAAATCTAACCAGCGGCGCCCTCCTCCTATCCATAGCTCTGTCCCTACCCTGTCAGAGGATGCTGGAATCCCTGCTGCTGCGTTTGGTGTCGATTCCGTCGTTACTCCCGTCGCTACCCCCGCCCCTCCGCCCCCCACTCGTGAGTCTCCCCGCGTCGCTCCTCGACCCCTTCGGCCCTCCATTAGACAAACCTCTCAGCATGCTGAGCTCCGGTTTGATTGCACTTCATGCAATGCCACCCTTACGGCATTTATCACTGTTACACTTCGGGAAGAAGTCCCCAATATAGCCCCGCCCGGTTCTGCGACTCCTACCCCCCCTCTCAGCTCCAGCTTCCCATGTGCTGCTCTAGCCACTTATGTTCCGCCTTCTCAGCATGAGTTCAGCATGGAGATGGGGCGCACAAGTAGAGGGCGAGCTCTCAGCGAAGGACAAGAGGACAGAAGCGACACGTATGCCTGCAGAATCATCGAAGAGCCTCCTTCTCCTATTCATGGATAGCAGCTGCAAAGTTACTCAGGTTTTTTTGTTCTGTTTATGTAGGAAACATATGCTTCCTAGCTTTACTGCTCTGCTGTACACGCAGTTTACTAATTTTTGCTCTCATGTTAGTTTGTTTTGTGTAAACTTAAAACTGGTTTCCCTTTCATGGGCGGTTCAGACTTTGTGGTTTAAAGGACTGGTTTCCCATCCTGGGCAGTCCAGACTCTCTTTGACTTGCTTGACTATCAAGCCCAGCGCTCAGGCTCACCAAGCTGACGCTGTGGCAGTTTTGTACCAGTAATTTTATACATAATAGAATTAGTCATACTTAGAAAAAAGAAATATTATAAACCCTGTGAATAATATTATACCCTAGGAATATGAACTCTTATATTAATAAACTCAAGGGATTTATATTACAAACCCAAGGGATTAATACTAAAACCCCAAGGGATTATAAAACTGCAGGAATACTACAAAACCCAAGGGATTAATATTATAAACCCAATGTATATAAACCCCAAGATAAAGATTATAAACCCCAAAATAAACATGGTCGACCATGGTTGATTTTCATATTGAGACAATCTTTGTCACAATGCAACGTTGGACCATGGTTGACCATGGTTTATTTTCATATTGAGACAATTTTTGTCACAATGTAACATTGGATCATGGTTGACCATGATTATAAACCCAAAAGATTTATATAAAACCCTAGAATTAATATTATAAACCCAAGGTATATATACTCTAAGATAAATATTCTAAACCCTAAAATAAACATGGTTGATCATGGTTGATTTTCATGTTGAGACAATATTTGTCACAATGCGACATTGGACCATGGTTGACCATGATTGATTTTCATATCGAGACAATATTTGTCACAGTGTGACGTTGGACCATCGTTGATTTTCATATTGAGAAAATATTTTTTTATAATGTGACATTGAACTATGGTTGAACATGGTTGACCATGATTATAAACCCAAGGGATTGATATTATAAACCCAAGGGATTTATAAAAAAAACCCAAGAGCTTATAAACCCAAGGTATATAAACCCTAAGATAAATATTAAAAACCCTAAAATAAACATGGTTTACCATGGTTTGTTTTCATATTGAGACAATCTTTGTCACAATGTGACATTAGGCCATAGTTGATTTTCATATTGAGAAAATATTTATCACAATGTGACATTGGACCATGGTTGACCATGAATATAAACCCAAAGGATTTATATTAAACCTTAGGCTTAATATTATAAATCTTATGAATAATATTATACCCTAGTGTTGTTTTTGCGACAAACACCCTCCAAGAATTTTCCTACATTAGAATTTTGGAGCCTACTGAGGATCTTGTGATCGGTCGTTCCACAATCACTACTTGGTCGCCTAATGCCTTGAGCTTCCGTTTGGATTATAAGTGTCGAATTCACATGTTCTCACATGCTCAGTCTGCAACAAGTTCATGAGGGCATTCTTTTACGCAAGCTTGTACAAACATAGCATAAGCCATTAAGGTTGTGCATGTGCAATGATCAACCTATGTCGATAGCCAGCACTCGCTTTAATTAACAATCTCTCAATTTTGGTTGTGATTGTACTTTTGTTTTGGTGAGTTTTCCAAACAGTCACTTTTGTGTGCCTTCACTTTCACGTTTTCAACATCCACCTTCACTTGATTTCATCTTAATTAGTGTCATTTTCATGTTATCTTGGCTTTCACATGTGTTGTTTCACTGTTGTTCACATATTGCAAGTGTCGTTCACACTTTTTCTTTATATAGAAAATGTCGTCATTTGGCATGAGAAGTGTCTCTTATCATGTAAAGTGGAGTTTTGGCTTGTTTCAAGGGGTAAATTTGGTGTTGATGAGTCTTAATAGTCATGTAGACATGTTTTACACTCATTCTCAATGTTTCATGCACTATCGCACAAGTGTCGTCACTTTCGTTGCAAAGTGTATCTTTTGTGTCACACTTGGAGAGATTTGTTGCATTGTTGTCACATTGAGAGCATCATGTTTTTCTTATTTTTTGAGTGATCAATGTTGTGTCGTCGACTATTTTGAGTGTGTGATCATGAACTAGATTTTCCTTTGCTCACTTGAGCCTCATTGATCCCACACTTAGCCTTATCTGAAAATATTTGTTCATGGGAGACTTGACTTCAGTCAGCCTTACTGAATTGCGTATTATGCAGTCTCAACCTTGAAGCCCTGACCTTGCCTCTTGGAACTTCGCACTACGGAGTCTTAGTGCTCAGTCACAGTCCTTGAGCTCCAGAATTGCACAATCCTTTCCTCCAACCATCCTTCTCTTCAAATTGTGCAGTCTCAAGCATCAAGCCTCAGCCTTGAGCTCTTGAATTGCACAACTACGCAATCACTTGACCTCTCTCCCTCCATAACTATGCATTTGGAAAATTCAATCTTCAAGCCTCAAGCTTGAGGCCTTGAACCCCTCAACTGCGCAATCTCCCAACCTGCTCTTGTGTTTTAACTCTGCATTGGGAAGCTTCAAGCCTCAAACTTGATCTCTTGAGTTCCTCAAGTGCGTAGTCACTCAACCCAAGGCTTCAAAACTACTCATTGCACAGTCTCAAGGCTCAAGCCTCTAGCCTGAGTCCCTAAATTGTGTAGTACCTCTTCTCAAGCCTCTAGAACTGCGCATTGCACAGTATCAAGCCTCCATCCTGAGTCCTTGAGTCCCTCAACTGCTTTGACCTTGGCCATCCTGAACTACACATTGCATAGTCTCAAGCCTTAGTCCCAGACCTTGGACTTTGGAACTGTGTAATCCCTAAGTTAGTCACTCAACCAGTCACTAATTATAGCCATAAAAAATGATTTCATGAAGCATCTTAGGCTATGGGTTTATTAGATCGATGTCGTCTTGTCATGGGTGGATTGCAGTCGCAGGAATTCTATTATGTCATGATAGGATGATGATGAACGATATAGAGAAGGATACCATTCCAGAAGACTCCTAAGGATATGAGGAGATAATATGATCATCAGGCAAGAAGACAAAGGAACATTGGATTACAACAAAATACAGAAGTTCAAGATCACACTAAATACTCCTTATCTTCAAGTCATGAGGAGGAGGAAGAAGATAAACATGCACTATTTCTCAATAAGACTCAAAGATAGCAACAACAAAGAGTGACTTAACATTGCCATGTCAAGACATGTCATGAGTCATGATGTGCCACATCATTTGTGGATTATGCAAATGTTATATTGGAAAATGTAATGTAAAGTGGAAGTCCAAGAGTCATCCATGTAATGTGAAAATTCATGTGGGAATCGAAAAGTCATAAAGAAGTCAAACAGTCATGAGGGTAGTCCAAGAGGCACAAGGGAGGTAAATGATCACCCCATTTGTTATATATACACCCACATTGTTCATGCAAAGTAATTTTCACTTTGTCTCCTCCTACCAGACATTAGAGTGGAATATAGTTGTTTTGGAGGAGCGAGTGACTGCTTTAATGCTCCACTATTGGGGCTGGTGGTGTTCATTGTCTTGATGCATCTTGGTACTTTTACTTAATTTAGAAGCTCACTGAGCCAACACACTTTCATGCATATGTCGTGAATATCATAAGACTATTCTTTGAATGTTTTCAATGTATGTTGTTTTCATTTGTACTAAGGAAATTGAATTATTATGGTGTATTTGGTACGTATCTTGTTGAAGGTATGTTGAATTTACTTTTAGAATCGTTGCTTCCTTGTGAACTATTTCGTTGGTTGATCAGCGATTCATTCATATGTATATTCTTGTGTGCCTTTTCTAAATTAGTACTATTACTTCTCTTTAAAGGGCCTATTTTTCTCTCCCCTTTCAATAAAAGCACCTTGATACTTTATGCAACCGAGAATTTCACAAGGCATACTCACTTGTTGATCCGAAAATACATGTGTATTACTCTCTTGTGTTGAACTTTGTATCCAAGGAAAATCTACAAGGACATATGGCAGTCGTGTGGATACTCTGGATGGAGCTCCTACTCCAAACAATGTGAGGTCTAATAGGGACTTCACATCGGGGAGACCCCCTTGGTTGACAGATTTCTAGCACCGTCAACACCTAGGAATATGAACCCTTAGATTAATAAACCTAAGGGCTATATATTATAAACGCAAGGGACTAATACTAAAATCCCAAGGTATTATAAACCCATGCGAATAATATTAAACCCAAGGATTAATATTATAAACCCAAGGTATATAAACCCTATGATAAATATTATAACCCTAAAATAAACATGGTTGACCATGGTTTACCATGGTTGATTTTCATATTGAGATAACTTTGTCACAATGCGACGTTAGACCATGGTAGACAATGGTTTATTTTCATATTGAGACAATTTTTGTCACAATGGAACATTGGACCATGGTTGACCATGATTATAAAACCAAGGGATTTGTATTAAACACTATGATTAATATTATAAACCCTATGAATAATATTGTACGGTAGGAATATGAACCCTTAGATTAATAAACCCAAGGGATTGATATTAGAAACCCCAAGGGATTAATTCTAAAACCCCAAAGTATTATAAACCCAAGGTATATAAACCCTAATATAAATATTATAAAACCTAAAATAAACATTGTTGACCATGGTTCATTTTCATATTGAGACGATCTTTGTCACAATGTGACGTTGGACCATGGTTGATCATGGTTGAGCATGATTTATTTTCATATCGAGGCAACCTTTTTCACAATGCGATGTTGAACCATGGTTGATTTCCATATTGAGAAAATATTTGTCACAATGTGATGTTGGACCATGGTTGAAATGATTATAAAGGATTTATGTAAAACCCAATGATTAATATTATAAACCATATGAATAATATTACACCCTAGGAATATGAACCCTTACATCAATAAACCTAAATGATTGATAATATAAACACAAGGGATTAATGCTAAAAACCCAGGGGAATAATACTAAAAACCCAAGGGATTAATATTATAAACCTTAGGTATATAAAACCTAAGATAAATACTACAAACCCTAAAATATAAGTGAAACTTGGGTATATTTTTGTGTGATAATTAAAATATCACATGAAACCCAATCTTGACTTTCATTTTGAGAAAATATTTGTCATAATGTGACGTTGGACCATGACTAACCATGATTATAAACCCAAGGGTTAACATTATAGACCCTATGGTTAAGGTTATAAGGTTAAGCATTATCTTAACCGTTACCTTAATATTATAGTATATTAACCATTAAAGGTGTAACATTAGCCATTATATAAGTATTATGTTAAACATTTTTAAGTTTTATAATGTTTATAAGCATGTGTTTATAGGTTAAAGCATTACGTTTGATTACTTGGGGTTTGGTGATTTTTTTTGTAAGCATAGCAGGACTACATCTTTATCATGTCCAATATATCACCCCAATCGGGGCAGGGAATTGAATTGGCGACTTCACATCAAGGAGTGCCTTAACAGAGCACCCTATTACCATCTATTCAAGACCCCGTGGATAGGGTTTGGTCATTTTAATTAATATTATAAATCCTGAAATTGATTTAAAAGTATTTAAAAATCTCTAAGGTTTGAGGAAAAATCAAATTTGAGCAAGTCATAAATGTTGTTGCGCGCATAATCCTTCGTGAAGAGCACCTTTGCGTGCCTTATGACCCGAAATGCGCGCAATCCTGGGAGTGGCGAAAGTCACTTTTTGAGACCACAAAAATCACACTCATCACTTGCATTCTAATTTTTAAATGTTGTAACAATGTGACATTGAATAAATTGCAATGTAATGTAACATTGTGACAATGATTGTGAGAGTGACTTTCTCTTTTAAACAATGTTTCTCACAATGCAATGTTGAATAGATTTTTGCACCAAATATTTAATCAAATATAAACACAATATTAAATTCTAATATTAAATTTACAAAAATATACATACCCTTTAAATTTATATATATATTTTTAAATAACATAAACAAATTAATTTATCACTTCAAAAAATATAAAAATAAAATAAAATAGCTTATACAAGTTTTTATTTAACACAATAACATTTTAACTCTAAAATTGAAATTTCAACCCTCTTCTATATTAATATCACCCATCACTTTCACACATATTTGATGTGCCCTTTAGACTTTGAAAAGCCTACTCAAATTTCTTGTGCTTATACATTTGAAAATTATATTATTAACACCACAGTGTTATGACATGTCATGCGGATTTCTTTTATTTGTGTTCAATTATTTTTGGATGTTAAAGTTATAAAAGGAGTCTATCTTATGAATTTTTGGATTTTTAATTTTAGTTTCAATTTCTTACATATAAATTCTTAAAGTTGATAAAAGTGTATAGATTCTTTTTGGAATTGAATTTTTCTTTTTTATTTAAATTCTAATTTTATTTTTAAAAAAAAATGAATTTCCAATTTCCATTCTTCATATAAATATTAATCTTTTACTTAAAAGTCACAATATTAAATATTAATATTAAATTTACAAAAATATACATATTTTTAGATTTATATATATTTTTTAATAACATAAAAATAAAAATACATTTTTCAATTAAATAAATAAATAATAACTTGTACAAATTTTTATTTAACACAATAACCTTTTAACTGTAACATTGAAATTTCCTTCTTTTGTAATAATATCTCCCGTGATGTGCCCTTCAAAGTTTGAAAGGCATATGTTTGTACATTTTAAAAGTATATTGTTAACATTATACGGTTATGACATGTTATTAAGATTTCCTTTATTTGTATTCCATTATTTTTGAATAATATAGTTTTAAAAAATTTGTATCTATTAGATTTTTTATTTTATTTTATTTTATTTTATTTTTATTTTTTTTAAATTTAGTTTCAATTTTTTACAAGTATATTACTTTTAAAATTGATAAAAGTGGTTTATGGGGTGTTGAATAGATGGTAATTGGATGTTTTGTTAAGATGCGCTTTGATATTGAGTTATTGATTTAATTTCTCACTCCAATCAAAATGATATATTAAACATGTTGAAAATATAACCCTACCAAACTTTTATATATATATATATATATATATATATATATATATATATATATATATATATATATATATATATTTGTATCTTTTAAATCTTTTCTTTCCATTTCAATTTCAATTTCAATTTCAATTTTTTTATTTAAAATATATAAATTTGAATTTCCATTTTTTCTTTTTAATTTCAATTTCCATATCCCACTCAAAGCAAACTGTTATTAACTATTAATCCCTCAGTTGAATCTTGGCTCCTTATAAAAGAAAAATAAAATTAAGTTCTTAATTATTAAGCCCACATTTGAATATTGACTTGTTATAAAAATAAATTAAATTCTGGTTATAAAAAGAGATATATATAGATCTTAACACGCAAGGTCCTTAACCATTAAATTTGATTTTTTAATTATTTATTTTTGCCATCATATTGCATTGAATTTTTCAAAGATTCATTTGCACTACAACTAATTATGGCAGACATTAATTGTATGTGATAAATATCCAAGGAAGGTGACCGATATATATTCAATAGTTATACTATTAATCACTACCATCACTCTTTTAACGAGTCACTTAACAGAACATTGTTCCAATTGATCAAAAGGATCGTTACGCCTCAAGGGAATCCAACATCTAGATGTCTTTCATATACTTATTTAAAATTTTAATCATCTAAATGGTTAATTTTAATTATTTTAAATAGATCATTTATTTAAAAATATTTTTAAAATAATAATAAAATATGTATAATTCCATTCAAACATAATTTTGACGTTTTGCAAACTCCAATTCCAATTTTTATAGTTTCTTTGTGGCGATTTGGCATTTCCATGAGTAACTCAACGGTTAAAGATGGTCTCCTTCATATATTTATTTAAAATTATATAGAATATTTATGTAAATTTGTCTTTATTTATTTGTAAAATAGGTATAATTATATTAAAATTGTTAGGATATTTTGACAAATAAGAAATAGTTTTCTACTATATTGCTTTTGTCAATTTTATTTCAAAATTTTAAGGGGATGTTAGGATATTTTGATATGTAGCATTTACTTACATATATATGATTTTTATTGAAAAATTTTATACATATAGGAAATAGTTAAGTATAACTTGTTCTAGCGTAGAGTTAAGTAAAGTGTGTTTATTTATTATGTACATTTGTAACTTATAATCCGACGGTCACGATATGTAGTAATCCGACAGTTCACTCTCTCCTCGGTATTACTGACACTTGATTTGTGGCTTAGCACCCGATTAGTCTATGATCTCTATTTAAAGAGCATAGAGTGTCATTTGTCCGATAACCGTTTATGAGAGAGAAGCTTATGTAAATTTTCTTTCTTTATATTAATAAATTGCCTGAAGTGGCCACGTTGGCTCAGGTCGTGGATTGTTTCCCACTTCAAGGGTTTTAACCACACCAAATACTAATATATTGATCTCTGATCTGTTTGTGAGCGGTGACCTTTGGTGTTTGATCTAAGGAACTTACCCTGTAAATTCCTACATCGTATCAGAGTTGTTTTGAGGGTTGCATTCATTGTTGATCCAAATTTGAAGCCGGTTTGACTGTATGCGACTTCCATTTTCCAGATCTATTGTTTCTAACCACTTCCAAGCCAAAAGAACTGATATGTTGTGTCTTAAGCGTTTGTTACAGTGAATACCCCTTTTCGTTTCATGCGAAAAGGTTTGTGGTTGCCCAAGTAATATCATTTTAGATCTCGAGGTATAAAGGTTTTTTTTTTTTTTTTGGCAGTTATATTTATTAATCCCTTTGTTTATTTCGGTTTATAGATTTTATTCTTATTACCGGATCTATACCATCTTCTTTGTGCATGCTCTTTGCTCTAAGTTGTGTGCGATCTGGGAAATCAGAAATAGGAAGACGAGATTTTTCTACTATGTATGCTCTTTCCCCGCGACTTTGTTCAATCTTGAAAAATTAGAAATAACGAGAAAAATAGATAGTTGTTGGAAGGACTAACCGTAAATCTAACGTTCTGCAGTATGGCTTGTACTTTTTTTCTTTGCACGGATTGTTGTTTTTTTGCAGGAAAAAGCACGTAAACCGAAGAGCAAAAGAAAAAGAAAAAAATGTTCCTCCTTTCAAACAATTATAGAATCATTTTACTATCTCACTTCGTGTAAAGTTACTTTATGAGAACAGTGGTCTTGGGTTCAAGTTTCTTTTTCTAAAAAGCTTTTTGTTAAGTTATTTTTTCTGAAAAAAAACTTTTTGCCAAGTTGTCTTTTAAAAATATATATATATTTAAAAAGCAAATGTAAAAGTGACTCTCACTTATTTATAAAATTGGGTCACATAAAGTAGTAATTTTTTTTAAAGTGAGCTTATTATATTAAGTTTGGAAAATGGAAGAATTTTTTTTTTTTTTTAAGTACAACTTCATGATCAACTTTCAACATATCACGTAACTACTCAACATCTACAACAACTTTTCTTCAAAAGGGAAAAACTTCTTCATCTCGAAGCCGTTTTCAGAACCGTTTTTTTTTAACCGAATTAATTTTTCGAGATCTTTCCATTGAAGCAGTTAGTTTCAACATTTTCAGTTTCAGTTTTAAAAAAATGAAAAATGCATGCCTGTTTTTTCTTAACAGCACTAATTATTTCCAATGGCTATCCTACATAGTAGACTTACTTAGAAGTAAAGGGCTTTATAGAATAGCCACATGACAAGCATCTGAACCTACCGATGGAGATAAGGCGGCTAAATGGGAAAATAAACAAGATTAAGTACGAGAGTTGATAGGAATGTCTATTGCTCAAGATCTTAGATTTCATATCCAAGAAATTGACTCCCCTGTTGAAGCTATGAAAAAGATAAATATTGTTTTTAGCATTAAAAATGAAATCAGAGTCCACCGCTTGAAAATGAGTTGCTTACTTTGGACCTCAATAATTTCTCCTCTATCGAAGATTTTTTATCCAAATTTAAGACCCTTAGACTTCTTTTAGAAAGTTGTAAGGTCTAAAAGGAAGATGGTCGCCTTATGTATTCCATTCTTGCTAAGTTAAGCCCTGCATACTCTGTATGTGTTTCCACCTTCCATTCCATGAGAGAAGCCCTCATTTCTCAAGGGACGACCTACAAGTCCCCCTCTTTTGATGCCTTTTGCGATTCTTTGATAAGAGAACAAGAAAAACTCTTACATACTGGTCTCATTAATATTGGAAACTCTTCTAAGAATGCTTTAGCAGCCCAACAACAACCATATCCAAAGAATCCTAAGAAACAACATCCTAAAAAGAGTGGTCCTAAACCAAACAAGGGTCTTAAGCAATTTTAGACGCAAACTGAAAAAGTAACTCAACAAACTAATAAGGAAAATAAAAAATAAAAAGTGAAGAAGACAGATAGACATTGCAACTTTTGTAATCGTGATGGCCACGTAGAGACAAAATGTTTTAAGAAGATGGAAGCCTTAGAAGCAGCAATGAAGAAGCAAAACATCAATTTGGAGAACTCTTCAACTTCATCTTCGGGAATGGCACTTTCTTCTTGTGGTTTTCAAGCATGAAGATATGGTTATGCATTGAATGTATCTTCTTCTTCTCATTCTCATGAGTGGCTCATTGATTCTGGAGCCTCTTACCACATGACCAAAAATAAATTCGTGTTTTCTTCTTTAAATTATTGTAACACCAAAAACATTTATGTTGGTTATGATACATCTCTTAGTGTTGAAGGGTCTATAACCATTCATCTAGATAATGGTCAGTTTAATGATGTATTATGTGTTCCTACCTTGTCCTGCAACATTTTATCTGTTTATCAGATAACTCATTCAGGTGAAGGGAAAATAGTAGAATTCTCACCTCATGATGTTGTAATTAAGGATCTAAAAGATCCTAGACATATTATAGCAACTGGAATTGTTGATGATTCCACAAGGTTGTATAATTTTGACAACTTTGGGTCATCATGTCTTCCCTCCATTTTTGTTGCTCATAATGATGAAGTGAACAAACTTTGGCATGAGTGATTTGATCACTTAAACTATCGGTCTCTTCAAATTCTATGTAAAAAAAATATGGTGACAGGTATTCCTATGGTATCTTTCCGAGATGGTGTTTGTTCCGGATATGTACTCATAAAACATCATCGGGATAGTTTTGACAAACGTGCCTCTTGGCACGCTTCGGCCCATTTGCAACTTGTGCACAGTGATTTATGTGGTCCACTTCCTGTTGTTTCTTTCTCTGGCTACAAGTACTTCCAAACTTTCATCGATGATTTTTCCAGAGGCACTTGGGTATACTTCTTAAAAATC
The DNA here is from genome assembly GCA_034641835.2 of Pinus albicaulis. Lineage (NCBI taxonomy): Eukaryota > Viridiplantae > Streptophyta > Pinopsida > Pinales > Pinaceae > Pinus > Pinus albicaulis. The sequence goes on along the minus strand of CM076581.1, from coordinate 628,503,551 downwards.
AAGAGTGAAGTTTTTAACATGTTCTTGGCCTTTAAGGCCTTTGTTGAGAAACAATCTGGACATCACATTCTTAAGTTAAGATATGACAATGGGGGAGAATGTGTTAACAACAAATTTATCCACTTTTGCACTAAGCATAGCATTCAATTGCAACATATTTTTCTGTATACTCCACAACAAAATGGTGTAACTGAAAGGAAGAAACGCACTCTAAAAGAAATGGCCAATTGTATACTTCAATCTAAAGGACTTAGTCTTAATTTTTGGGCAGAAACAATTAACCGTGAAAATTACATAGTAAATCGCACTCCTACTAAGGTTTTAAGGAATATCACTCCAGAAGAATCCTTGAGCTCAATCAAACCAGATGTAAATCATTTTCGTGTTTTTGGAAGTGAATCTTGGGCCCATATTCCAAATGAGAAACATAAAGCCTGAGAACCTAAGAGTGAAAAATGCATTTTTGTTGGATATTCTGAAGATGTCAAAGGATATAGACTTCTTCAACCCAAATAAAAAAATGTAATCATTAGAAGAAGTGTAAAATTTGATGAAAATATATTGGTCGTGAGCCTAGTTCAGTGGGTCTGCCACCTTTGGCCTGCAAGCCTGATTTGGCATATGTGCCACCTTTCTCTATCTCTTCTACTTTTGATAGCATTCCTTCTAGTTTGGATGATGACATCGAGAATCACAATCCTCCTCCACCTCCTCAAGATCTTCCTTCAGCTCCACAACTTCCCAAATGGGTCTGCTCTACTCGGGATGTAGTATATTCTCTTGCAGGTGACCCTACAACTCAACATCGTACACGTTCTCAGTTCGACAGAGCCTCTTCCTTATGGCTCAAGTTGCAGAAAATCCCGATCCAGACACCATTCAAGAAACTTCAAGTCATCCAGATTGAGATGCAGCTATGAATGAAGAATATCGTTCCTTATTTTCAAACAATACTTGGGATCTTATTCCTCTTCCAAAGGGAATACAACTTGTCAGATGAAAATGGGTTGATCCAGGTGGATATCGATGACCACCCACCTATTCCATTTGGACCCGCACCATCAACTCTTTAAATTTTTCACTTCCAACAGCTTATTATTTTTTGCAGGTTTTCGGTCCTACACTCCTGGAGCCATTTTGGAGCCTTAATGATCCAGGTGGATATTGGTGGCCACCCACATATTCCATTTGAACCCCCACCATCAGTTATGGTACAAAGATCGCTTATATCTTTGTAAGAATTCCCAACTAAAACAAAATATTCTTTTGGAATTGCACACTTCTCCTTTAGGAGGACACTAAGGATTTTTAAAAACTTACCACAGGGTGAAGAAAGAATTTTTTTGAGATGGCCTTAAAGCTGATATTCAAAAGTTTGTGGTAGAATTTTTGGTTTTCCAGCAAAATAAAGTTGAGACAATTAAGACCCAGGGTCTTCTAAAACCTTTATCCATTCCAAGTCAACGTTGGGAAGATATTTCAATGGATTTTATCACAAGTTTACCTAAGTCCAAAGGAAAGAGTGTCATCATGGTGGTAGTTGATAGACTTACCAAGTATGCACACTTTTGTGCATTATCTCATCCATTTAAATAAAGTACAATTGCTACTGCATTTATGGAAACAATTCAAAAGATACATGGAAACCGAAATATTATTGTAAGCGATAAAGATCCTATTTTTACTAAGAATTTTTGGACGGAATTATTTTCTTGTTTGGGTACTCAACTAGCTCATAGCTCATCTTATCATCCTCAATCTGATGGTCAAACTGAGATAGTGAACAAATGTTTGAAAGGGTATCTTCATTGTTTTGTATCAGATAAACAAACACAATGATTCAAGTAGTTACCTCTGGCTGAATGGTGGTATAACACTTCCTTCCATACTGTAGCAAAAATGACCCCATTTGTGGCACTTTATGGATGTCATCCACCATCCATCACATCATCTTTAAAAGAAAATTCTAAGGTTCAAGCAGTGGAAGATCACATCGAGCATCAACAACAAGTTCTCCAACTCTTAAAGGATAACCTAAATTTTGCACAAAATCGAATGAAACAATAAGCAGATCAACATCGCAACGAGAGAAGTTTTGTTGTAGGAGACTAGGTATTTTTACGGCTACAACCATACAAACAAATGTCCCTCAAGCAAGATAAGAAGGATAATAAATTATCGCCAAAGTGGTATGGTCCTTACAAGGTGTTGCAAAATATTGGTACTATGGCATACAAATTAGAGCTTCCCACTTCTTCTCGAGTGCATCCAGTTTTCCATGTTTCATGATTAAAGAATGTTATAGGTGACAAAATTCCAATTCAAACAATATTTTTAGAACTTGATGAGGAAGGAAAAATCATATCAGAACCTGAAGCAGTCATGGAAACAAGAACTCGATATCTACGAAATCGATCAATTTCAGAGTATCTCATCAAGTGGAAGAACTTACCTAGAGAAGATTCTACATGGGAGGATGAGAATTTTATACAAAAGCATCCAGATCTACTCAAGCGTTGAGAACAACACTTTTTTGAAAGAGAGGGGCATGTTAGATCCCTATATTACTAGTGTAGTCCCTTATTGTTGTTAGTGCAACCCCCTTATTATTATTTTTGTGCCCCTGTAACCCCAATATTATTATTATTGTGCCCTTACATTATTATTGTTAGGTCGGCTAGGATTATATTGGGACCCCATGGACTCATATATATATATAAGGAGGTTTTTTCACTTGTATCATCCAAGAATTATTCATTTATGTAATGTAAAGGAGGTTCACTACAAGGAAAAGACCCTCTAGTGGAGGTTATAAAGGAGGTTTTTAGTGTTATAAAATTGGCCAAAATTGTCAAAAAAACATTAGCTACAACATTCGTTTTTGGTAACGGAGGTTTTGGCGGAGCTTTTAACGGAATTTCAACACAACTAAAAAGCCTGGGCGGCCAGAGGTTATTATGGATATTTTTTTCATCGGTGTACTACTAAGGTGTCAACGCACCAGTGTGTGTCATCTAGAAGGTAGCCTGGGGCAGTCGAAGATGCATGCAGCGGGACATCAAGGTATAAAACTGCACAGGCACAGTTGGTGATACAACGCATAGGTCGTCTCAACGCACCAGAACGTAGACTTGTAGAAACGCACCAGTGCGCAGAATCAGACAAACGCACCGATTGTTCTAATTCGTATTGGTATTTGTGTGGTGTCCATAGGTCGTACAAATGCGTCGGTGCGTAGTCTCACATAAACGCAACGATGCAGAATATCACACAAATGCACTGAGATTTATAATTGGTATTTGTATTTGTGCGATGTCCATAAGTTGCACAAATGCACCAATACATAGTCTCACATAAACGCACCGGTGCACAGTATCACACAAACGCACCGAGATTTATAATTGGAATTTGGTATTTGTGTGGTGCCTATAGGTCGTAGAAATGCACCGGTGCGTTGTATCATACAAACGCACTGATGTACAGTAAATGACACACACAGGTGTTCATTTTGTATTTTTTAGAAACAACGACCTATGACAGTGCAATTATTGTGATTTTTTTAAATTCATTATTCATCAAAATTTGACACATCTTATAACAATATTCATATTAATTAAATTTTTATTAATGCATTTGAATGTGATGTTTGGATTAATTTTTTATATCATATCATAATTATTGTGATTTTTTAAAATTCATTATTCATCAAAAGACGACACATATCTTATAACTGTATTCATATGAATTAAAATTTTATTAGTGCATTTGAATGTGATGTTTGGATTAATTTTTTATATCATATCATCAAAATTCACATCTCTTCATTATAATATTTAATCATTCATAAATTTAATCAATGGTGTTACATACCACAGCGGCAATGGAGAACGCAATAGAATAAATTAAAACATATTATATATATATATGAATAAGACAGTTTTTGTCATACAAAATGGGACAATTATTGGTATCCCTTTGTCTTTCAATTGGGACACTATGTCAATTACATTAAACAAAATGTCTGATTTCACAGACAAATATTTCAAAAAATACAACGCCTTGCTTTGATATCCAATCATAGTGATCATAATTCTTTTCTTGAACTATTGTCACTGCTAGAGCTACTTCCATGACTTGGGTTATTTTCAGGAATGTTTTGTTCACGATGTTGATTTTTTTCTTCTTCTTCACCTTTCATCTACAAACATAAAAATAAACTGTAATGAGTGCATATACATTGGTGAGAATAATGAAATTTACAATATTAAATAATACACATCAATGTAAATCGAAAAGAAATGACGTACCATAGCAGCAATTGACTCATAAACTATACACATTCTTTCAAAACTATGTAGTATGACATCTTTCAAGATTTCATCTGTTGGCACAGTTCTATACTTTGTTTCTTGCAAGTTTTATACCCCATAACAAATCATATATTTAATATAAAAGATTTATTTGTTATATTAATTATAGAGGAAGCTAAGTAAAACAAGATCGATAGATGCTTACAAATTCCACAATTAATTTCTTATATGCCAACATATACTCAAAACCCATATTTAACCCAATGTCAATCAATTCGTGTGATGGTTCTTTTTTATATGTTAGCACCTGCTTGAAGACATGCAATGATGATTTTTGTAAAACAAATTAAAAAATACAAAAATGAAATCTAGTTACGTTGTTATAAAGAAGTAATAATTACTCACAAACTTAGATATCAACCCTTTTCTTCCTTGCCGTCCTGTTTTATGTGCTGAATGGGTTCCATTTTCTTTTCTTTTCTGCAAGAAAACACTTGAAAATTAATATTTAATGTTAAATTGTTTATTTATCGTACCTAATGATCAAAAAATTCAAAGATTACATATTACATTTGAAGCACGTTGTTGAGATGGCTCCTCTTGCGATGCAAATTTGTCCATTTCTTTGACCATCTCCTTGTACACATTTTTGGACATTCCTACTGGCATATTTCTGATATCAGCTTGTTCATCTTTTGAGATTTTCGTAATCTTCCTGAAAATGTAACATGACAATAAGCCATTTAATTTTTATATTGATATATGAAAAATAAATATAACAAAAGTGATATTTATAAATAATTCTACACAAACATTTAAAGGAATATTACTTTTTCATTCCTTCTTTTTTGTTGTTGTACGTTTTTGCTATTAAAAGTTTGACATGTCTCATTAACCAATTCTCTAGAAACTCTTCTCGTAGTTTAGATAAAATTTGGTTCTTGGAATCATTGGATTGTTTTTTGTCTTGTAAGTGGAAAGAACGTCTATACATTCGTTCCACTAGATTCCTCAAACTTTTGTAAAAGTTTTCCCCCTTTCGTTAACCTCCAGCACCACTCCAGATGAGCTAAGGAGCAATTCATTTTCATTTGCATGTTTTATTTCTTTTCTTTTCTTAGAACAACATTGCTTTTTTGAGTTGTTGGTCCTTGTAGAACATTAAACATGTGAATTAATCAATTGTTTGACACGTGTTATCTAATAATTTTAAGTATATTATTAATGAAAATTAAAAAAAGAAACTCATATTGGATCGATAGTATTTTTTCATTCACCTGATTCATCATTTTGCAATTTTTCCATCAAGCTTTTACGCTCTTCTAGTCCTAGATCAGAAATAACCTTATCGAGCTTCATCATTTTGTGGCTCTACATGATACACAGTAAACAATACATATTAGTTAAACTTATATATAGTTCAAAAATAATATTTTTTGTAAAGAAATTACAAATAACTTGTCTTTTTTGCTTTTCTTAATGTGTTATCAGTATTTTTGTTACTTGATCTCTTGTCAGACATTTATTTATCAATATTAAACCTGTACCATATCATTCATTAATATATTTTATAAATAAATTGTCAACTTTTCAGGTAAAAAAAAAATTCTCAAGAAACTGGTGCGCCATTCATGGTGTACGCATCGACGTCGATGCATGGTGGCCTTATAAATGCACCGCAAAAATAGTATAATACACCATACGATGCTCTATGTCAACAAGGAGCATTGATGTGTTACATGTTAACCACCACAGCGATTAACACAGACAAAATAATAAAAATCATCCAGTGTTAGTTTTTGTAGCATAAACTCCCAACGCAAACAAGGGACCACCATACGGTGCTCTCTGTCAACTAGGAGACCTGATGCAGTGTGGTATATGTTACATGGTGCACTGATTAACACAATAGGGGGTAAAAAAAAAAAACAGCGAAACAACACATGTGCGGTCCACCATAATGAAATAGCGCACCAGTGCCCTATTTTACATATGGCGCACTGATTTAAAAAAAAAAAAAAAAAAACTGTTTTTTAAAAATTCACGCAAGGGCCGACATGGATTGGGATCTGACTATGCAAGTCGTCTCGTGGATTGGATGTCATAGGCCTATATATAGCAATACAAACCCTATCAATCTAAAATGAAAAGCTCTACAGAAACAAAAAGAATGAAGGATTTAGGGTAAAAATGGATTTATTATTTATTTTTAAATGAAAAACAAATTGAAATTTTTTTCTTACTACGTAAAAAAAATCTGCAGAAAAAGTAAAAAAAACAATAAAATTTAATCACAAGATCATTTGAAATTCTATGCTACAGGGTTTGAATCACCAGAGGTTTGGAATTCTGATTGTCTGAATGCTTCTGTTCGAACGTATTTCGCTATTCCACAATGCTCTCATGCTCTCTTGCTCTAAGTATGTCTCCTACAAATCTCTGGATGAATTTTTTTGTAAAAATAGTGAAATAATGAAAAGTTTTTAGTATTTAAAGAATTGTTTTATGAAATTAGATTTTTGAAAATATTTTGCCACCCATTTTTCAATTTACCACTCTTTTTTTCACTTGAAGAAAATAGAGTTGTGTTTTTTTATTTGCGGTTATTCGACACTTGTGCGTCCGTTCATAATGTTATCACTCCAATAATTTCCAAGGGTTGTTATGTGTGTTTAAAGAAATATTTGAGGTAATTATCAACCACTTTTAAGATTAGGATCTAGCCTTCCTAATGCTCAAAAAGGGTTCTCTCTTTATGATTTAACTTTGTTGTTTTAATTAATTTTAGGCTAGTTATGTAAGATTGATTGAATTTGATTTTGATTTGTTTGGTGGAATTACTTATTTAGATGGATAGATGTCTGTCCATTTTCCATTGGGCTATGGAGTCAAAATATCAAGAGAACATGACATAATCAAGTTCTAAAGGAAGTGTTTACAGGGCAAGGTAGTTGAGCAAAATCAGAACTTAAAGGCTGAATGGTGAAGTGGTTTTCAATTGGGATCAAGGAGCAGTTAAGGATTTCTTAAACCGGATAATGAAGGAATGTGAAAGAGGTCAATCAGGATGGGAAAGAAATTAAGGATTCTCAGATACAGATATCAGAAGAAAACATTAAAATGAATAACAGTTCAAAACAGAGTGTACTTAAACAATTTTTGCAATAATATTCGTGTTATAACATTTAAATTTGGAAAACATGCAAGTTTATGGAATACTTAAGAAAATAACATGAACAATTGAAATATACTTCACTGAAGTAGCTCAACACATGAATCATGTAATGCAATGCCTTTATTACTTGTCCTGTCTATTGACTTGAAAATGGTACAATAAACCCTTAGGTATTTAGATCAATTACAACTATAGAAATGTTCAGGAATCCACACTAATACTTCGAATTGCTGAAGTATTTATACAAAAATTATTACAAAATATCCTAAAATTAATTTACGATTTATTCAAAGGAAATAAAATATCTTCATGCAAGAAGATAGAGACACCTATTTAACTAATGCAAGTTGTCCCTATTTTATTTTTTTTGTTGTTTGCTTCTTTGATATTTTGCTGCCTTATCTCTCTGGCTATTTCTTTCATGTTGGCTACCTTTTTTCTGTTGAGTGTTTTTTACGCTGCTTATTTTTCATTGTCTTTATCTTTAAACTCTATCTTTGTTGTCACTGTGAATTCTTCTTTTACTTTACTACTTTGTGTGCTTGCTTTGTTCTCACCTTTAACCTTGTTTCTTTTACCTTCTTTACTTTTACCTTTCACAGTAAATCATATAATTTTTCCCAAGCCTCTTCATCTGGAAGTTTGATTTTTACAATTCTCCTATAAATCTCATCTACTTCAGTGTACTTGGTAAATGTAGGCTTATTTATAAAGAGATTATTTACCTCATGCTGGAAGTAAAAGAGATTTTCAAAAGTCTAATAGAGTACTTTGCCTGTAGGAATTCTTTTCATAGAGGAATTGTTGGAATGTTCTTTAGCCACTTATCTGATATTTTTGTCAGAATCTTCATGCCTCATTAGTATATCATTGATTACTAATGGATTTGGTAGTCATTTTTGTATCAAAACATCAACTTTGATCATGAATCTGTTCACTGCAAGCTCCATAGTTTGACACTTGTTTTCAGGTTGTGTCATCAGGTTCCTCTTGGAAATTACCTTTTTTACCTCTAAGATTGTTTCTATTCTATCACTTATTCCAATTTCTTCTAGTTCATGCTTGTTTTTAGAATTGAGAAACTTAATTATCTTAGTGGCCTCCTCTGGTTTCTTCCCAAGTTCTTCTTTGATTTTCTGAATAGCTTCACTAGCTTCCTTTAGCAAGTCCTTCTGTTCAAATATGACTTGGATGGAAGGCCAAATATCATTAACAGAGTTAATGATATTGGCTCATAGTTGTTGCTTTTCTTGGGCTAGCGGCTCTTTCAGTGTTAATTCTTTTTCTAACTTTTGGACTCTGTCATTCAACCTGTTCGATTTCTGAGTTTCTGATTTATACATGATTTGAGCCAACTTCTTTTCATCTTCTAGACTTTTTATTTGTTCTTTAATTCTATTAATCGCAGTCGTTTGGATTGACATATCCTGCATGGCTTTAATCAATTTACATGCTTCATCATTGGGATGAGCTATTGTTGTAGCTGGTGTTGCTGAAACTTATGTTGTCACTAGAATTTCTATAATAGTTGGGACTGTTGTAGCCACTGAAGCTGAAGTTGAAGCTATGGGAATGGTAGTAACAGTAACTTCTTCCATGTTGGCCTTCTTTTCCTGCACTAATTTGTCCATTTAATTCTCCATCTCTTTCAGTTGAGCTGTCAACTAAATGATGAGATTCATCATTTCATCTTTCTAACTTTCTTTCTCCAAAACTTCTTTAGTTTGTGGATGCTCTGTGGGAGGTAATTTTAGCTGCTTCTTCAATGCAACTATGTGTGCATTCTTTTTCTTGATAAGCTCTTCAGCTGCTTTGATGTTCTTTGGATCATATCCAACCTCCATGACCAATTCTTCAAGTGATTTTATTCTATTCTCCTTGGCTTGTGAGGAATCCTTCTATAATATTAACTGTGCTCTGATATTTTCTAGAGAATTTTGTACTTTTTGAACACTCATAGCTTTGTTGGTCATAGTGGAGTAGATCATTTCTCCTACTTGCTTATGGAATTTAATCTGATCTATTGGATTTACATCTTTAGCCATAAATTCAAATGATGTTTTATTGTAGCCTGTTGATGATTTTGGAGCTTACACTGTTGGCTGCAAAAAGTTCATTTGCATCTTCTTGGTTTTATAATCAAAGGTTGAAAGTAACATGTTCTAGTCACTAGAATTTTGTTTCCAATATTGGGCATAAGTCACAGCTTTCAATGCCTCATTCTTCAATTTGATTTCTTTATACTTCTCCATTATGTATTTTTCTTTATCCACTGGTTTTCTTGATGAAGAAACCTCTGTACTATGTTGCTTCTGAATTATCTGAGCACTAGAGGTTGATGGTTGATGTGTTTCCTTTGAAACTGTGGGAGGTGCATTATCCTTGACAATTATATCTATATCAATAATCTCAATTGTTTTGGCTTGAAAATAGGTCAGCACCGGTTTGGAATGGCTTCTTTTTTGTAATTTTCAACAGAAATGGTGAAAAAATGTTTTAGGGCGGGCTTTATTGTTTTTAACCGAAGGTGATGAATCAATCACATTGGCGCGGAGGTTTAATTTTCAAATAGTGACTGGTTTTATTGCATAGCGAAATGGTGGTATGGCAGTTATCGCACGATGAAAGGCGGGTTGGTCGTTTTGGGATGGAGGATGCAATAAAACGTGGGAGAGCCACGTATCAAATGGGCGGGGGGTGCAAAACCACCCATTTCGCCCCCCCCCCACCCCCCAGCTTTAAACTCAGAACTGTCGGGGGTGCGAAAGCGATTATTGGCCATTGGATCTAATCAGATGATCGAGTGAATGGGTGAGTTGGGGGGATTTGATAGGTGGGACCGAGGATGAGTTTATGCAGGATTATGTAAAGTGGGACTAGGTTTTTATATATGCAATGGGTTGGGAAATAATATTAAAGAAAGGGTTAGCATATAATTGGGGTTAATAAAATGTATAAAGCGGGTAGTAATATGAAATAACATATAAAATACGTTACATGGGGTCAGGATATATATACATGCGGGGATTAATATGCGAAATGGGTTAAATATATATTAAAATAGGGTTTAATAAAATATGTGAATAAGTTAAAATGATAACAGGAAGGGTTTTAATGGAGTGGGTCCGATATATTTTAACCTTTTAAAACAAACAAAAAGTGGGTTTTGCAAGTTTTTTAATGAAAAAAGGGAATTAGTAAAGGGGAAATTACTTTTCAAATGAAAATGTGTTTTTTAACTAGGGAAAGGGGTTTTAGGAAGGGAAAAGGGATAAAATAAGGGGAAAGGGGTTTTTTACAAGGGAAAATTCCTTCTAAGAGTGGCAATAGGGTTTTAAGTAAGGGGAAGGGGATTTTTGGGGGATATTAGTAATATGAAATGAACCAATGGATGCTTTCCATTACTTGTGAAAGTAATCTACCTACCCTTCATTTACCCTAACATTTTTTACTTCATTTATTGGGTGCATTTGAGCTTGCTGACCCTTTTATTTTCTTTTGATAAGCAAACTAATCTACTTCTACCCTTATAACTTCCAATAGCTCAGATTAAGATGATGAGCTCATTTTTATTCTTTACCTAACTACTGATATGCTAAGATTAAATGGTTTGGCCATATCTTTTTTCACTAACTATCATTACTTGAAATTTAAAAGCATGAATGAATGAAGATTAAACTGTTTGATCTTCATGAATTGTGGCATTTTGGACAAGCTACACAATTTTATTTGTAAAAGTAACTAAACTAAGAGTAGTGGCATTTGAATGTGCAACACTTTCAGGATCTATTTTTATCTATTTTTGTGGGGTTCATACTTTATATTATTTTCTTTTCTTTTGGTCCTTTGATTTTTCTTTTAGGAATTACCCTCTTTTCATTTTTTAATATGGGAAAAAATTTACAGAAAGAAAAGTATGGATAATATTACAAGACTTTAACATAGTCAATTCAAAATTATGATCCCTATTATTATAGGACCCTAGCAGTGGCTCCACTTGGGGATGGCATCTCCTGGTGAGATGTCAAGAACTTTCTAATCAGTGGCCTTGGAACTTCGACTTTGCTTGCCTTGGAACTACTTTTTGTGATCTTCTTTATTCAATCATAAGATGTTATACCTTTTAAAGCATATGGCCTTCTCTCCAGGCTTCAACGTTAGAAGATATTCATCCAATCCAATCTAAACTTTGAAATGGTATTTACAATTAGAAAAGTAAAACAAATGAACTAATGGTTAATCTGGAGAAAAGTAGTGCTTCAGCATTCTACCATTGACTGGTCCACCTGGTAGATCTGTCCCATCTAACTCCTTCAAGAAAATTGCATTACTACCTCTGTAACCATAAATGATGTATGGGTCTTTCCAAAGAAAATCAAATTTACCATGTTTCCCTTTCTCTTCTCTTCTGGAATCCCATTTGAGTACTTTATCACCTATGAGAAAATCATCTTCTTTGGTTTTCTTTTCAAAAATATTTTTGATTTTGTCTTGGATCACTTGTGATTTGACATGAGCTTCTTCCCTAGTTTGCTGCAAATGAATTGTTTGATTTATCCTCCTTTGGATGTCATTTGGTTCTACCTGCAGCTCTTGAATCATTTTCATCATTCGTACTCCTAATGAGGATGGAAAAACAACATCCATCCCATATACTAATTGATAGGGAGAGGTACCAATGGATTTCATTGTAGTTAGTCTGTCTGCCCATAAGGCATTAACCAACCTTTTATTCCAAGTCTTCTTGTTATCTTCTAATCGCTTTTTTATGATATTAACTAGGCTTTTGTTTGAGGATTCTGCAAGTCCATTACCTTGAGGGTAACAGGTAGTGGAATGGCCAAGGTTGATGTAGTATTTGTTACAAAATTCTATCATTTTCTTGGATTTGAAGGCAGTTGCATTATCAGTAATGAGCTTTTGTGGGCATCCAAATCTAGAAAGGATGTTGTTCTCAAGGAATGAGATAATGACAAAGTTTGTGGCTTGTTTAGAAGGGATGGCTTCTATCCACTTGGTAAAGTAATCAGTGGTTGTCAAAATCCATTTATGCTGGGCAAAGGAGGGTGGGTGAATTTCACCAATGAAGTCTAAACCCCATTGCTGAAATGGAATTTCTACAGAGATGGGTTTGAGGGGTAATGGTAAGAGTTTTTTTTTCCCTTCAAATATCTGGAATTTTTGATAGGAGGTCACATACTTTCTGACATCTGCAAAAAGAGTAGGCCAGTAAAAACCCACCCTCAAAATTTTATCAGCAATTGTTTTCTAGTAAAGGTGTCCTCCATAGTCACCTGCATGAAATTCTTGCATAACTTTATCAGCTTCATCTTTCAATAAACAGTTCAATAGGATGCCACCATGATCTTTCCAAAATAAAGCATTGTCTATGATACAACATTTCATTGCTTTTAATTTTAAGAATCTACATTTAGTTCTAGATAAACCAAGAGGAGCTTGTAGGTTGAGTAAAATAAATATACTATCTACATACCAGGGTTAATCTAAAAAAGCTTCACTGATCTGTGGAGTCGCCATATCTTCCTAATCATCTATTGCTGCAATGAAATTTATATCTAAGGCACGACAGTTCGATTCAACCATGAGTTTGGTTAAACCTTGGCCTTTAATCAATTTTGTAGGCTTTATTTCAATATCATATTCCAATATATTGGCAATCCATTTGCCTCTCTTTCCATCAGGCCCATTCTGAGTTAGAATTTCCTTTACCACGGAGTTTGGAACATATGCAATAATGTGAGAGTACAGAATGTACACTCTGAAATCCTTTATAGCTTTCACTAAAGCAAGTGCTTGTTTTTCCATAATATTATACTTTAGTGTTGCATCTCTTAAGGTTTTGCTAAAATAAGCAATGGGTTATTCCATAATATTATACTTTAGTGTTGCATCTCTTAAGGTTTTGTTGAAAAAAGCAATGGGTTGTTCATAACCCTCATCATTCTTTTACAACAAGACTGCTGCAATGGTGTGTTCTAAAGCAAAAGATAAAGTTATAAAATCTTTTTTGAAATCAGGACTTATGAGGACAGGTGTTTTAATAGGGCTTGTTTGATTGCTTCAAAAGACTATTTAGCCTCTATTTTCCACTTAAGTGTTGAATCATTTTTTAACATGTTATTCAATTATTTGATTAGTTCTGCTAAATTAGAAATGAATCTTCTAAGAAAATTTATTTTACCTAAGAATGCCTATAATTCTTTGATGTTTCTAAGATGACTGATGTTTAAAATTGCTTCTATTCTAGCTCGATCAATTCTAATTCCCTCTTTTGAAATTATATGTCCTAGGATTTTGCCTTCTTCTAATCCATAGAGTGTCTTTTTAGGATTCAAGGAAATACAAAATTTTATGCATTTAATGAAAACTCTTCTCAAATGATCTAGATGTTCATTATCTGTTTTGGAAAATACTGTGATATCATCTTGATAAATGACAAGAAAGTCATTGATTTCTTTGGCAAAAGTTATGTCCATAGCTCTTTGTAATGTAGCTCCAACATTCATCAAGCCAAAGGGCATTTTCAAATACATGAAAGTTCTCCATGGAGTAGTAAATGTTGTCTTTGTTTGATCTTTAGGTTGGACTAAGATTTGGTTGTATCCGGAAAATCCATCAAGCAATGAAATTCTGGATGACTCTACTACCCTTTGTAGAATATGGTCCATTTTAGGAAGAGGATAGTTATCTTTTAATGAGACTTTATTTAAGTTTCGGAAATCAACACAGAGTCTGATTTCCCCTGTTTTCTTTCTAGTGGCAACTAAATTTGAGACCCAATCAAAATATCTAATAGGTGCTATGATTTGTGCCTCATACATCCTTTTAACTTCTTTTTCTATCATTTGCATAAGAACATGATTAATTCTCCTAAGCTTTTGTTTAAAAGGCTTATGATTTTCTTTGATGGGTATTTTATGTTGTATAATGTTGGTGTCATAAGATTTGAGGTCCTCAACTCCAGGCAAAGACATCTTGAAATTCTTTAAACAAACTAATGTATTTTAAATTTTCTTCTGGAGGTAATGCTTTGGATAATTTGACAAGCTTGGGTTTTTCTTTTGTTCCTATGTTACATTCTTCTATGTCTGATCTTAAGGGTTCCATTTTTTGGTTTTCTAGCTACATCATTGGAATCAAAAATATCTTTTAATGGGGCTAATCCCTTAGGCAAAAAGTTATCTTTAAGGTTTAAAATCTCTGATTCCTCATTGGTTATTTCCTTTATTTCTACTGTTTCTAATTTATTTATTTCTACTTTAGTAAATCTAGTTGGTTCAGTTTTATCTACATCATTTACATCTAATTCGATATTTATGGTGTAGTCTAATGTACAATCAGTATCTATATTACAGATTTGGAATTCTCCCTTGGCATTCATAAAATTATAGATTTGAGAATCTTGTGAAAAGATCTGCCAATATTTCAAATTATCTGGTATAGTTGGCCTATGTCTTACCTCTGCAGTGTACTGATGATTTGGCTGAAATGGTAATCTGCATGTGCTGGAAAAAGTAGCCAAACTGTGAGCTTGCATGTTTTGTTTTCTAGGAATAATAGCAAATTCAGTTTCAAGAAAACAATTTATCAAGTCTAATATAGTTTCTCTGTATTGGCTAAGTCTAGGATTATTCACAAGATACTCTCCTTTAATTTGTTTTATGATAATTTTGAAGTCTCCCATGACAGAAACTCTCTTAGCTCCAAGTTTTCTTACAATTTGCAGTCCTAAGATTAATGATTCATACTCTGCCATGTTATTAGTGCATTTAAAGTTTAGCCTGAAAGCATGACCTTCTAAATTATCATTCTCTAAGTTATAAATCCATACTCTTGTTCCTGCTCCTAATCTGTTTATAGAACCATCGAAATCTAAGTACCACATAGACTCATGAGTTATATTGTCATTTGAAATTTCTTTATGTTTCTGTTCTACTGCTGTGTTTTTGTCTTTTCCAGTGTCTGAATTACATAAGATGAAAGAATCCATATCAGAATGTGGGGAATAAATATGATAATTTTGTGGTTTTTCTACACTATTGACCATGAATTTCATCAAAGTTTCTTTGTAAAGCTTTTTGGGCTGACCAAATACAAAAATTGTAGCATATGACATGTTTAATTGCAGTGATCCCTGTAATTTTTCTCCCCATGAACGAGATAATAACATTCCATACTTTGGAGCAACAACTACAATATCCATGACAATACTCTTAACTGTGTATTGGACTAGAGTTACACACAAGTCTTTTATCAGACCAAGACATTTAACTTTACTAGAATCAAAGGAGAAAAGATCTTTGTATGGTCTGGTGATTTCTAGATTCAATGTTTCCATGATTGCCTTAGGAATTAAGTTGTGAGATGCTCTTGAATATAGCATAGCATTATGTAAGATTTGATCATGAATGCTCAAGCTAATGTATAATGTAGGAACACCACCTTCTTGATGTTTTCCATTTACCTTAGGACTAAATAGTAACTCAGGTTGGTCATCATTAAGGTTAACAACATCTTCTGCTTCACTTATGTTCAGTGTTTCAGTGATTTGGTTTTTGCATAAATCATTTTTCACCAGCTCTGTTAAAGGAACTGGTATTTTCAATTTGGATATTTTAGTTTGGATATTAAATGGGATTTGAGTTTTGCCTAACTTAATGATTTCCTATTTACCAATGGTAGTTTGTGTATTTTTATATTTTTTATCCACGGTTGGTATTTCGGTTTGTGTTTCCACTGTTTTATTTTCAATTTTCTTGTCTGGAACAGTTTGAGTGGCAGTTGAAGTTTTAGTAGTAGTTGATGTTTGAGTATCACTTGAGGTAATGTCTACAATCATTAGACTAGCTGCAATCTTTGGACTGGAAGTTTTCTGAGTTTCTCTAGGGAGAATTTGTAGCACTTTGGACACAGAAGCTTCTACTGTTTTCTTCGTCTGAGTTTGGATTGTTTTCTTATTAGGGGCTTCTGTGTTATTCTTACTTATAAGGCTATATTGTTTGTGAACTTCATATATTGCAGACTCGTAGACTTGTTTATAGTCAAAGGACTCCCCAGATTCTAACTGTAATTGTTGTAACATGTATAATTCTTGTTCTTCTTGGATAAGAAAAATAGTATTTTCATCATTTATTCCCATTAAGTTGATCTGGGTGTCCTGGTCTTCTTCATTTTGATGTGAACTCTCAGCATAGTTTTCTTGGAAAGGTGGTCTAATCAATTGATCAGGTGTTGTTTCTCTTGATTTACCAGTATTGGGATTCTTCCTAAAGTTGGGATTTCTGATTTGAGGACCTTGTTGTTGATTATCCCACTAAGGTTTTCTTTCCATGTTTTCTAATTTATCCATTATTATTTCCATACTCTTAGCTAAACTATCTATTTTAATGTCTGATGTGGATGGTTCATCCTTAATGGCAACTCTTCTTATCCTAGCTCTTTTAGCTAACAAGTTAGCTTCTACACTAACTGCATTACTTTGCATATGTTCGAATGTTTTAGGGTTTCTTTCTCTCAATTGGTAAGATATATCAGTGTCAAAACCATTTGGAAATTTGATTAGTGCTAAGTCTGATGAAGGTTTGATATTTGCAGGAATTGCATTGTAAATGATGTTGAACCTAGTACAATAATCATGAACAGATTCATTAGGAGCTCTTCTAATGTTTTCATATTCAGATAATATTTGTAAAGGGTTTTTCTTTATTTCCCATCTGTTGATAAATAATTGATGAAAAGAAGCTAAATCAGCTATATGATTGGCAGGTAAAGCTTTAAACCATTTATTAACTTCTCATGCTAATGTTTTTGCAAACAATCTCATTTGAACTTCAGCTTCATCAATTTCATGTAATTCAAAGTAATCAATCATTTTATTTACATGTTGTTGAGCAATATATTGACCTGTACCGTCAAATTGAAAGATTTTACTCTGGTAATCCTGGGCATGGCATGCAATTGAGCTGGTAATACCAAAGGGGCATAACTGGCTGCCATGGCTAAGATTCTAGCTTGGATAGGAGGTAAATTGGTGGTGCTTGGAGATGAGGTTGAAGTGCTTGCAGATGAGCTTGAAATACTAGAAGATGTACTCGGAGATGAGGTTGAAGTGCTTGAAGATGTACTTGGAAATGACCTTGAAATGCTTGAAGATGTACTTGGAACGCTTGGAGATGGAAATAAAACTCTAGGTTGAAGAGGAAGCTTGGGGATGAATGGTTCTGTGGAATGAACTATGGTGGATATTATAGATGAGGTGGTAATAAAGAAAGTTGTATTTATAGTCTCAAAAGGAATGGTAGAACGCTTAGGGGTAGCAGCAGTAAGGGCAACTAATTCAACAGACTGTTGAGAATATGCTTCATCTATATCCTTAATCAAAGTTGCAGTCAAACTATCAATCTTATCAAAAGTCTCAAGAACTTGTTGATCTAAGTCTAGTTGTATAGTTTCATTCTCTTGTTCAATAAATTGAATAAAATTATGATCTATTACACTATCATAGATTGAATTTTCATATTTGGTTCTAAATAAAGAATGTTCAAATGAAAAATCAAATTGAATATCCTATATGCTTGATAATTATTTAGCGAGTGAATTTGCTTTGATTAATTGACTACTACTTCTTAGACTTTCTATTTTTTTGGTTTTTCTTAAAATTCTGTCAGGATTATCAACTATTATAGCAGGTTGTGGATCAAGATGAGCCCTGGTATATTATGTTCTTTTAGAAGCCAGAATTTTAATTTTCAATGAAAAATTCTTAACAACTCTAGATAAAACTTAAGGTGAAAAGATGACGAAAAGTGTTTCCTTTAAGATTTATTTAAACTGAGGACTGATTTCCCTAGTATGGTCGCCAGTATTTTATCACTCAAATAATTTCCAAGGGTTGTTATATGTGTTTAAAGAAATATTAAAGGTAACTATCAACCACTTTTAAGATTAGGATCTAGCCTTCCTAATGCTCAGAGAGGGCTCTCTATTTATGATTTAACTTTGTTGTTTTAATTGATTTTAGGCTAGTTATGTAAGTTTGATTAGGTTTGATTTTGATTTGTTTGGTGGAATTACTGATTTAGATGGATAGATGTCTGTCCATTTTCCATTGGGCTATGGAGTCAAAATGTCAAGATAACATGACAAAATCAAGTTCTAAAGGAAGTGTTTACAGGGCAAGGTAGCTGAGCAAAATCAGATCTTAAAAGCTGAATGGTGAAGTGGTTTTCAATCGGGATCAAGGAGCAGTTAAGGATTCCTTAAACTGGATAATGAAGGAAGGTGAAAGAGGTCAATCGAGATGGGAGAGAAATTAAGGATTCTCAGATCCAGATATCAGAAGAAAACATTAAAATGAATAACATTTCATAACAGAGTGTACTTAAACAATTTCTGCAATAATATTCTTATTATAACATTTAAATTTGGAAAACATGCAAGTTTATGGAATACTTAAGAAAATAACATGAACAATTGAAATATACTTCACTGAAGTAGCTCAACACATGAATATTGTAATGCAGTGTCTTTATTACTTGTCATGTCTGTTGACTTGAAAATGGTACAATAAAGCCTCAGGTATTTAGATCAATTAAAACTATAGAAATATTCTAAAATCCACACTAATACTTCGAATTGGAAGTATTTATACAAAACTTATTACAAAATATCCTAAAACTGATTTAGGATTTATTCAAGGGAAATAAAATATCTTCATGCAAGAAGATAGAGATGCCTATTTAACTAATGCAAGTTGTCCCTGTTTTATTTGGTTTGTTGTTTGCTTCTTTGATATTTTGCTGCCTTATCTCTCTGGTTGTTGCTTTCATGTTGGCTGCCTTTTATCTGTTGTGTGTCTTTTACGCTGCTTGTTTTTCACTTTCTTCATCTTTAAACTCTGTCTTTGTTTTCACTGTGAATTCTTCTTTTACTTTATTGCTTTGTCTACTTGCTCTATTCTCACCTTTAACCTTGTCTCTTTTACATGCTTTACTTTTACCTTTCACAACAAATCATATAATTTTACCAAGCCCCTTCATCTGGAAGTTTGATTTTTACAATTCTCCTATAAATCTCATATGCTTCAGTGTACTTGGTAAATGTAGGCTTATTTATAAAGAGATGATTTACCTCATGCTGGAGGTAAAAGATATTTTCAAAAGTCTGATAGAGTACTTATCCTGTAGGAATTCCTTTCATAGAGGAATTGTTGGAATGTTCTTTAGACACTTCTCTGATCTTTTTGCCATAATATTCATGCCTCATTGGTCTATCATTTATTACTAATGGATTTGGTAGACCTTTTTGTCTCAAAAAATCAAATTTGATCATGAATCTATTCACTGCAAGCTGCATAGTTCGACACTTGTCTTCAAGTTGTGTCATCA
This sequence comes from Pinus albicaulis, assembly GCA_034641835.2. Classification (NCBI taxonomy): domain Eukaryota; kingdom Viridiplantae; phylum Streptophyta; class Pinopsida; order Pinales; family Pinaceae; genus Pinus; species Pinus albicaulis. Next base: position 628,483,659 of record CM076581.1, on the reverse strand, counting down.
GGTTCCTCTTGGAAATTACCTTTTTTACTTCTAAGATTGTTTCTGTTCTGTCACTTATCCCAATTTCTTCCAGTTCATGCTTGTTTTTAGAATTTAGAAACTTAATTATCTCAGTGGCCTCCTCTGGTTTCTTCCCAAGTTCTTTTTTGAATTTCTGAATAGCTTCACTAGCTTCCTTTGTCAAGTCCTTTTGTTCAAATATGAATTGGATGGAAGGCCAAATATCATTAACAAAGTTAATGATATTGTCCCATATTTGTTGCATTGCTTGGGCTAGTGGCTCTTTCAATGTTAATTCTTTTTCTAACTTTTGGACTATGTCATTCAACATGTTTGATTTATGAGTTTCTGATTTATACATGATTTGAGCCAACTTCTTTTCATCTTCTAAACTTTTTATTTGTTCTTTAAGTCTATTAATCTCAGTTTTTTGGATTGACATATCCTACATGGCTTTAATAAATTTACCTGCTTCATCATTGGGATGAGCTACTGGTGTTGCTGAAACTTATGTTGTCATTAGAATTGTTGTAGTAGTTGGGACTATTGTAGCCACTGAAGCTGAAGTTGAAGCTATGGGAATGGCAGTAACAGTAACTGCTTCCATGCTAGCCTTCTTTTCCTGCACTAATTTTTCCATTTCATTCTCCATCTCTTTCAGTTGAGCTGTCAATTGAATGATGAGATTCATCATTTCATCTTTCTGACTTTCTTTCTCCAAAACTTCTTTAGTTTGTGGATGCTTTGTGGGAGGTAATTTCAGCTGCTTCTTCAATGCAGCTATGTTTGCATTCTTTTTCTTGATAAGATCTTTAGCTGCTTTGATGTTCTTTGGATCATATCCAACCTCCATGACCAATTCTTCAAGTGATTTTATTCTATTATCCTTGGCTTGTGAGGAAGCCTTCTATAGTTTTAACTGTGCTATGATATTTTCTAGAGAATTTTGTAGTTTTTGGACACTCATAGCTTTGTTGGTCATAGTGGAGTAGATCATTTCTCCTACTTGTATATGGAATTCAATCTAATCTATTGGATGTACATCTTTAGCCATAACTTCAAATGTTGTTTTCTTGTAGTCTGCTGATGATTTTGGAGCCTATAATGTTGGCTACAAAAAGGTCATTAGCATCTTCCTGGTTTTATAATCAAAGGTTGAAAGTAACCTGTTATGGTCACTAGGAGTTTGTTTCCAATATTGGGCATAAGTCACAGCTTTCAATGCCTCATTCTTCAATTTGATTTCTTTATACTTCTCCATTATGTCTTTTTCTTTATCCATTGGTTTTCTTGATGAAGAAACCTCTGTATTATGTTGCTTCTGAATGATCTGAGCACTAGAGGTTGATGGTTGATGTGTTTCCTCTGAAACTGTGGGAGGTGCATTATCCCTGACAATTATATCTATATCAATAATATCAACTGTGTCAAGTATCTCTTCTTGCTATATTACTGGATTCAGTTTGGCCTTTTTTTATACATTAGCTTAAATTTTGTATCAGAATTGGTTTCAACAGAATATGAGTCTTCCTCTCTTGGCCTCTTTGAGTTCCTGTCTTGTGGGGCTAGAGTATGCGGGATGGAACTAGTATCAGCTTGTTTCTCCACCTCTTGCAAAGTATTTTCCAACCACTCTGATTGGTTGGAATAATTTTCAATCTCTGCTTTTGACTCATGGACAAAGGGAGTCAATTTGAATTTGACTCTTAGTTTACTAATGACTCCAAAAGGACCATACTGCCATTTGAAACTATTACTGAACTTGAAATATTGTAAACACTTATCTGCTTGTTGACTAGCATTCATATTATTGCAAATGAAAGGACCAAGCTAGTTCTTAATCTTAAACTGATTTTTCTTCTTTGCTAACAGGAAATTAACTTCATCTTAATTTAGGATCTGTCTAATGTATTCAAATGCAAATAATCTCATTGGGAGGTATTTTGGGAGTTTGTATGGAGTGAGTTGGCTTCCATATACCCTAATTTCAGTATGGTTATAGTATAAATACCAGTCTCCTGTTCTACTTTGTTCTGACAATTGCGATACTTTCTTTATCTCTTCATTGACCCTAGGTTGAATGCTACTGGTTAACATGTTGACAACTGGATATACAAATGTATCAATGAAGTCTTTGTAGCTAAATTCTGTGGAATCCTTTCTGATCAAGGATGTCCATAAGGCTACATATTGGGGGTTACCCTCTGTGTCCAATTTTTGGAGGCTTATTGCTAACCTTTCAGATTGGAAGTACAAGAACAAATGAAACAATACTGATGAATATTTAAACACTCCTTCCTCTGGTAATTTAACCAATTGCTCATGGATTTGATCAAAATTGAATGTTGAAGCAGGAGGTTGTCCTAAGCAGAATATCGACAGAAAACCTAAGATAAAAGCATCTACATATTCATCAATAAAGTACCCTAAAATGTATGATAGCATTGTGACAATCTGTCCGGTTCTCTCTGAAAAAATGGAAGCTGAGTATGGAGGGATACTCTTTGGGGTTTCTATAGATGGAAGAAGGAAGGTTTGGAGTATTTGGAACCTCTTGGGAAAGTCCAGCTTTAGATATAGTTCAGCGAGGATTTCAATTGATAATGGGGCTTCATCAGGCTTGGGTTGGATCTGTAACATCTGATTTATAGATTCTGCATTGATTGTGAATAAAATCTCTTGGCTTGGGGTTACTAGAGCTCTTTCATTGGGCAAGTAATTAATCTGACAGAGTCTAATGATTTCTGGAAACTAGAAGGTCTGTGGGAAGATGTACCTGGGTAGGTTTGAGTCCCAAAGGTGGATATCATCAGCTTGGTCTATGAATTTATCATGGTTCCAACAGTGGATGTCAAAGAGGTTGAAATCAGTGACTGTATCACTGATTTTGAAGTCTTTATCAGCAAGAGGTGTGTGTTCAACATCTTTTACATGAGGTTGCAGAGGGTTAACAGAGTTTATACTCTCAGAGGCCATTTTTAACTTGTTCAATTATCAATTTATTACTTTCTTGCTTAAATAATGGCTTTTGGAGGCTTAGTATTACCTAGAAAAAGGTTTAATTCGGTCTGCAGAAGGGATTCTAGCCGCAGTAGGGGTTTTCTTGGTCTACAAAGCTTTAACTCTGAGTCTGCAATAATTCTAGTAGCAATGAGATTTAATTCTGGTCTGGATTGGCTTCAACATAGGTCGGAAACAGTTGTTTTGGCTTGAAAATAGGTCAGCACAGGTCTGGAATGGCTTCTTTTTCGCAATTTTCAACAGAAATGGTGAAAAAATATTTTAGGGCGGGCTTTATTGTTTTTAACCGAAGTTGATTAATCACATTGGCGCAGAGGTTTAATTTTCAAACAGTTTCTGGTTTGATCGCATAACGTAATGGTGGTATGGCGGTTATCGCATGATGAAAGGCGGGTTGGTGGTTTTAGGATGGAGGATGCGATAAAATGTGGGAGCGCCACGTAGCTAATGGGCGGGGGTGCAAAACCACCCATTTCGCACCCCCGCCCCCCTTTAAACTCAAAACTGTCGGGGGTGTGAAAGTGATTATTGGCCATTGGATCTAATCAAATGATCGAGTGAATGGGTGAGTTGGGGGGATTTGATAGGTGGAACCGGGGATGAGTTTATGCGGGATTATTTAAAGTGGGACCCGAGTTTTATATATGCAATGGGTCGAGAAATCATATTAAAGCAAGGGTTAGCATATAATGGGGTTTAATAAAATGTATAAAGCGGGGAGTAATATGAAATAACATATAAAATACGTTACATGGGGTCGGGATATATATACATGCGGGAATTAATATGTGAAATGGGTTAAATATATATTAAATGGGGGTTTAATAAAATATGTGAATAGGTTAAAATGATAACGGGAGGGGTTTTAATGGAGTGGGTGTGATATATTTTAACCTTTTAAACTATACAAAAAGTGGGTTTTGCATGTTTTTTGAACGAAAAAGGGAATTAGTAATGGGGAATTTACTTTTCAAATGAAATGTATTTTTTAACTAGGGAAAGGGGTTTTAGGAAGGGAAAAGGGGTAAAATAAGGGGAAAGGGGTTTTTTAAAAAGGGAAAATGCCTTCTAGGAGTGGAAATATGGTTTTAAATAAGGGGAAGGGGATTTTGGGGGATATTAGTAATATGAAATGAACCAATTGATGCTTTCCATTACTTGTGAAAGTAATCTACCTACCCTTCATTTACCCTAACATTTTTTACTTCATTTATTGGGTGCATTTGAGCTTGCTAACCCTTTTATTTTCTTTTGATAAGCAAACTAATCTACTTCTAGCCTTATAAATTCCAATGGCTCAGATTAAACTGATGAGCTCATTTTTATTCTCTACCTAACTACTGATCTGCCAATATTAAATGGTTTGGCCAGATTTTTATGCACTAACTATCATTACTTGAAATTTAAAAGCATGGATGAATCAATGTTAAACTATTTGATCCTCATGAATTGTGACATTTTGGACAAGCTGCACACAATTTTATTTGTAAAAGTAACTAAACTAAGAGTAGTGGCATTTTAATGTGCAACACTTTCAGGATCTATTTTTATCTCTTTTTGTGGGGTTCATAGTTTATTTATTTTTTATTTTTAATTATTCTTTTCTTTTGGTCCATTGATTTTTCTTTTAGGGCTTACCCTCTTTTCAATAATTTTAATATGGGAAAACATTTGCAGAAAGCAAAGTATGTACAATATTACAAGACTTTAACATATTCAATTCAAAATTATGATCCCTATTATTATAGGACCCTAACAGATAACACAGCATCGGTGTGCAGTAACTAAAACGCACTGGTGCGATTATCTGTACATTAGCACCGATAACAAGAAGTCCATTTGTAAGACACCGAAATTACTTTTAGGTGTGTACACCAAAATTTATTGTTGATTTTGCTCAAATGCAGGGAGAAAATATTATAATTATATCGAATGGACAATTCTTCAAAATCCAGCTCGTTCCATAATATTTCTCAAAGTCCATCGCAAAGTTCTCCCTATCCATCTTGAGACGTAATATTTACTTCAGATTTTATTTATATTTTCATTATCTAATTGAATTTATGTTTTTTATCCATGCCAATCATGCACATCTTAATTAAATTTATAATGTATATAAATTTGCAGGTTCATGCAGATTCAGAATCGAGTTCAGATGCACAAAATGTTCAAACAACTCCAAAACATCGGAAGCTCTTATCAGGAGCAACATACCGCAAGGCGCATTTGGTAGATGAAAATGGACAACTGCTTCACCCTTCCAATTGTAACAATATTGCATCTTCTAGCCACAATCGTGGGACAATGATGGTAATAATTATAATTTTTTGGTATATTGATTAATGTAATTATTTTAACGTAAAACCAATTAATCATGCAATATTTTCAACGTGCTTACTAATTGATATCATATATTTTGTACTAATCATGTTCAAATATATATATATATATATATATATATATATATATATATATATTTTAAATTATTAGGATTCTAGTGATGATGAGCGACCTACCTACCATCTTTCGTTGCACCCCACGACAATGTCAAATCAAGAGAAGACTTAATTAAGAGAAAAAATCAGAGAGGAACGATACCAAGAATGGTTGAATCAACCACTGATTCAATTACCGCTATGTCCAGATTCACCAATTAGGAATGAATACAAAAATAGTAGTTCTTCACAAGCTGGTAATGGAGGCAATCAAATAGAGGTTGGTATGGATGATTACTTAAGGGATACGACTGCCATGGAGACAATGTTGTTAGATGCATTCCAAAACGATGATCAGCTAGGGGATGATGCTCATATCGCTGACACCTTTTTCGAAAGCCATAAATTTGCTTCCACCACCCCTCTCTTTGGACTTGGCGGTTAGTCAAAGTCTACCCAGTTGGGGACAACGATGTTACTGTATAACTTGAAAGCAAATTTTGGCTTGTCGAATGCATGTTTCTGGAAAATTTTGAGGTAAGTTACCATAAAGTCCTCCCTTATATAAATTTGAGAAATATATTCAGTACACAATGAACATTACAAATGGTAAATTTTATGAACATTAATAATTATATTGTCATTAATGTACATTTATTAATATATTTTTCCATGATCACCAACTACAGGTTATTCAAAGATAAGGTTCTTCCGAGTGATAATGTCTTTCCTGTTAGCTGGGAAGAGGCAAAGAAATTGTTGAAAATGTTGGGTGTTGAGTACATATCATATCATGCATGTCCAAATGATTGTATTCTATATAGAGGAGAATATGCAGACAAAGAGATATGCTTGAAATGTGGGCATGAAAAGTGTGATAAATCAAACAAGAAGGGTAAATCACGTATTGGTCCTCCTTTTAAGATATTGAGGCACGTGCCTATAATCACGAGGATTCAAAGGCTCTTTAGTTGCAAAGAATTAGCTATGTTTTAGGGATGGCATGCCTCACACAAAAGTGAGTTGGGAGTTATGTGAATCCCAACTAATTCAATAACCATGAAGCATATAAAGGATACATGGCTCGAAAAATTCAAGGATGAAGTTCGAAGTCTACGACTCAACATAGCCATGGATGGGGTCAACCCATATTCCCTCCAGAACACCAACTATTATGTTTGTCCTGTAGTAGTGATCAATAATAATATCTCCCCATGGTTGTTTGTGAAGAATGAACATCTTATGTTGGCTCTCATAGTCCCTAGTAGAAGACAAGTGAAGAATATGGATGTCTACTTACAACCATTGGTAGATGAATTGAAGGAATTATGGGATGGGATAAATGTATAAGATGTATCAAGACCCATCGTAGGGGTACATATCGTATGAGTCTTTCTATTATGCCAGTGAGTACATCAAGCAGATCGAAAACAGACCAGGTGCGGTGATTTGGGACAATGAAAGGGATGAAGACAAAAGAGAAGGGGAGTTGCTCCAAATGAGTGGAAAAATGCGCTTGATAAAGAGTAAGCGACTTATAATTTTTCAAATTTACACAAAGTAAATATTCATGTTGAACTTAGATATAATGTATATTTTTATCTATATGTACTATATAATGTCGGTTTGATTTCATCAACGAATGCAGAAATTGAAGCAATCAATAAATTCGTTCTTTACAATTATGAAGCGACACAACCGTGGGTCTCATTGTACGAACAAAAGAGGATGAAATGGGATAGTGACAGGAAATAATTCAAACATTTGAATGGTAGAAGTGTGCCTTATCCCGACCATTTAAAAGAAAATATGCCAAAAATATGCCCCAACAGTTGGGTTGTTGACCAAGTCAGAGAGAAATACGGTGCAACCGGTCGTTACTCGCGTGCTGAAGAGGATGCGCTAAATGTAGGGATTGGGTGCAACAACTCGGTAATAATCTATTTAATTTATATGTACATTTGAAACTTAATAATGCACCTTTCAAATGTAATTACATCTGTATTTCATATTTTAACTATTGGGTTATTATAAGACACATGACACTATGATTTTTTTAACTTTTTTATAATAAGTGCATTTGTTCCCATCTATGTGGGAATATGGACACCATTTTCGCACAGAAAATGTTGATGTTGGAAATATCACACAAGACTGTGGAGTGGAAGTCGATTTTGATCAATCTAGTCGATCTAGCCATCATGATCAAAACCTAGTACTAGGGACGTTAGGTTACGTCGAAAAGATACAAGAGATCATTGAAGTGGATTTCTCTTCTTTCTAATGTGTTATTTTTAGGTGCAAGTGGTGGGACACCTTTGATCGGAATAATGTAAAGGAAGATCGTGATAGTAGGCTGATATGTATCAACTCTAGAAAGATGTGGGATGAAGCTAAGGAGCCCTATGTTTTCCCCAAACACCGCAACCAGGTGTTTTTTTACCCAGATGTCTTGGATAGGAATTGGTAGTTCGTATTGAGACATAACCATAGATCAAAACATATTTTTGAGAACAACAGTGTTATCATGCCAGGCGAGCTTGAAGATAATGAGGGTGATCATGAGAACCGAGAGTGATATGGTACATGTGTTATTTCATCAATATTTATACTTTTTAAGATGGGTTTTTCGAAACATTATAATATGTATTTTGAATTAATTGGTAATTTGCATTGTGCTAATGTTAAAATCAATCTTTCACTTGATAATTTTCAATTATGTTGATCTAAAAAACAATGGCGTATTGTATAAAGTTCTTTTTTTTGTATGTAATATCATAATAAAATAATGATAATTCTAAAGTACATGAATTTATTTGCATTATTTTCTAAACTTTATTGTGTTACAAAAATTCATATTATTCTAGAGCACCAGTGTGTTATAGTAATAAGACGCACCAGGCGGGTTTGTACGGAGCGCGCGATGTATGGTGTGCCAATGTTTTTGCGCACCGGTGCTTTATCTTGTTGAACGCATCGGTGCAATTTAGGATGATAAGCGCACCGAACGAAAAACATCTACAAAACCTCCACTTGCCAACCTCCTCTAGTAACCTCCGTTACAAACGGATGTCTGGGGTATTTTTATAAGGGGTTCCTCAAAAACATCCGCTAGAGGGTCTTTTCCTTGTAGTGGTTTCCCCTTCGAAGTGGCTAAATTCTAAGGCGTTGATCTATCCTTTATTTTATTTTTGGAGCTGGTTTCATAACACTCCTTCCTTCTCCTATTGTGTCACCTTTGTAAATCCTTCAATCCTATCCCAAGTTGTTCTTAAGGGGGGATGTTAGGATATTCCAACACAGGAAATAGTCTCCTATTGTGTCACCTTTGTAAATCCTTCAATCATATCCCAAGTTGTTCTTAAGGGGAGATGTTAGGATATTTCAACACATTGGAAATAGTTAAGTATAACTTGGTCTAGTGTAGAGTTAGGTAAAGTGTGTTTCTTTACTATGTACATTTGTAACTTATAATATGATGGTCATGGTATGTAGTGATCTGACGATTCACGCTCTCCGCGGTATTACCGACACTTGATCCATGGCTTAACACCTGATTGGTTCATGATCTCTATTTAAAGAGCATGGATAGCCATTTGTCCGGTAACTGTTTATAAGAGAAGCTTATGTAAATTTTCTTTCTTCATATTAATAAACTGCCTGAAATGGCCGCGTTGGCTCAAGCCGTAGACTATTTACCTCTTCGAGTGTTTTAACCACATCAAATACTAGTGTACTGATCTGTGATCTGTTTGTGAGTGGTGACCTTTGGTGTTTGATCTGAGAAACTTACCCTGTAAATTCCTACAAAGGTAGGATTATTGAACTTTTCATAAACAAATTATTTGTAATAGTATTTGTTGTTATTTGGTATTTGTAATGGTTGATTGATAAAAATATGTTTCTAAAATATATAATTAATAAATAAAAATTAATAAAAATCTAGAAATTATTCTAATTTAACATAGGCTTTTTAAACCCAAAAATTACTCTACATCACTACAGGTTTTTTAAAATTTCCTACAATAAGATGTCCGCCATTTATTGCCAAGAATTGGTCATTTCTGCCTTTGGTAGCCTCTACAAACACACAAAAAATCAATGGTAACAAAGCGAATAGCACAATCATCATTGCAAATAACATGAGCAATTGAATACTCTGAAATTCACTATGCATTTAATCAAGATAAGGGTCTAGGGTTTCTCATTTTCAGTTTTCAACTTGTTTTTGTTCCCACATTAACCATTCATGTTAGGATATTCCGACACATAGGAAATAGTTAAGAATAACTTAGTCTAGTGTAGAGTTAAGTAAAGTGTGTTTCTTTACCATGTACATTTGTAACTTATAATCCGATGGCCACGATTTGTAGTGATCCGACGGTTATCTCTCTCCTCGATATTAATGACACTTGATTCGTGGCTTAACACCCGATTGGTCCATGATCTATATTTAAAGAGCATGGAGGGTCATTTTTCCGGTAACTGTTTATGAGAGAAACATATGTAACTTTTCTTTTTATATTAATAAATTCCCTGAAGTGGCCGCGTTGGCTCAGGCCGTGGACTGTTTCCCTCTTCGAGGGTTTTAACCACGTGATTATACTAGTGTACTGATTTGTGATCTGTTTGTGAGTGGTGACCTTTGATTCTTGATTTAAGGAACTTACCCTGTAAATTCCTACATGGTACTAGAGCTATTTTGAGGGCCGCATCCGTTGTTGATCAAAATCCGAAGCCGGTTTGACTGCATGCGAATGTCGTTTTGTAGATCTACTATTTCTTAACATTTTTGCACTTGGAGAACTGCTTTGTTATGTCTGGAGCGTCTGTTACAGTGAGGAAAACCTTTCGTTTCATGCATAAAGGTTTCCGGATGCCCAAGTTATGACAGTTTAGATATGGAGGTATAAAGCATCTATTTTGCAATTTTATTTGTTAATGCTTTTGCTTATTTCGGTTCCCTCTGTTTTATTTCGCTTTTTAGGTTTTATTTATTTGCCGGATCTATACCCTCTTCTCTGTGTATTCTCTTTGCTATGCGTTGTGTGCGATCTCAGTAAATCAGAAACAGGAAAAGGGAATATTTTTTGCTACGTATGCTCTTTCGATGCGTCTTTGTGCGATCTCGGGAAATCAGAAATAGTGAAAAATTGATAGTTTGCGGTAAGGCCAACCAAAAATCTAAAATTCTTCTGTAAGGCTTGCATTTTGTTTTTTTTTGCTTGAGGAGTTGAAAAAAAAAAAAAAAAACCCTTCCTCCTTTCAAACAATAACAGAAACCTTTTACTATCTCACTTGGTGAGGAGTTAGTTTATGAGGATAGAGGTCTTGGGTTCAAATCTCTTTCTCAAGCTTCTTTTTGTAAAAAAAAATTGTTAAAGGGGCGATATTTTTTTTTTTAAAGTTGAACTTCATCACCAAATTTTAAACCATTCCCGTAACTAGTTAGTATCTTCAACTCGTTTTTTTCAAAATGGCATAACTTCTTCATCCAGAAGTGTTACATAGCATTTTGTCACCGTCCCTACAATCCCTCGTCCAGTATATTGGAGGACTATTCCCGTGACCTGTGAACAGTAAAATGTCCTGAAAACACCTTAATGGCATCCTTCTGCATAAGGACAAGAATTCTCCTGAAGAACAATTCCTCTGGAAAACCCTAAAAATCCATGTTTTGGCATTGGCGCGGTTAGCCAGTTCATCCCTCGTGCCAATGGGGAAAAAGCACACTAGTGGGCGCGCCAGCTGGTGCTCTGTCCCTGTGTCTCACTCGCACCAAGCCTATTAAGGAATGTTTTTTAAAAATAAATGGCGGAAGTTTGATTCTAACCAACTCAAAATGAATCATCAGAAAGAAGTTGGGTTGTTTGCCTCCGGATCTCCATGATGAGGAAGTGGTTTTCCACCTATCATGGAACCTTCCTATGAGATAGGACTCTATCCCATGATTATAGGGATCCCAACCTCCCTTCCTCCCTCTATAAAATCCTGCCTTCTCCATTTACCAGCTAGCTGAACTTGTGGGAAGAAAACTATAGTTGGGCGACTATTGAGAGCAGAGCCGAGGAGAACCCCGTAAGAGAGAGAGATTTGTCTAGATTCCCGACAGGCTTTGTTGAGACGCACTCCGCTGCAAGCCCTGCCGAAGGAAGATCACAGCGTCAGAGCATTTTGTTGTAATCTCCCTTTTTTTCATCTATAATATAAGCGACTCTAATTTTGGTTCCATTCGTGTGTCTACTCTTTTATGTAATGCAACGAATTATATCTTCTCTGACTGATATATAGTTACATGCTTTAAGTATTACATTGTATGTCGTCGTTTCTCTACATGTGTACAAGTGTTCGAACGTGGCGAATGGAAGGATTGTGATCTGTCAAGCTAAGGACGAGGAGCACCGCTTCTTCCTCGACAACAACAGCGTGGGATTTGAGGTAGGCTACTTATCGTGATCTTTATCTTTCTTGTAACTAGGAACCAACGTCATTGCGTGATTCGATTGTTACTAGACTCAATCTAGGGCTAGTGGTATCGCCTCTGTCCATAGAGGGGATTTACCTCAACAACAATTTGGCGACTCCGCTGGGGATCAGTGGGAGTTAGTCCTTCCTCCATTCGTTTGTTTTTGGCTTTCGTTTGTTTAGCCTGCTTTTCTGGTTCACCTTCCTTCGTGTTAAACCCATGTTCAGCCCCCAGAAGACCAAATCCAGTTTCTGTGAGTTCATTTTTATCATTTTTCTACGGTAAAATCGATTGGCATGGTTATCCCTGTGACAATCGCACCAACTGGCGCTTGTTTCTCATTAGGCACCCGCGCCAACCCCTGTTTGGCGCAGATTACAGCCAAACAGGTGCGCCAACCCTGCTTGGTATTAGGGTTTGCCTGTTCTTGGACTTTCTGAGCTTGAATTTTGGTTCTGGTTCCTTTTTCCTGATTGTTTGAGTGCTTTGAAGTCATTTTTGACCGTGTTTAACCCTTGTCCTCCGGTTGTTCGCCTTTTTCTATCAGTTTTGCATTCTAGCCCTAGGGCTTCTAGGTGCTTCGGTGTGTTGAGCCTCCCGTAGGAGTTTTGGGTTGTTGCTTTCCCGGTCATCTTCGTTTTTGCTTCTTTGCATTCATCTTGCTGGATTCCATTGAATCATTGCGTTAATTGAGTGATTGTTCTCTCTTTCGTTCAATTTCTCTTTGTGTTGCTCCAAGCCTATATCACACGGTTTGTTTGAGTCTCTTTCAAGATTCTTCTTTGTTTTGAGGGATTTCGTCATCGGTTTGAGTCTTGATTGTGTGCATTTGAATTGAGTGAACTTGTTTTGTTTTAAGCTCTCTCTTTGTCATTTCTCAAATTGATGTTTTCATTAGTTTTTCATTTGTTTAGTGCATTTTTCTCTAATATATTGAAAAATACAAAAACAAAATTTTTTGTATTCCGATTGGCATGGCGAAAATTGAAAGCTCTTTCGCATTTCTAGTGTTACATAACTCTACAGAAAAGTTTTCTAGTTTCATTAGCTTGCATTGGAAACAGTAGTGGATGTTTTTGTGTGTTCATTTTGCTGTCATTTGAAAGCTCTCAACTCTCCCGTAGATAGCTCTTCATTGAACAAAATGATATTTTGTGGCATGTAGTTTGCATCTAAAGGTTTTATGAGATCCAACATTCGATAGGGCCTTGAAATCGAAACGTAAATTGAAGATCAACTTTAAAATTTACTGAATTAACCTAAGGCAGCATTGAAACTTAACGGAACATTTAGAGGTCAAGGCTAGTGACGTGTTCTGGCGTCGTTAAACCTAGTAGTTTTCATTCACCATCTGGCTTTAGACAGCGCTAGTACGGACTTGTTCTCCCCGTACCATCGAGTATATAAAGGGAGACCCCTCTAGGTTACAATCCTTTTATCCATAGGAATCTGAGTCTGCCGCCTTGTAACCGTGATACACCGAACACAACATTCGGGGAGATTAACTGCACGTACATTAAGTCCTTGGTTGATTTCTCTTTCATTTTTACCAAGGTGTTTATGGTAGTTCTCGGATATCTGGTACACCCATTTACCTAGATTACTAGAGCAGTCACTTTGATCTTTACTGACTCTTTTAACTGAAAAGATCATCGAGCTCTTGTCCTTTCAAGCTCATGTCCAACCTGAAAGCGATAGAGTCACCTTTTTCTTGTTTCTCGAATCTTAAAATATGAAACAACAAGAGTTTGGTTTCAGTGTCTTAAAAAATTAATCACCCACGAAATATTCCTGGTTAGAATTTTTGTCCTTAGTGTTTTATTTCAAGGTCGTTTCCGATGGCAACTTTTCCAGAGCTTTCCAATCAAGGAGTCCCCTCTGAAGGGAGTCCTAGTGCTTTTCCTGCTTTAGGAAATATTGGTGCTCCTTATATGGCCACATTATCCCTCCCTAGGTTAACTGTTGGGTTGCCTGTTTGGTTGTTTTCAACCTCTCTAGTCTCAAGTGTTTCGGCTACCGTACCATCCACTCCTCCGCCTGAGCAACACCATGTTGGTTCGAAGGTGGACCTCTCCCCTTCTTTGCCTGTTTCTTCGTCCTCATCTTCTACTTCACCTGGTGAAAGTTTCGATTCTAGTACCCAGGTGGCTAAGAAGAAGAATTTAGATAAGCGAGAGGCTAAGTCTGTAGCTGTTGCTTCTAAAACACTTGCTCTCGATGAACCTTCCAACCCTCCGCGGAAATTTAAGTTCCCTTGCATGTTGTGCTAGGGAAACCATCTTCTTCGAGACTGCCCTGGCATACCCAAGGTGCTCAAAGTATGGTCCAACGGTCGTTTGTCGTTGCCTTTGGCTTCCGGGAGTCAGGTTGGGGGCACGTCTTCAGCTAGTGCTAGTAAAGCTCCTAAGATGCAGGGTAAGCTCACCAATCCCTGTAAGTTGTGTGAAGGGCATCATGCCATCCACCTTTGTCCGTATATGGATGAAGCCAAGAGATTTTTGGACAACTCGACTATTTCTGCACCATGCCTTCCGGCTGGTTACAAGCAGCTTTCTTTGAGTCCTTCACCAGCTGATTCCACGATCAGTCAAGAGTCATCCTTGCTTGATCCCGCTCCCCCAGAAATTTAGGAATCCATTCCCAACCAACCATTGGACGTGGAATCGGTCGAATTGATCCTGCCTACGGTTCATCTGTCTTTTCTGTCGAGAGTGGATCTCATCCCCCTCACGTTCCTCTTGTTTCTTCGGATTCCTCGGACTTGGAGAAAAATCATCCCGTCCCTGTAATTCAAGAAGTTGCTCCTTCTGATTCCGTGATGGAGGTCCAAGAGGATGCTCCTCTTGCTCCGGTAACACCATGATCCAAATCTTGGGGGGAGGCCCCCAAGATCTAAAAAGTTGAAATGGATCTGACAAGCATTCGCAAACGCGTCATCACTATGGGTAGATACCATTTACAATACCATGTGTAAATCCCATGTGTTGATGAATACCATGGGTGAACACATACCATGGGTCACTTACAATACCATGGGTGAATAAATATCATGGGTGGATGAATACCATGGGTTTATGCCATTTACAATACCATGGGTAAATTCCATGGGTGGATGGATAATATGGGTAGATGAATACCATGAGTTGATGCCATTTTCCATTCGGATCATTCCTCCCTCCTTAAGAAGCAATGGTCCCCATTGCATGAAGTTCCCTCCTGAGAAGCCTTTGTTGAATATGAAGAGCCACTGAAGAGAAGGGTTTTGTGTAGTTAACCCATAACCGTGATGAACGAAGATCCGAGGATAGAGATACCCTGTAATGCTTGTGACCAACTGTGATATTGACAGTGTGCGGCCTAGCAAATGGACTTCGATGAAGTGTGGGTTTGTGGATGAAACAAAACCATGACAAACGAAGATCCGAGGATAGAGATACCCTGTAATGCTTGCAACCAACTGTGTGACTAACAGTGTGCGACCTAGCAAATGGACTTCGATGAAAATGATTTTGTGCGGTTGACCCATAACCGTGATGCTGATTGTTGATGAAGTAGCAGGTGCCTACATAGCTTGGGGTGGGAGGGCACGTCTCCAAATAACCCAAGCTGAATGCTGCTATGCTAAAACTGATGAATGTGAAGCAGGTGCCTACTAAAGTGGGGTGGGAGGGCACGTCTCCAAAGGGAAACCGCTCTAAATGATGCTCCAGATTTAAAATGAGCATAAATCGGTCAATATAACTCAAAATGTTTATTATAACCTGTTTTTGGAAATGGTATGATCATTCTGCATCTTCTCATGTGTTTGAAACCACTATCTGGAGACTCTAGACTCTCAGATTTGCACTGGAACTGTCTCGCCATCACAAAATTTCTGAAAAAAAAATAGTTGATTTTAAATCAAAGATAACTCCCACATCCGGGCTCCGATTCGACCGATTTTTTTCTTGAAATTCGGTGATTTTTCAAGAGGAGCCCAGATCTATATCCATTTTTCTGAAATTTTGCACTAAAAACTGCAAAAAAATGACAGGAGAGCCGCCGTCCATGAATTGTCGTCAGAAAAATTGCTTCAACATTGCTGATTTTGAATCAGCGATATCTCCCTCATCCGAACTCCAATTTGGCCAATTTTTTTTTTGAATTTGAGTATTTTTTCGCAAGGAATCCAGATCTAGTCTTTGTTTTTGTAAATTTTTTACCAAAAGTTTCAGATTTGATCTGAAAACTTGCCGCCCAAAAAAGTTCATGGATTTTGCTGAAGATTGCTGCAAAACATTGAAACTAAAATATGTTTCAAACCCTCATTCCCATGGAGGCGTAACCTGAATCTGATACCACTGATCCAAATCTTGGGGTGAGGTCCCCAATATCTAAAAAAAAATGAAATGGATGTGACCATACCTGCAAAATTAGAATGCCAAAAAAGAGAGAGAGGACAAAAAAAATAAAACCACAAAGAAACTTGTTTTATTAAAACAGAGAATAACTTTAGAAGCTACATTGTGGTGGAAAATATTTCCTTTTACAAAGTGAGGCTTGTTACTTATAGCCTTTTTTTTTAAGATATAATACCATAGGTGGATACCATGGGCCAATACCATGGGTATATACCACTTACAATACCATGGGTAAATCCCATGTGTGGATGAATACCATGGGTCACTTACAATACCATGGGCGAATAAATATCATGGGTGGATGAATACCATGGGTCGATGCCATTTACAATAACATGGGTAAATTCCATGGGTGGATGGATAACATGGGTAGATGAATACCATGGGTTGATGCCATTTTCCATTCGAATCACACCAACGGAAGACCATCTCAGTTTGATGGTACCCCCTCCAAGTAGTTTGGTTGCTTCCTTTGATTGGAATCGATTTTCTGGATATCGCCTTCCGTCTTATGTGCCTTTTGAGATAATGGTACAAACCTTTGATCTGGTCATACTCAGCACCATTATAAATGAAGGCGCGTCTGTTAGTATTATGTCTTCCACTACTTGGCAGGCTTTTGGTTCTCCACTGCTTATGCCTGTTATGCAGTATATGTTGGCGTTTAACAAAGGAACTAGTCAACCGTTAGGGATCCTTCCGAAGTTGCCTATTACTTTGGGAGGGAAAACTGTCCATATGGACGTGATGGTTGTTCCTGGCCCCTTGGACTTTAATTTACTCTTGGGCCATGATTATACTTATGCCATGGGAGCGCTTGTCTCCTCCCTCTTTCGTGTGATGTGTTTTCCACACCAAGATCGGATCGTGACTATCGATCAACTTGCATTCTTTGGTCTGGATATGGTAGCTAGTCCACCATCATCCCTGTCAGATCTTTATCCACCGGTTGTGTCATCCCCGCCGCATGTCAATTATGTGGCTACATGTCATATGCTCGTATTCAGTGATAGTGCCGTTGTACATCGTGTGCTGGGGGCATTGGGTCCAGACTTCCAACATGTTTTTCTCCCATCGGATGAGAACCTCTTGGAAGCCATGACTTCTTATTCATCAAGATGAGTGGTCCTCGGAGTAGAGTTAGTTTTCTTGTGTCAAGGTCATTAAAAAATGAAACAAGTTGTCTGGAGCATAGTTCGTTTTCTTGTGTCAAGCTCGTTAAAAAATGAAACAAGATGTTCCGAGGATAGTTTGTCTTCTATATCAACCTCGTTAAAAAATGAAATAAGGTCATCTGAGGATAGTTCTTTTAATGTGTCAACCTTGTTAAAACAATGAAACACTTTCCTATTCAATTCGAGTCTTTGATAATATCTCGTAAAATCCCAGTCGATTCTTTCTCTTGATCTCGTAACTTGAACCTTCACTCCATCTGTCTTTCATATGGATTGAAGCTTGGGGGGCATGTACCTCGAATTGATTCACCATGCTGGGGGCATGCAAAATTTTTCAAGCATAGTTTGTTTCTGTTTCAAGCTTGTGTAAAAAAGAAACCGGTTTCAAGAATAGTTTATCCTTGTTTCAAGCTTGTGTAAAAATGAAACCAGCTTCAAGCATAGTTTGTTTCTGCTTCAAGCTTGTGTAAAAATGAAACCGGTTTCAAGCATAGTTTATCTTTGTTTCAAGCTTGTGTAAAAATGAAACCAACTTCAAGCATAGTTTTCTGATTTCAAGCTTGTGTAAAAATGAAACCATTCCCATTTTACCTCTCGTGATTGCCATTTTATCAGCCTGTTTTTCCAGATGGGCCTTGGTTTTTTTTTTTCATTCCACCGTCACTATCTGCTTGGCCGATCATATGCCTTCACTTGGTTGTTTTACCCATTCCTGAGGAACTGATGTCATGAGTGGTCTCATTAGCCAGCCTCTTGACCTTTATCTTGTTCTGAGTAGTTCCACCATCACCGGAACTAGTTGCTACCCTTTATACCACTCGTTCCTCCAAGATGAGTCACCTTTCAGCTCTTTTCTGACTTTCTAAAATTGAAAATATTGCCGAGACGTTTGTCATTTTGAACTCGTTAAATGGCTGCGAAGCGATATCTACCCAGTATATGTTTACCCCTTTTTCGGGCTGGGATAGATTATTTACGAAAAAGGAATACCTTAGCCTATTGCGACTAAGATGTTATCTTAGACACAGTTTTCTACCTTTTCGGATCTGTGAGACTACCTACGAAAAGGGACTACTGGAGTTTTATTTTCTGCCTTCTTTTCAAACTCTCTAAACATGAAAAGATGTCGAGTTCTTCCTTTGTCAGACTCATTAAAATTGATGACATCGGGCTCTGTCGTTATGACGTTATTCGAGTTCCTCCTTCCTAGGGCTCGTAAAATGTACTAGGTTGGATTTGTCCGAAGGACAAACTTATATCACAAGCATATGTTATCCCCTTCAAGCTTGATTTTTAAAAATAATTGGTGTACTCACTAGAAATGGTGGGGGAAAGTGGAACCAGTATCATAGTAGTGTCGGCAGTATGTCGCTCTTGAACATGGCACTTGTCTGCATTCGTGTCGGGTTGGGGACATCTCATCTCATTATCTGCTTGCCTTCATGGGTTAGGGTAATCTCTTTTGACCGCTCATCGACTCTTTGCCACGTCACCATGACCTTAGGTCCCTTGATGTCAAATACTGCCAGATCCAGTGTCGTGCTACCGATATGTTCAAGAGAAGTTGGCCTCTGCAGTTTTTCAACCTCCCTCCGATTCTCTGTTGGTCTTGATTCACAAACATCGTATTCCTCTGTCTCGTGTTGATGATGTGGGAAACATTATGGCCCACCTTCGATCGAGGTCGCTTCATGTCGACTTCAGCTCATTATCCAGGAAGTTGATCTAGAGACTCCCTTCAGGTGCCTTAGAGCCTGCATGCCTCAATGGCAGGTTCTTCGCATTCGACGCAAGGTTTTCATTATTGGCCTTCGATCGGATGATTCCACGGGTGTTTGACGCTAGCTCACTGTTCACATTCCGTGGATTGCACCTATAGTACCTTGAGAGCCATAATCATTATTGGTGGTTTCTCTCGCGTCTGTTAACAACTTTCATTATCGGCTAGTAATCAGATGATGTTCTTGCATGTTTGACTTCAACTCACATATTCGCATGCTCAAACTTGTACATTGTTCGGGTCGAGATGGAGGGCAAGACCCTGGATTTTGTCTGATAAACATCCAGGTTGCAGGTTCTTTGTGGATCATTATGATTTATTACATGACTCATTTGATTGGATGGATGTGACCATACCTGAGTCTACTTGTTGGTCCTTATTTATTGGATGATTGCGTCCATACATTGGATCCTGGTTTTTGTACACTCTATTATGGATGGCTACGCCCATGCCACATATCATGTATCAAAGATATCAGTTGTATTTGTATTCGCAGGCTTTCCGATGGTAGTGTTTTCAGTTGGGCGCGTTCTCATAAAGCATTTCACCCGTCCCTCTCTCTCGGGCCTCATGTTTTAGGGGGCATCTGTTACACAACATTTTGTCACCATCCCTACAATCCCTCATCCAGTATATTGGAGGACTATTCCCGTGACTTGTGAACAGTAAAATGTCCTGAAAACACCTTAATGGCATCCTTCTACATAAGAAAAAGAATTCTCTTGAAGAAAAATTCCTCTGGAAAACCCTAAAAATCCATGTTTTGGCATTGGTGTGGTTAGCCAGTTCATCCCTCATGCCAATGGGGAAAAATCACACTAGTGGGTGTGCCAGCTGGCGCTCTATCCCTGTTTCTCACTCGCGCCAAGCCTATTAAGGAATGTTTTTTAAAAATAAATGGCGAAAGTTTGATTCTAACCAACTCAAAATGAATCATCAGAAAGAAGTTGGGTTGTTTGCCTCTGGATCTCCATAATTAGGAAGTGGTTTTCCACCTATCATGGAACCTTCCTATGAGATAGGAATCTATCCCATGATTATAGGGATCCCAACCTCCCTTCCTCCCTCTATAAAAGCTTGCCTTCTCCATTTACCAGCTAGCTGAACTTGTGGGAAGAAAACTATTGCTGGGCAACTATTGAGAGCAGAGCCGACGAGAACCCTCTAAGAGAGGGAGCTTTGAAATGGACTCCGTATGGCTTCATAAATGAGTTATGTTCGGTTTACTAAACATGCAAAAAATGAAGACAAGGAGCCCAGTCAACATTCTGTATTGCTAATGTGGCATGTTGACTGGGAAGGTCAAACCTTGGTCATTTTCTCCTCTGGCTAATGGGAGACTGTCAAGTGGCAGTTGTGGATTGGTTCAAATTTATGGAATGTTGGAATTTTATCATTGGGTTTTGATGGGCCGATGAGGAGGGGACATGTGGCTCAGCCTGGGGCCGCCACGTGCCCTCCTCACAGTGTAGCAAAATATTTGTTATAGCCGGAAGGATCTGGCGGGGGGTCGAACACAAGACCTCTGCCCCGCTAAAAACACATGCCACTAGTCCACCTAGTGTTTTTTTCTTAACATTATCATGCACCACATATATTTAGAGCTTAATGTTTATGTCGTCGGGGGGAGAGAGGGCCAAACCCCAATACATGTGACCTGGACCTAGAGACCATGATGGAGCACCAGAGGGGCTTACACTAAGCGTGGTGGTTTAAACTTAATCCACCATTATAAACGCTAAACCCCATCAATTAAGCACTAATCCAGATTTATCACAAAGCATAGGTTTAAGCGCTAATCCCATTTAATTAGCTTAATGCAGTTTTATTAAGTTAATCCAAATTAACTTTCCAATCCGATAATTTTAGCGGAATTTCCATTTTTGACACTAGCTAGCCCGAATTAGTGGAAGTTAGCTAAATTTAGGGAGGAAATTGTGGAATAGACTTGTAGAGGTCATAACTCAGTCAGTTTTCGACCAACGGAGGAGAAGAAAGAGGCTAAGATACCATTTTTGTGTATTATGAACTCACTGGTGTAGATTGCAGGAGCAAAAAAGCATTGTAAACACATCATTTTGCAAATTTGAGCATAATATAGAGGCCCAAGCCATGAAAGTTGAACCAAGGAGATGTAGCCCAGGAGGGGTGAACTCTTTCATAAAATCCATGTGTTGACGTGTTGTATGGTGTTGTATTGTACTTTTATTTGTTGTTGTTCAATCTTTCTTTTGTGTTAAATTGTTCATAAAAATCACTCATGAGACTTAATAACTTGTACGAGAACTTGAACCCTTAAGCACATGTAAAACATTGGTTTCAAAATCTGAAAGAGGAATTAGCACAAAATTACTAAAATACCCCATTTAGATCATTTCTGGTATTAGAGCTTTAGGTTTGTTGTGCAAGAAGGCCTCTAATTGTTTGCAAGTTTGTGTCATGCTTACAAGGTTAAAACTCAAAAGAGGAGAAGGGAATTTGGTTGAAAGCCTTGCAGTTGGGTCAAAAGGAAGAAGGGCAAGGTTGCCAAAGTATTCAACACTAGCACATCCTCAAGTTTAAGTTGAGTCTTTAGTGAGCATGTATCATGAAGGAGAACCTACCATGACAAAAGATGAGAGAGCATTCAGAAATACATTTTTTGATATGACTGAGATGGTAAAAGTCCTTCATGAGGAGAGGAATTTAAGGATGCAAGGAGAAAGTTCTAGGCCTCCAAGAGGAGAGGTTTCTCCAGAAGGAGGAGGACATGGAGATGGTATGAAACCACCATCCACTCCACCATCATCCTCACCACTATCTTCACCTTCCTCTTCATCATCTTCCACTACCACAACCCTTCAATATATTCATCCACATACTTCAAAAGGAACTGGTAAATCATCCTTACTTAAACTTGATGTTAAATTTGAGTTTCTGATGTATAATGGTGAAGTGAATGCAGAGAAGCTAGATAATTGGATTCGTCAATTGGAGGTTTATTATAGAATTCAGAACCTTCAAGAGGATGACATAAAGATTCAATTGGCTGCCTTGAGAATGGAGGGTGCAACACTTGTATGGTGGGAAGCAAGGACACAAGATGAGATTAAAAACCACGGTAAGATATTAATGTCTTGGTCTAATTTTATTGCTTCCATTAAAAGGAGATTCTACCCTCTAGCTTACATGCAAAAATCCATTAAGAATCGCATAATTTTAGACAACTAAAGGGACAAAGTGTTCAAAATTATACACAAGAGTTTAGGAGAAGAGCACTAGTTTTGGGTGTCAAATTATCTTCTCAAGAAACTTTGTTAAAGTATATTGGGGGTTTGTGAAACTATATTAGACATACTAGTCTCATGTTCAATCCCACAAACTTAGATGAGGTTTGTGTTCAAGCCACACATCTAGAAGCAAGAGGGAAACATAGTGAAGATGAGAAAAGTGATAGTTTCCTTGAGTATGAAAGTAAAGGAAAGGGTAAGTTTAATGGAAAAGGAAAGAAAAATGGTTCTATTAAAATAGAGAAAGAGAAACTCACATGTAAACATTGTTCAAAAAATGACCATGATGAATACCATTGTTGGCAACTCCATCTAGAGTTGAAGCCCAACAAACTTAAAACCAAAGAGAAGGAGAAAATGCTGCAATCATTGAACATGACTTAGGTTCAAATTCAGGAGATGAAACCAAGATTACAACAATGGGTTTGAAAGGTAAGAACATAGCAAGCACTAGTTCTTCAAGTTGTTCTAATGTAACTCAAGATGATGATACAAGAATTGAACTCTTTCACATTAGAGGTGTTTCAAAACATACCAAAATAGACACACTATTTGATAGCGGTTCTCAAGCCAATTTGATTTCTGAAGACTTCGTTAAGAGGTTAAATCTATAAACTGTTACACATCCAAGACCTTATCCTTTAGGCTGGATATTCAAGAATGCACAATTGCAGGGAACAAGGAAGTGCATCCTAAGGTTTGCAATCAATTCAAACGAAGTTGAACTTGATGTAGTTCTGCTTGAGATTTCAGGAATTGTTTTGGGAATTCCTTATCTTTATGATAGGAGGGCAGTGTGTCATTGTCATGAGAATAAGTACCACTTGTTCAAGAATGGAATTGAGTACATAATTAGAGTGCATAAGAAGAAGAGGAGTTTGTCTCTTACACATGCAAGAGAAATGAAGAGAGTAGTGAATGAAAGTCAAAATTTGGCTTTGTTAATGTTCAAGCATAGTGATGTTTTGAATGAGACCTTTCAAGAAGATGCATAAAATGAACAAGATGATTTCATTAAAGTTGCTGTTTATAATAATATTTTTCAGGGCTCTAACATGTTGCCTTTGAAAAGAGGTAAACAAGATGTGAAAGATTTGCAGTAGTCCACATCAGTGCTGAACAACGATGGAAACAAGATGCTGCTGCAAGAGAGTGCAAAGGTCAAAGAGAAAGTGCCAAAACAATTTGAAAAAGAGGGCATTGGGTTCAAAAGTTCTTCTTATGGGTTTCACAAAGTATTTTCTTTGAAATGGGATGCTGCATGGTGATGGCGATCAAATTTGATCAAGATTCGAGCCAAGTAAAAGGCGAGACCAACTAAAAATTGCCATGTCAACAATGCTCGATGTGAGAAAGTTTTCAAGTTTCCTTTAATTGACAACCGAGGTGGGAACAAGTTTGTTTCTTCAAGGAAAACTTGTCGTTCTGCAAATTTTAGGAAATTGCAGCATGACGGTGTCTACAACAACAAGGCATGGTCTCCAGAATCAAGGAAAAATATTAGTTTTTTTGAAAAGCTCAAATTGTTGAATCTAGACAAATTCCAGTGGATTGAGACTGTAAGGGTGAGGGAACTGTACTATCATCCACATGTTCAGTAATGAAAGAGATTTTGGGGTCTAAAAGTTTATAATGGGGAGGAATGATCAGGTGCTCAGAATTATGCTAAAAAATCAAAGTTCTTAGAATGACTCGAAACCTACACGACCACGTAGCGTTCGTTGTTCTGAATCTGGCGCAACTCATTTCACACGAAATGGACTCCATATGGCTTCAGAAATGAGTTTTGTTCACTTTACTAAACAGGCAAAAAAATGCGCCTAGTCAGCAATCCATACTGTTGAGGTGGCATGCTGAATGGGCAAGTCAAACCTTGGTCAATTTCTCCTGTGGCTAATGGGAGAATGCTAAGTGGCAACTGTGGATTGGTTCAAATTTATGGAGTGTTGGAATTTTATCATTAGGTTTTGATGGGCCAATGAGGAGGGGACACGTGGCTTAGCCGGGGGTCGCCACATGCCCTCCTCACAGTGTAGCAAAATATTTGTTATCGCTGGAAGGACCGGGCGGGGGGTCAAACACAAGACCTCCGCCCCGCCAACAACACACGCCACTAGTCCGCCTACCATTTGTTTCTTAACATTATCATGCACCACATATATTTAACGTTTAATGTTTATGCAGTCGGGGGGAGAGGGGGCCAACCCCCAATACACGTGACTTGGACTTGGAGACCATGGCGGAGCACTAGAGGGGCTTACCCTAAGCACGGTGGTTTAAACTTAATCTGCCATTATAAACGCTAAACTCCATTAATTAAGCGCTAATCCGAATTTATCACAAAGTGCGAGTTTAAGCACTAATCCCATTTAATTAGCTTAATGCAATTTTATTAAGTTAATATGGATTAACTCGACGGTCCAATAATTTCGGCAGAATTGCCATTTTTGGCGCCAACTAGCTCGAATTAGTGGCAATTAGCTAAATTTAGGGAGTAAATTGTGGAGTAGACTTGTAGAGGTCATAACTCAATTAGTTTTCGACCAAAGGAGGAGCAGAAAGAGGCTAAGGTACTATTTTTGAGTATTATGAACTCATTGTTGCATGTTGCAGGAGCAGAAAAGCATTGTAAACACATAATTTTGCAAATTGAGTATAATATAGAGGCCCAAGCCATGGAAGCAGGACTAAGGAGATGTAGCCCAAGAGGGGTGAACTCCTTCATCAAATCCCTGTGTTGATGTGTTGTATGGTGATGTATTGTACTTTTATTTGCTGCTGTTCAATGTTTATTTTGTGTTAAATTGTTCATAAAAATCACTCATGAGACTTAATAACTTGCAAGAGAACTTGAACCCTTAAGCACGTGTAAAACATTGGTTTCAAAATATGAAAAAAGAATTAAGACAACATTACTAACATACCCCATTCAAATCATATATATTATTCATCACAACCCATCTATTAAAAGTGAAAATATATATATCTATTGGTAAATTAGACCAAATATATTAATTTCATCTAATCATCAAAAGTATATTAATCAATAAATAATAATTCAAAATAATGAAATAATAAAAATAAAGTGAATAAAAAAAACCATTCATAAGGTCAAAATTAAGAAATAAACATATATAAAAATCAAAGTCAAGATCAATAAAATTAAATATCACATTATAAAACAAATTTTCGATATAAATTATTTTAAAGTAATAATACATAAGTCTAATAAACAACAATGATTGTTGGAACACCTAATCCTACATGGGTAGGTGTGGAATGCGAAAAGTCACAATGGAGTCCAAGTGACCTTGGAATATGAAACCAAGAGTCACACCATTGTATTATAAATGTACATCATGTATAATGGAAAAATAAGAGAGCCTCAAGCTTATCCTTCATTGTGTGTTGAGTCTCTTGTGTGTGTGTGTGTTCATCTTCCTCATACACCATGTGTGTGTTCAACATGGTGTTTAACATGGTATCAGAGCGGGTGATTGCTGGCCCTGCTCCAAATTGAGTGAGCCATTTGTGTTTATGGCCTGTGCATATCTGCAAAAATCCTTGGCATTTTGCAACATTTTCAGAGATTTCTGCAGCATTCAAAAGCAGCATTCAGAAATTGACAGCACTGGTTTTGAAGAAAGGTAGCACTGCCCATCTGAAGGTTTTCATTCTAATTTTTCTCTGCAATTTCTGCTTATGAAAATATGCAATTTAAAGAGTTGTTGGAATAGTGTTTTAAATTGGGTTTCTGAAGAAGAAATTTCTGGTTTTTACTGCAAAAGAAATCTGAGTTTCTCTGTTGAAAAAAATTCTTCATCTCTGCATTTTCTGCTGTTGGATTTATTTCTGCAACACATTTGGAGAAAAATCTGCTGCTGTTTTAAAGTTGAAATTCCTGTTGAAATTTCTTGTATTTCTCCAATCTCTGCTGTTAAAAAAAAAAAAAAAAAAAATTGCATCTTGGCCTTTCGGCCTCCCCACCTCTCTACTACCCAGCTAAAAAAAAAATCCTCTGCAACTCTCAAACGCTCTCTATCCTTCCCATACGCACTCTCCCCATACCATTCGACCCTCCTCCCCTTTCCCACGGTCTGCCCACTCCTTCTAACGCTGCACCCTCGCCCTACTATTCGACTCTCCCAACACATGCTGCAACTCACCCCCAACTCTCACACATCTCCGTCCCCTCTCTT
Organism: Pinus albicaulis; assembly: GCA_034641835.2. Classification (NCBI taxonomy): domain Eukaryota; kingdom Viridiplantae; phylum Streptophyta; class Pinopsida; order Pinales; family Pinaceae; genus Pinus; species Pinus albicaulis. The sequence continues at coordinate 628,456,914 of CM076581.1, read as the reverse complement.
CCCTACGCCCTACAGCACCTCCTCTTTACGCTCTTTCAAAAAAAAAACAAACACATACCGCTACCCAAAACGCTCCTCCCTACGCCTCCTGCGTTGGTATCAAAGCTCACACCTCACAACTCCCTACCCGCTCCCACTGCACCCACTGCAATACGCCCTCTACCCACGGCGCCCTCCTCCCCATACGCTCTCACTTCTTACGGCTCTTCCCTCCATGACTCCCCACTCGCATTAACTCACAACACTCTCACTTCTTACGACCCTTCCTTTACCCATTTTTTTAATTTAAAAAAAAATAAAATAAAAAATTTTATTTAATTAATCGCCCCTTTCCTTTTAAATTCGTTTTTATATTTTTAAATTTCTTTTAATATACCCCCCTCCCACATATAACACCTTCCCCCCAATTAATTCTCCCTCCCTTACGTATATCATTTCCATCTTTATTTTTTATTATTAAAAGCTCCCTTTCCTTTTTTAAATTACTTTCCCCTCCATTTTCATTTTAATTTTTTATTATTAAAAATCCCTCCTTTCTAAATTATTAATTCCCTTTTCTCTCTTTTTAAATTTATTTTAATATACCCACCCTCCCTTCCCTTTTAACTAATTCCCATTATCACAATTCCTCTCCATTATTACAATCAGCTCCCTATCTCCCTAATTTTTAAATTATTCCCATTTTTTAATTAATTTATTAAAAAAAAAAAAAAAAAAAAAGAGAGAGGAAAGAGAGAATATGAACAACAGAAAAAGAGGAAATGACATGTGAGCAAATGGATTGAATACATAGAGAAAAGTGCAATTTACATTTTATGATTTGTGGCATATACAAGAAGGTGATTTTCTGAAGAATTTTACATGAGAAGACAAGTTTGCCATCATTGCAAAACAATTATTTGAAGGAAAATTCCGCTGCCTTAAAGGCTTCTCGCATAGTATTTTCAGCTGCACATTTACAAATATTTTGCAGAAATATTGTATTACATTGAAATTGTATTGTGAGTGGAATTTGCATCTTCTTCATAGTTGCAATCACTAAATTTGAGTTGTTGATGTAACTCATTGTTGATTGTCCTACATCATTTGAGGAGCAGATTTTGTACTTTGAGATTTCCATAGTTGGAAATTCTTTGGAGTCATTTGTATTTGTTGTTGAATCACATTGTAAACGGGTGCATTTTCGGTTGTAGCTGACACCCTTTCATTTTTTGAGCCTAAGTTGTTGAAATGGCTAAAATCAATGAGGCATTAGAGTTCTTGAATAACCTCATTCATTCAAATGTTGATGATATGATAAAAATGAGCAAGGATGCTCTTTGTAACATTCAAAGTTGTTTGCAAGATGCACAAGAAAAGATTGAGTTTTTGCAGTTGGAATCTCAGCTCCAACAAGACGAACTTCAGCAAAAGAGTCACCATTCTGAACCTGTTTCTGTTCAGAAGATTGTGAAGGACTCTCATCAGAAGAAAGAAGATAAAGTTGCAGTTGATTCCCATTCAGTTCATTGCACTAGAGCAGATGTACATGCAGATGCAACAGCTCACCCTGCACTTCTCAAGCCCATCATCAGACCTTGGGAAGAGCTTTGTCCACAACGCACCGAATCAACGGATATGACGAGGAGGGACTTTCATATCTGAAACATGCACCAAGCCCATCATATTTCTGTAGGTGCCGCATTCCCCTCAAGGACAGCTTCACCAGAGCGTTTCAAATCTTCAGTTCCACAACAAAATCGATTGTAAAATGCCAACACTATGATCGAGTTGGCCATATGAAAGATCATTTTTTTGATCTTCATCCATGCAAGCACTGTGGTCGGCACACCCATTCTTCAGACAGATGCTTCAGACACAAGCCTCCTGCAAGAACCAAGATTCATCTTGGATGGATCGCTTCTTGGCAATGGGCATCAGCAGCCAAGAAGAGGTTTAAGTCGCATGTCAGAACATGTTCAAGAATATTGAGTAAACTTGCAGTTGAGTTTTCGCCATCATCTCACCTTGTCCCTGACAGGGGGGAAAATGGTGGTCATGTACAAGCTTCAACGTCAGATCAAGCGAGCCTGAGCTACAATCTCTCATTCCATGTTCAGAGTTGTAGCCAGCAGTTCAAGCGAGCCTGAGCCACAATTCGTCATTCCAGAGTCAGAGATGTAGCCAGAGACACGGATGCCCATGAGCATGCCTTCGGTTGGTGGATAACCTTAAACCATCATATTTGGTTGGTGGAAAACCTAAAACCATCACAGGTAGTAGACCTCCCTTCTTTTAGGTCGAAGGTCTCCCTTTCATATATGAGGAACACTTCTTCTAGCAGAAGCCTTCAGCTTCTTGCCAGCTTTGGTTGAGTTCCAGGAAATGCTTCAAGCATTCCAGAGTTGTTGGTAATCCTAAAACCATCACAGGTAGTAGACCTCCCTTCTTTTAGGTTGAAGGTCTCCCTTTTTTATGAGGGACAATTCCTCTAGCAGAAGCTTTCAGCTTCTTACCAATTTTGGAAGAGTTCCGGGAACTGCAACAAGTTTTGCGTTCTAGTGTTGGTGGTCATCCATATATATATATATATATATATATATAACTCGATAAAGTTATAAGTAAATAATAAATTAAGGAAAAGAGACTTAAAATTAAGGAAAAGATTAAGTTAAAGAATTTAAAAGATGAGGATAAAATTAAGGAAAGCTTTTTGATATAAATATTATAAAAAAAAGATATAGGAAATTGGCTAAAAAACATAATTAGTTAATAACATTTTATTTAATTAAAAAAAAACATATAAAATGGAATTAAAAGAGGAAGTAAAAAATAAAACAAATTAGAGGAGCTACAACTAACAAAAAAAACTTTTAAGAAGAAAGGATAGGGATCTAACAACTATTAATTTTTCCAACTGGTTTTTTTTAATCTCTATAGCCTCCCTAAACCTTTGAGGATGGAAATGAACAATCTTTGCAATGACCCTAGCCTTTTCAATATAGATGTGGTGTTTTGTCTTCTCCTCATGTTCTACTAATGCTGAGGAGCGGGTCCTACCATGCTTGATGTTGGGTGCCATGCTCATGAATCCTATGATTTATTGAGCGACCAATTTCACCAATGTAGGAGGTCCCACAGGAACATGGGATATACATAAACACCTTCGTATTCATTGAGTCCACCGAGTCTTTCACTGATCTTAGGGAGCTTTGAATGGTGTTTAGGGGCCCAAAGGTTGAAAGAACCTTATTCTTCCTTGCGACTCTAGCAATCTTGTTAGTGGTCCCTTGGGTAAAAGGAAAATGAACCCCATAAATCCGATCTCTAAGTTCTTTTATTATCACAAGACTTTTGATTGTTTTAAGAAAAGCTTTAAAACACTCATGCATATTATAGATATTATTCTCAAATACCTTTAAAAAATAAACCTTCTCATCATCAAAGTTATTATCATTAGACACTCTTAAAACATAAATAACTAACATGTTAAGAACTCCAATTTTTTGAACAAGATAATAATGAAACTTAGCTTGAAGATATTGCTTTAGAAAAGACCTCATGTGAGAAAGAACCATCCTCCATTTTAAATATAGAAACTTAAGGAAAAACAAACTACCATTAATTTCACACCATAGTAAAATTAATGTAGCGAGAGCGATTGTTATGATGATAAAAAAATAGATCCAACTTTTTTTTTTTTTTTTTTTTTTTTCGGATCTAGGACAATCGGTAACTGGTGAGAGTTGCCTGAGCAAGGCTCGGGTTCAAATCCAACTGGCTGCCACTATAAACCTAGGCTAGGTGCAACAGCCTGCAAGCCGCACACAATAGCAATTAACTTATGCCTCAACAAGAGCCGAGACGTCCACTATGGGGTCGCCTACTCTTCTAGCCAAGACACAACAGGCATATGTCTCCACGGAGATTTGAACCTTGGTGGATGGGATGAAAACCTTCTCCCTCCACCGTCAGACCTCCGCTTTTCACTTTAACACATTGACAAAAATGAAGAGTCGTTGACACAGGACTTTGTCGGGGCACCATTTCCTTTACGACGTCACGGCTGACACCCAAGCACATATTTTTAAACCTTTGACCTATTGAAAGGCACATAATCCAATCACTCAAATTTGCAAAAATAAAAAATTATCGACGTGGTCCTGATTACTGAAAAGCATGGAGCGTGGGTTTGGTTCATTTCATTTCTTTTCTCAGGTTTCCTTTGAGATTAATCCGATCATTCATTCTTTTTTCAGTCAACAGGTCAGGTTGCAGAACAACGCAGATCGACGTGAAAAGTATTTTTCCAAACCATCTATGTTCTATTTTTCTTTTGTTATTCTGTATTTCATGCTGCCAAACCCTGCTTTTGGGCGTGTGCCCATGAGGAAGCACTGTGAACACAATGTGTTTATCATCGCGAATATGTAACTCATATTATACCCAATCGATTGAATTAAGGAATCAAGGGATGAATTGGTTCGGTCGGTTCTGATAACACGATTTTACACTCGTTTGGGAGCTTTGAACTTGGGTCACTGCGTTAACGCAACCTTGATGATCTCGCTGCTCTGGGAAGGAAAAAACATACTTTTTCTTGAAAATCCTGCTCATTATGAAGTCGTTTTCCACAATAATAACACTTGGCTTTTGTTACCGTGGTTGAAGTTACCTTTCTTTGCAAATCTTCTTGCTTGAAGTTGCCTTGTCTTCGTCTTCCTTTCTTATAGTTTTGTTGGGCAAAACTTTAACTTTCATTGCCTTTATTCGTTGTTGCAAAGGCATGCTTAGAAGTTAGAACTGCCCTTTATTCCCGTGCTCTTTCTACAAGAGTAGCCTTCTTAGCTCATCAAATTTAAAGGGATAAGATAATTATGTTCTATTTTACTTAACACAGTTGAATTCTAAAAATGATATCTAATATAATGCATTGCGGAAACCTTTCATACTTAAATACAAAGAGTAAAGGGAGCTCTACTTGAATGGTTTATGAGGCACACTACTTGCTAAGGTTTTGCAAATGAGGTAGCAAGCTAAGTGGGCTTGATTGTGGGGAAAACTTCACAGCTAAGCGCGCTTGAGCCAGAGGAGTTCTGGGATGGGTGACCTCCTGGGAAGTCCTGGTTACCGGGTGCAAGCCCCAGAAGTGATGATTGACGCTATGTGATTCATTTCACTAGTTTCAATCACACTTCTTCACCCCTGTGAGCATCACTTGATGCAATGAGTGCTAAGTGGACTATTCAAAAATCATGAGAAATTAGTCAATTATGACTACCTTTCATGGAAATGGTCATAGTTGAATGACTTACTTAACGCAGTTGAATCCCAAAAATGATATCTAATAAGTTGATGTCTTATATTCTCGAGTTCCTTGAGATAATTTGCCTTTAAATTACTTTATACCATCCTTAATCTATAGAATTGGTTTTTCAACTAGAAAGCCTCCGTTTCATCCGATGTTATTCAAAGTTTTCCGATGTATCTCAAAAAGCAGCAATCTGCATTTTCGAAAATCTTACTAGGAAGGGATGCTTTCCCACATTCGTCGATCGTCGATGGCATCCCTAATAAACTCATAGGCCTAGACTAGTACACCCTACCTAGGAGGACTTGAATTGGGTATTTACTAGCATGGAAACACTCAAATGCACGAGAACATTGACAATAACGAGATGAACTAACCCCTTGGGCTACTTGTGCATGTAGTTAATGTCATCTAAGATTGCCATACCAATAATTGCAAGAGCTTCCTTATCTCTGTCATCATATGCTTCTTTATCATCCACATTATTTGGCCTTAGTATCTTTCCCATCTACAACGCTCTAAAGTTTTCTCACCACAAAAACATTTCTAACTGCGAGTTTCCAAATTACTCAGTTCTTGCCTTCAATCTCTTGCAAGTCTAGCAGTATAGAACCTTAAACAATTCCTACCATATTTTTAACTTGTCTTCGTTGATCTTTTCACACTTTTTAGATGAGATCAAATATATAGGAATTGGAATTTATCTCCTTAATGTGAAACCTGGCTGTTCTTTGGTCGTTAATGGTTTTCTCACACTTATTTAAAAATAGTTCTGAAGATCCCCCAAAAAGTAAAGATTCTTTCAAGAGTTACTTCAATTCTATGGTCCAATTCTTCTCTCAACAGAACTTGCAAATTTGCAATGTTTAACGTTCGATGAATGACCACAATGTTTCTGTATGCTGTTAACCTAGATTTAGGAACTGCCACACTACTCCCACTTTTATTACACTCACTGATGGTACTGTTGGTTCTATTTAGGTATTTCATGGTTTATAATGTCATCTATTTTCGTTTTTTTGGTAGAAATATTACATAAATAGGAAACCCAATCGAACCACCCCACCTATATGTGTAGTTGGAATACAGAGAAACATAGGGGCTATGTTAGAAACAACCCTGATCAGGATTTGTTTCTCTATGTCTTTGATAGTTTACTTCGTTACCATGTCTTCTCAGATCTGGATGTTCTTTGAGATCTTCTAATTTCCCTTCTGTGATGTGAAGTTGGCTTTTGATGTCCGAAGGAAATTTCTGAAATTATGCCTTAAAAATTCTACTGGAGTTGCAATCTTCAGATTAGCCTCTCCTTCAGCAGTAGAAAAATGTTTTCTTAGAATCTTTCTTTGATTCCTCTAAACCAGAATTATGATACTCGTCAAGGGGAATTTCCCCTTTTGTGATAATCTCCTTTCTTTGATGCTCTTATTTTTTAGCCCATCAGTCCTTTCATTTTTCTTTTTGATTTTCTGAAAACTTTCCTGATCCACATTCTGAGGATTGAAAGGAATTTCCGTTTCAATTTCTGCCCAGGGAATCCTTTTGGAGCAATTTTCTCCTTAATGGCCCAAGTCATGGCAGATCCTGCACTTGGAGGTAATTTCATTGTAATCTCGTAGTTGTCTCTGTGAAGAGACACCAAAATCCATTAACTATGTTTGAAAATCCCTTGTTTAAATATAGTTCAATGCACATTCCAGCAGAGGTAATCAAACTTCCATCATTTCTATTATCCAAAAGATTAAATTTGCCTAAAGAATTTGTTTCTTTTCCAGAACCTCTTTCTCCTAGAGGTGGATGGGCAGATTTAGAAATCTCACCCCAAAAGGAGTAAAGGAGATAGGGATAGCGGTTGGGTTAAATTCAAGGAACCAAGGTTTCATGAAGATATAGAGTCTTCCTAAAAGCTGGGATCTTCTCTTAAAATCCGTTAACTATGTTTGAAAATCCCTTGTTTAAATATAGTTCAATGCACATTCCAGCATAGGTGGTCAAACTTCCATCATTTTTATTATCCAAAAGATTAAATCTGCCTAAAGAATTTGTTCCTTTTCCAGAACCTCTTTCTCCTATAGGTGGATGGGCAGATTTAGAAATCTCACCGCAAAAGGAGTAAAGGAGATTGGGATAGCAGTTGGGTTAAATTCAGGGAACCAAGGTTTCATGAAGAAATAGTCTTCCTAAAAGCTAGGATCTTCTCTCTAGAACTTATTTCATATCTTCAAACTTATTGAAATACACTATGAAAAAATGCTAGCACAAAATCTTACTATGAAAATTTCAATTTGACGGTCTTTCAATGTCTCTGGAATAGAGCACTGAAATTGTAGTATGATAGTTAGAGTGAGGTACCACACTACCACAAGGAGGAAGGCCCAAGCTTGAGTGCTTGGAAGGGAAGTAGAGTTGCCACCCAGTTTTTGGGAAAAACCAAGAAAACTAGGATGGGGATGTTAGTATTTTCTGTTTCTCCCTACCTATTCTCCATTATTAGTTAGTCTTTGCCATTTCCTATTTCAAGGGATTTTCTTTTTTAGCAGTTCTATCTCTAGACTAGAGTTGATTGGTTGACTAGTGATTAGTCACCAGTGAGTTGTTTGCATTTAAATAATGAGAGTGCTTGGCATGTGGCCACCACATGAAGGAGTGTGCTTGACATGTGTTTACATGTATCTTCCTATTCCTGGCACATATGCGACTCATTATTTTAAGAGTTACATAGAATAGTGTGTTTGGCACATGGACTGTGGCCACCACATGGAGAAGTGTGCTTGGTGTGTGCTGTCATTTGTTCTACCTATTCTTGGTACATGTGGGGTGTATTACTTGAGGAGTTCACTCTTCTATTTTGTACTTTTTGCATGCACAGACTCCTCTCTTATTTTATCAAAAATGATAAAGGGTGCATGGAAAATAAGTAGTCATTGTAATTATTCATTTGGTGTTAATGAGAAGTTATGTGATTGCTGAGGGCAATTTCTAGCCCTATTGTTTTGATTTGCAAATTTAGTATTACTCACTTCTACTCTCCATTACTCGCTGGATTGATCTGAAATTATGATATGCATTGTTGGTACTCTTGATCTATACTCTATGCTTTTTGTCTTAAAACGTATGAAGTTTTTGTTTGGAGTTCTTTATAACACACACACACACACACATAGATATTACTTGGAATGAAAGCACGGGAAACCCCGGAGTACTTCCCATCATTTCATGGATGATAAACTGGGTAAACTGTTGGTCCTGATTACGGGGCCTCGCTCCAAGGGAATCGAAGAGAGTCGAACCCGTGATGAGCAACAACTAGCAACAATATCAAAGAACTTCATGTCTGACTCTAGACCAATTGAGCTAACCCTTGGGGCTATGTTCTCTAACATTTTCAGTTTCAGCTGTAGGGTAAAATCTTTGAGTGCAGATCTGCTGTCATGAATTAGAAAATTAACATCGTATCAACACTGCATTGCTGAAATTCTTCTGCCCAGTGAATGGGGAAGGCAGCTACCTATGATAGGGAGTTGACAATGGAGGATTTCAGTTTGTTTAATGGGCAACAAGCTCTAGTGGTTGGATCAATCCATGCTCGAGAAGGACACAAGAATATGTGAAAGGTTGGACTACTTTTTATCATTATGAAGGGCGAAAGAAACTTGTGAAAGGTTGTTGATTCTCACTAAACTGTTTTTTGTTTGAGTTGTGATCTAGAGGATTGCAGGATTGATAAAATTTGGAATGACAGGTCTTTAGTGAGTTTGGCCAATTAGAAGGAGCCTCCAGTTTCACCCCTTGGAATTGCATTTTGCAAATGCATATGGAGGAGATTAATCTTTGGGGCATAGTCCAGAGTAAAGTTACGGTTCCTACCAATCCTCAACAATTATCTATCTATGAGAAGAGGATTGCTAAGACAAAGATGATGCTTTCATACTCCGTGAAGGACCGCCTGATTCCCCACATCACAGGGAAATCAATAAAAGAAATGTGTAATGCATTGAACAATCTGTATCAAACTGTCAATATTTATGGGAATATGCCCTTAAAGAACAATTTCAGCCAAACACGCATGAGTAATTCAGACACCATGGTGAGTTATCTTATGTGGATCATCTCACACAGAGATCAACTCTTTGCTATTGGGATGAAGATCAAAGATGAGGCATTAGTGCCTATTGCACTAATTCTCTCTTGTTTGAGAAGCCTTTGTTCAGGGTGTGGTTTCTCAAGAAAACCTTCCAACTAAGGAGAAAATTTGGGACATCTTTCTCCAAGAAGAAACAAGACAGGAAACAATGTCAGCCCAACGAGAAGAGGACCAAGACCTTGTAGATATCAAGAAGGCGAGGAACGGTGGAAAGAAAAGAGGACTTTTTAAGATAAGGAGGAGACATCTTCTTCAGATCATGGTACTAAGGATTGGAGTGATGTGATGTGTTACAAATGTCACACGAAGGGAACCTTTCCTAATCAACACTTCAGGGAAGAGAAAAGGAAAGGGTACGCAGCAACAAAAGCAATTTGCAAGGAGTGGAGATACTTCAGTTGGAGTGAATGAGTTGCCATTCAATCTTGAAACTAGTTTCTCTATGGTTTAATAGATCTCTAGCAATACCGTTTTTGGTGTTGGTTGGCATGTTGACAGTGGATTGTCATGGAATATGACTTTCACAAAATTTTTCTCAGCACATTTCAAGAACAAGATATGTCAATAAAAGTGGAGTGGGGTAATGATGCTACATATCGAGTGACAAGAATTGGCACCATCTCCTTTAGTATGCCTTAGTTGATGTTCTCAATTTTCTTGAAGTTCATTTTGTACCTGGATTAACTAAGAATCCCATTTCATTCGAGACTATTACAGATATGAAATGTATAGTTGAGTTAATGATCAATAATGCTCCATAAAAGATTGCAGTTGAGAACCTCTTTAGGTTTTCACAAAAAGGAGAGTGTGAAGGAGGCCTTTGTAGGTTCCTGAGTCCTTGTTGATACTACAAAACACAAGGCCTTGGTGCATGATAGGGGCAAGTTGTGCGAGCTATGGCACAATTGCCTTGGTCACTTGTACTATGGAGCTCTTCCTCTCTTCAAAGACATGGTGTAGGGATTGCTAGATGTCAAGATAAGGAGGATCGGCGTGTGCAAAGGATCTGCTTTGTGTAAGCATTATAAGATTGCGTTTTCATCCATTGAGCAAGGATTAAGAAGGATTTTCAAGTTGATACATAGTGATGTATTTGGACCAATGTCTTCTTCTTTGTTGAGAGGTAAATTGTATCATGTTTCCTTCATTGATGATTCCTCTCCGCAATTCTGGATTTATTTTATACAAACAAAGGATGGAGTTTACAGTAAATTTAGTGGATTCAAAGCCTGGGATGAAAATTAAAGAAGGAAGAGGATCAAGGTGCTTTGGTTTGATAATAGAGAAGAGCACTCCGTTAATTTTCCATGAAACTCTGCAACTACTTAGATGAATAACTGAAAACTGAAATTTTGTTAACTTTCACCAAGATACAAAGATTCTTAACAACTTATAAATGGCAGAATAAAAACACAAAGATAAAAACACATGCACAAATTGACACACTTTTTCTCAAGAAACCCAACAGGGAAAACTTGCTTGTGTGATGTGGCTATTTTATTGATTTTTCTTGAGCACTTGGATCTATTACAAAGCAATCTGTCTCTCTTGATAAAGTGTTCTGCTTCTCACACAAATCTCAGCTAATCTGGTTGATCTCGGCTGGCCTAGATCACTGTTTGATTTCGGCCCTCTAGCTTGCAACCAATCCTCCACTGCCTCCTTGAATAGCTCTGCAAACCCTGCTGTCTTGCTTCAATTCTGCTCCTCCTTCCTTGCGCACTTGGCAGCCTTATTCCTTGCACTGATCTCTTATTTCCTAGCGCACTTCAGGCCCTATTTTCTAGTGCACTTGGCCCCTATTTCTTAGCACACTTCAACACATGTTTCTTAGGACCCTTGCTCCTCCTTCCAACGCTCAATCAACTCCTAAATAGTTGTGCACTTGTTCCTCCTATTTCGTAGGAAACAAGTGTTGGAAAATCAGGAGGCTTTACAATTAGATTAGATTTTCCTTTCTTTGATAACTGCTTGTGAAATTGTTGGCTTCTTATTTATTTAATTATGTTCTTTTTCATCAAACAATTATCAAAACATAAACATGAAGATCACAAGAAAGAAAAGAACACAAGATATAGGCTCCAAGCCAGGGAAAAACCCCTTCAAGGGGAAAACCCAAAAAATTATGTTCTTATAGAATCCAGATCAAATGAGATATCCAAGACCCATAACCACAAAAAAATTTCCACCTCTAGATGCCAAGTCAAGCCTTCCTTCTTTCAACAAATCCATCAACAAGAAACCAACAACATGATATGTACCAAGGTAGAACTTCCACAAATTCTAGCTCAAGAATAAATCCTCTCTTTCATACTTCGGCCCTCCACTTCTTTTTTGCCCTCTCTGCGATATTTCAATTCATAATCCATCAAGTGTGTGTCCAAATGAGCTCCATCTTCCCTCTATTTATACTGTCCAAAGGGGTGCGAATAGACATGTCCATTGGGGCAGGGCCTGTTACCCACCACCTGTGGGTAGTGTATATAAGAGAAAATTTTTCTCCTAGATGGTCCTCAACCGACAATCATTAGCCCCTTGCAGCCACCAGATAGCTCGATGTGCCATTATTGTTGCCACCTGAGCTAGCCAAGTGGTCTCTCGCCCATCTATTATGATTGTATGTTTGAAGGTGGGCCTCCCGACCCCAAAGGTATGGATTTTCATTGGTATAGTTGAGTAATTTTCCTTACTGGTCATGGGCACTTTTGGGCATGGATTAGTGGGGGGATTCGACGGAAAGAGTTGGTTAGGTTTGCACTTGTCTCCATTGCCCGATTTCGTGGTTAACCTTGTACCCTAGTCCCATGGTATTAAAATTAGATAACATGCTCTTTGCTTAGGACAATTACTTCAATGTTCCTAATGAGCCCAATTTAATTTCCATTTAGCAATCACATAAACCATTATCGCATTGACAGTAATTGAAGAAAGAACATAAACATCAAGAGTAAAGGACAAGCCAAGACAAGAGGACGCAAGATTTGGCTCAAGCCAGGGAAAAACCCCAATGTGGGGAAAACCCTTAATCAATTCTTCGTATTATTGTTATCAAATGTTTAGCAACAACAAAGATAGAGAGAGTGCAATCTAAGTCAGAACTTACTATCCCGAGCCAATGACAAAACGCCAAATAAGTTGCCCAAACAAGTGTGCAATCTGCCTTTGAGCAGAAACAAATGATATTTGCCCTAACCAGTGATCAGTAGTAGTTACAAGATGATCTTCTGTAGGAGATGGATCAAGATATGCAACCTCCTTTGCTAAACATACTGAGCCCAAACACTGTTTGTACTAGGAAGATTTCTGAGATAATGACAAACCTGGTTAGGGCACATACCAACCCTAACCTACAACTGCAACTGAGCGTTAACCCTCACAACAATCCTCGTTGGTCCTATATGTGACATCAGTTAGGGCAGAGTAGTCTTCTAGGCCTCTTGGCCTCCTTCAAACAAGTATCGAACCAACAAAAACTCAAGGAGGGACTGCGCCCTGCTTGAGAGTAGCTTCTAGTAGCTGCGACCTTCTTAGAGGAGAATTATACATCATAGAAACACACCAAAAATACTCCATCTCTGCGATCTGATTATGGAACAATTTGGTCTTGAAGTAAGAGGAGAATATGCCCAGAACAGTGCCCAAACATTCATGAAGCAAACTCGGCCTTCAACCTGAAGAACCCATCTCATAATGTAGCCCAAACAAGACGTCAAACAACCCTCCTACCTCCTTCTTCGTTGGAGCAATCATGCCTATTTCAGAGAGAGATGTGTATTGTATGATGTGTGTGAGAACCTCTTTATATATTACATGGAGGGAAGGTCAACCTTAAAATTTGGAGGAAAATTTGAAATTTAAATTTTCGATTTTTCTTGCCTAAACAAAATCATAACTTATATAATTTCTTTTGAATAAACGAATATTTTTCTTTGACCAAATTTGATGAGATTTAGATTGATTTTGGTCCTCTCGAAAAGAGGGATTCAATGGAATGATTAGTTCCATCAACTGAGCAAACCTAAGTGGAATTTGGCCCTAGTTGCCAATTTTAACACTCCCTCTCAACTACGGAGAATTCCACCTGCCAATCCATCTGCTGCTATAGATCGTCATGCCATCCTGCCATCATAAACCATCTCTGTCATCATGAAACATCTCGGTCTTACTCTGCTCTACTCTGCTCTGCTGAACACTGATGTAAATAATAAAGAAGAATTGATCGAGAGTGAGTTACAAGACCTTGCCACTCTCCATTGACAAAAGTCAGCCCGAAGGTAGAACCTCAATTGATCCCAGATCAAGTAGATAAACACCATGCATCCTAGCATAGGGAGTATGACAGTACGCGATGCGTCCATCGTTAGTGCTTTGGTCCCTAACCACTTTTCCCAACTCATTGGCCAGATGAGAGGTACTAACCCTTGTTTACCGGAGTACATGGGTAGGATGATGCAAAAACATCAGCAGGGAAAGAATATATCACATCCTGCTCATAATCACACGTAGGGAAAGGAGAAACCACATCCTACAAACACACATCACAATCACATGTAGGGAAAGGATAAACCACATCCTACAAACTCGAATTATAGCCATATGTAGGGAAAGGATGAACCACCTCCTACACGCATGCAAAAACACCGATAGTAGGGAAAGGATGAACCACCTCTACACGCATGCAAAAACCATCAATAGTAGGAAGGATCCTACACGTGGAGAATGGGTGAACCACATCCCACCGACATGTCAACCATTAATCGTAGGGAAAGAGCATCCTACATGTGGGGAAAGGATGAATCACGTCCCACCGACATGTCAACAGATGCCCATAAGCATCTCTCACCGAGGTACCTGCAGGAGAAGATGAACCACTCATCCTGCTTATATGTTTCTGTAATCGTCGGTGAAGGTGAACCACTCACTCTACACACATGTCAACCATCATGGGGTATCACAAGGGAAGGTGAACCACTCACCCTACACACATGTCAACCATCATGGGGCATCACAGGGGAAGGTGAACCACTCACCCTGTACACAACGCACCACTAGGGGAAGGAGAACCACTCACCCTATGGTCGCTCATAGATCAATAAGTATCCCATGTCCCCAGGAGCTCCCAGAGCTCAAGCTGCTTTCAGAAATATCAAGTTTCGATCTTGACGATGATATTGATAATCTAATCGTCAATGAGAGCCTCATAGCTCTACCCAGCATATAGACGAATACAAATTTTTCTACAGACATTCTGATTTACAACAGAGATCATAGAAGCACTTAGCAATCCTCTGCTTCCAGCACATCTTAGATGAAGAAAATATTTAGTTGTACTTACTCCCTCTTACCCAGGGAGACCACAAGCCTAAGCTTGTCTTACCAAAGTGCACAGTGACCATGTGGCAACCTGCTCATCATAAGATCCATGCCATAAAGTGGTATTTGTTGTTAATATGTCAAATACTGGATTCTCTGAATCCTACTCTGCAATATACAACAATGGTGATATTCATCATGAGCAAAAATGGTTGCTGAAGAGTTTTCTTAAATGACTATGCTTGCTATCATATACACTGATTCAGTAGAGTTTCAGAATAACCGATTTCAGTCTTTAAGAAATAAAGATGGACTTTAAGAGATACAATACTTAAATGTGCTCTTATCAACTACCATACTGTCAACTGAGCCAACTTCCATGGAATCTTAAATTCCAGCAGAGTGTTTTCAACCATAGGTAATAGAATCATAGAGATATCTCAGCAAGCATATATCCATTTATGTGACTCATTCGTAGACTGAGTTGGAGTGATAGATGATTATCAAGAATACTAGGGATCAACAACTTCTTCATCATATCAGAGTTTTAAGTGCAGGGGATAGTGCATCAAGGCTGGGTTATCTATCTTAACTTTTGGATGAGAGGGGCATCATCATCTTCGATCATGGCTTCCTCTACATATAGGGAAAGTGACAACCCACATCATAATCATCGAGATATCGACAACCTGCTACTTTTCCTATTTTTATTCCTAAGATCCATGTACCAAAGTCATCCGAATTGCTTCCTCTGAATTCTTGCTCCAGTGGGTCATCTAGATCTTGTAATAATCTGCTCCTTATTTCTAAGGTGAGGTATCATCATGCTGGAACTGGCTCAGCAACACCTCAACAATGCACAGGTGTAGACTCTCTTATGCTCTGTCCGTTGAACTGACAGACACTATCAACAGTATATGAATTGAACTTTATTGTAGATATCACAAATATGAAGATACCAAGGGACTTGTTTTGAATGAACTATTCTTTTGCATCTCCAGAGTCCTAACCCTTTTTAGAACACATCTTTGGCCATACTCAAGGAGAAACCAAGCAACAAATATCATGGGCCAATTTTAACAAGTAGTCTACTCACACCTCCCAGATTGAAAGAAGACAGTGCCCATTGCAGTCCATCATTCTTGAAAGAATATTGTTAACAGCGATTGCAATATATGAAGATTGGTTTGTTAATGTTAGTTGTTTATATTTCTGACAATGCATCTGATGTGTCAACAGAAGACAGGTACAGACTGTACAAGCTCAGGGGGAGTTGAAGCTGTGAAATTTTTAGTATTTCACTTTTTGTACGCTGGTTGCATGAACTATAGTCGCGTATATACGCGAGTTCCTTTGCAGACAATCGTGTATGTTTTTCTCTGACATGAAAATTGTAATATCCCAAAATGGGGATGCAGCAATACATGAACACAATAATGGAAATAACAGTGTAAATCAACTCATAAAATGTGAGAAGAACAAATAGCCATCATATTAATGTCATAGCAGCAAAATGTATACAAGATCTTGAGGAAATAATCACTCAAGCTAGGCAAAACAAGCCTCAAAGGAACATGTACAAGGAAAATGAAGATCACTGCTACACAGAAAATGCCTAAGGCTATGATAACGCAGTTTTATTAAGTATAACTGCTGCTGGGAAGTGTCAATAAATAGATCTGAAATAATACAACTCATACAATGTTGGGAGTGAAGAACTAGACTCCCAAACTCAATTTCAAGACAATTCGGAAAGGATTTCCTGAAATATGCAAAAAGTGCAAAATGCCGGAATGTAGTCCTAGGACTGAATAGCAGCTGCAACTCAAGATCTGGATGAAGATGGATGTAGATGAAACATGTGATGAATGAATCTCATCCAATGGATCCTTCAGGTGAAAGGCTGATCCAATCACTGAAGATCTCACCCTCCAAACAAACACTACAAACCCTCACTGCAAATACTCACTGAAATAACGCAGTCAAGGAGAGGGACTGCGCTATAGGAGATGGAAAATAGGTTGGCCAAGTGCCAAGATTTGAAATCAGCTCCAAAGTCTTCCTCACTGATCTCCCAAAGGAAAGAAAGCTTCCTCCTCTGAAAAACAAGCTCCAGAAGTGGTGTTGTGAACCCTCCATTGCTGCACCCTGCAACAGAACGTTATACTTTGCAGAAATAATGCTGTAGTTGAAGGAGGTAGCTTGGCCTCAAGCCTAAATGTGGAGAAATGAAGTGCAAGCTCCCTCAAGAGGCCTCTCAAGAAAGGAGATGGGATTCCCGCTCGGGAACACCCGGTGCTAAGCAGCACAACAATCTCAACTAAACAGCTGAAGAATGCATAATAGTCATGCAACCAAAAATCCAATAATCAATAACATGTCTTGCTATGGTTGCTTTGCCCTCCTTATATACAAATGGAAGCTTTCTCAATTTGGGTCCCACTCACTACGGTTTCCTCCACCAAGGAATCTTCCTCCCACTATAACTGCGCTGTCTCCAAAGATGATCTCCACCTGTTATTCCAGCGCTGTTGACTTGGTCAAACTTGACCTTGTCGACATGCAAATGCCCCTTTTCACACATGAGGGTGTGAAATCCAACTCTTATGATGATCCCTTTTCACATTATGAGGGATTTTATTCTTCTTTTAGAAATGTATGGGCCTCCTTACCCATTTATTCATCTCCTAGGTGTAAAAAACAAAAATCGATATTCCAATTAGCTGCATGCTAATTTTGGAATATTACAGTCCTCCCCTCCCAAATGTTGCTTGTCCTCAAGCAACTGCAAGGATAGAACTGAGAAGTCTCCCCTCCTCTTACTGTAGCACCCACATATGATAAACTCCTCCAAGGAATGAAATGCTGTCTCATCAATAAATCTCCATATTGCCCCTCCCAAGCATGCAAGCTAGCTAAATAGCTATCATCATGAATAAGTAGAGTACTCAAGGAGGCAATAAGGTGTTGTCTAGAGGTCCCTTTGAGGCATGGGATCTGAAATGTATTGGGAATCATCTTTCAATGTGGATCCTCCATCCCCAAGCTATCATCCATACAAAATGAGCCACCCTCCAAAATGGTAACTCATGCAAATCCTCCTCCACCTTTGGCTCCTGCAATATAGGTGGGCTGAATATCTGATCATGGTAGACAAAATAACCTACCCCACGTTGTCCCTCTCTCCACTTATGATAAGTGTAGAGTAGCTGCTGATCTTGGGCTACAATAATGTTGCCCTCAAGGGGCAAGAAGAAGACTAGATCTCCAAAGATCTTCCCTCCAACATTATGAATCATGCTGGCCCAAACCACCCCATATGTGATGGATAGGAAATCACCACCATATGGCATCCAAATAAGAGGAATACTGAAGGTTTCATGTAGTGCTGGAAGGTACCAACAGTTTCCCAAGTGGTCACAGCACAGTTTTTCTAACTGCTGTTGCCAATCACAACATGGCAAGCCATCTCCCATACTCCTATTGAAGCATGGAGCATAAAAAGTGTGGGATTTTCTATTCCCCATGGATACATCTAACCAATGTGTCTCTCCTCCCAACATGTTCCCCATAAAGATAAGAACAATAGCAACATAGGGAACCATAATGAGAATCATACTAGCTGCCATATGTAGCAAGGGAGAAGGACAATGGTCCCTCAAATGCAACTAGCGCAATTTTACTCTCAACTGCATCAGAAAGTGGCATGATGTGTGGCTTCCCAACCACTTGCTTGCTGCCCAATCTCCTTACAAATTTGGAGAAAGTGTATGGTGTATGGTGCAAAGTGAGCATGCCCTGCATAAAATATCATCTCCCCAAGACCTCCTAGGGAGTGGCCATCATCAAAACTGCTTATGGCCTCAAGTAGACCATGAAGTCTAGAAGAAAGAATGCTCCTCCTTGGAGCAATGTCCTGCACATATATGGTTAAGGAGTGCACATATTCATTATACAAATCATTATGCAACCAAACAGTATCCTTACCATATGCTTTGCCCATGCAAATGGACTGGCTCATAGATGAATCCCCTCTCATTCTCAAAGAGAAAAGAGGTGGTTGTGTTAACTCTTCCAAAGAGTTATGTATCTCCTCCATCTCCACATGATCCATGCATCTCCTCAAATTCTGATATATCTCCTCCTCAAAGCCTTCCCAAATGTACCTCTCCATGATGGTGTGGTATGCTCTCATGGAATAAGTGTGGTTGAAAAGGAAATCTTCATGAGCTGCTTGTAGTAACTTCTCCTTGAGTTTGGAGGCTCTAGATAAGAAGATCCTACCATAATAGTAGATGACCCCATCTCTGACTGAATATCCCTCCTCATGCAACTGGTCATCCAATATCATACAAGTAGAAAGATCCTTGGAATAATCCACCAATAGCTGGGATTTCCAATATGGATCTATCCTCCATAGTGACAGCGCTGATGATCTATCACAAAGAACATTTGTCATATGGCTGTCCTCCTCTTTGACATCTCTCATGCCAAAGATGCAAGTTGGAAGGCTGCTATCCTTCCTATGCTGCTCCTGCCATAGCGTAGAATCTGAAGTGAGAGTGGGTAATGATGATGTTGAGAGAATGCCTCTCCTCTCCTTAAGTCTACCCAAGACTCTCAGTGCTGTACCAAGCTCACCCAAGGTCTTCATCCCTCTAGAATCAATGAGTGGTGCATCCAAATGTGAAGCATCCCTCACCATTTGCTGATCTGGTGGTCTCCCCGGTGAAATGTCTCCATGCAATGAGACATCAATATCAAGAGTAGACTGCATATATGGGTGGACAAACTTGCCCCTGCCCTCACTGCGCAATCCAACCTTCCTCTTCTGTGCATCAACCTCCTGAAATAGATAGGGGTGTGTGCTCCTCATCATATGATGCTGGTCATCCTCCCTATCTCCTCCTTTTATCTCCATGGTTTCACACCCTATCATCAATGACACATGTTGATCATGGGTTGTGCCTTGATCTCCATATATGAGATCTTGGGGAATTCCTTGCAATGATACAAGAATCCCTCTTGCTGGAGCATATGCTCCCTCTACCTCTGCATGAGGTGCTAGATATGCTCTAGATGTGAGAACACTGTTGCCCCCAACCTTCTCTTCCTCTTCAATATGAATGGGCAACCTCCCAATGAGTGGATCCTCTTTTAGAAAAGGAATCTCCATGCCCTCTTGTTCAAGAATATGAGATAGAGGTCTTGCCTCTAGCAAGGTATGATGCAAGATGTCAGCCTCCTCAATGGTTTTCTGAAGTGGAGTTGAGTTTATAGGTTCCTCCAACACATGCAAGGTATTTGTTTGTTTAGCTCCACCACATGTGTTTCAGAATGTTTCTTATCAAATCTTTCCACTAATTTCTCAGTGAACCTTGCATAAGAAGAAGTATTTGCAGTTTTCAAAGAAAAAGACTCAAATATCCACCATGCATAGGCCTTACCTCCAAAATGTAGTGGTGCAACTTTGATGGCTTCATCTTCAAAAATTTGGTGGTGCTGCAAATAGGTGTCTAGCTACTCCACCCAAGCCCTTGCTGAACATGTAGGTGAACCATCACAAGTAGATAGGAAAAATATACTCATATTATGCTGCTTGCTTCTCTCCACCTTGATCTTGCAAAACTCTGGAAAAGTGATATGATCTCTAAACTTCTTAGTTTGAGATTCATATTCTTGCAGAAAATCACTAAGATTTTCCCTCCTAGGCATTTCTTCTTCTTCTATCTCCCTCATAGCAAATCTGGGTATATGACTGCGCTGTGCATCATAGTGTGTGGCTGCATGCTCACACTCATCATATGGAAATCTAGAGTTTGCTTCAGATTCAAACTCTCTTGGAGATTCTCTACACATCTCCTTCCTCATCTTCTTAAGATCTCCATGAATGCTCTGCAAAGTTTGAGAAAGAAACTTTGTAAGTCTTCTTTTTGTCTTTTCTGTTCATCTTTTCTTCTTCTTGTCTTCTTGATAGCATAATGGCTGAGATTCCACAGGCTGAGCCAAGATTATGCTCTGATACTACTGTAATATCCCAAAATGGGGATGCAGCAATACATGAACACAATAATGGAAATAACAGTGTAAATCAACTCATAAAATGTGAGAAGAACAAATAGCCATCATATTAATGTCATAGCAGCAAAATGTATACAAGATCTTGAGGAAATAATCACTCAAGCTAGGCAAAACAAGCCTCAAAGAAACATGTACAAGGAAAATGAAGATCACTGCTACACAGAAAATGCCCAAGGCTATGATAGCACAGTTTTATTAAGTATAGCTGCTGCTGGGAAGTGTCAATACATAGTTTTGAAATAATACAGCTCATACAATGTTGGGAGTGAAGATCTAGACTCCCAAACTCAATTTCAAGACAATCCGAAAAGGATTTCCTGAAATACGCAAAAAGTGCAAAATGCCGGAATGTAGTCTTAGGACTGAATAGCAGCTACAACTCAAGATTTGGATGAAGATGGCTGTAGATGAAACATGTGATGAATGAATCTCATCCAATGGATCTTTTAGGTGAAAGGCTGATTCAATCATTGAAGACCTCACCCTCCAAATAAACACTGCAAACCCTTATTGCAAATACTCACTGAAATAATGCAGTCAAGGAGAGGGACTGTGCTGTAGGAGATGGAAAATAGGTTGGCCAAGTGCTAAGATCTGAAATCAGCTCCAAAGTCTTCCTCACTAATCTCCCAAAGGAAAGAAAGCTTCCTCCTCTGAAAAACAAGCTCCGGAAGTGGTGTTGTGAACCCTCCACTGCTGCACCCTGCAACACAATGTTATACTCTGTAGAAATAACGTTGTAGCTGAAGGAGGTAACTTGGCCTCAAGCCTGAATGTGGAGAAATGAAGTGCAAGCTCCCTCAAGAGGCCTCTCAAGAAAGGAGATGGGATTTCCGCTCGGGAACACCCGGTGCTAAGCAACACAACAATCTCAACTAAACAACTGAAGAATGCACAATAGTCATGCAGACTAAAAATCCAATAATCAATAACATGTCTTGCTATGGTTGCCTTGCCCTATTTATATACAAATGGAAGCCTTCTTAACTTGGGTCCCACTCATTAGGGTTTCCTCCACCAAGGAATCTTCTTCCCACTATCACTGCGTTGTCTCCAAAGATGATCTCCACCTCTTATTTAAGCGCTGTTGACTTGGTCAAACTTGACCTTGTCCACATGCAAATGCCCCTTTTCACACATGAGGGTGTGAAATCCAACTCTTATGATGATCCATTTTCACATTATGAGGGATTTTATTCTTGTTTTAGAAATGTATGGGCCTCCTTACCCATTTATTCATCTCCTAGGTGTAAAAGCAAAAATCAATATTCCAATTAGCTGCATGCTAATTTTGGAATATTACAAAAACAGTGGCAAATACTCAAGAACAGTCTCTAATATGCTTCTGACAGTTATGATTTTATTTCCCTGGTCTGATGTTGATGGTTACAGTGTACTGATGTGGTATTGGGTTATGATGATCTATGAGTTTGACATTGATGATTATCTAAATTTGTGGAGATGCTCTAATATATGAGTTGATATGATCAGTAAATAGGTAGCACAAGTTCAGGGGGAGCATTAGCCTTGCTGGTTATAATACATTGTTGGCAATATGTTTTCTGAAGATGCTCAATTGTTGATGCATATATGTAGACCTGTATATGATCACTTGATGATGATGTTGTTGTCATGGATGGTACTTCATTGCCTTATCTTATTTCATGATGCTATCTCATACATGTTGCTTGGAAGTACATGGATTGAGTAAGTTGACCTTGATGAGGTCAGGAGGATGAGTTTATGGATGATATCTTTAGAAAGATCTTATGATGTTGATGTTGCATGTTGTCACTCATGTTGTTGCCGACATATTATTATGAAGCAAATCCTATTCAGTATATGATGGTTGCAGATGACTATCATGGTTTTGATCTCTCTCTATTGAGGTCCTTTAGTCTTGGTTATAAATATCATATCTGTCATTTGATGTAAAGGTCATGTAAAGACCTATGATGTAATGATTGTCATATTCAGTGATGTATGGACTTTTGAGGTCATGTCAAATATATAATCCCACTTGGTTGGGTGGTTGTGTCAAATATGTAATCCCACTTGGTTGGGTGGTTGATGTAAGTATGAGTCCTTGGTTATAGGAAAGGTAATACTTAGTTGAGTCTTAGAGTCATGTGCTTCATTAAAAATCTTTCTGAAGATTCAGTATGTGCTCAGGGGGAGCATGGTCAGTATAGTGCAGATCAGATCTACAGAGCTTTTGTATCTACAAGGAAAGAGAAACCTTGTTTCAGCTTTGGTCCGCCCTATGCCTTTAACGTCAAAGGGGGAGAGTAACTTGGTGTTTGAATAATGCTTATATTGATGTGTTTAATAGGGATCTACAGGTTGTGGTGATCAAACACCAATGTGGTTGCCATCAAGTCCAAAGGGGGAGATTGTTGCATTATGATGTAATGTGTTGTCCTTGATGGCAACCTACTCGATGAGTTGTCTTTTGATAGCAACCTACTTGATGAAGATATAAACATGATGAATCCACAAGCCAATTCAGATGTGACAGAGAAAGAAATACCAGTCAGAGATAGAAGAATTATGAAGGTAAAGTTTCAGGAAATATAGGCAGGTTCAGTGAAGCAAAGCCGTGTACATACGCTGGTTTGATGAAGGGAAGTTGAGTATATGCAGGTTCAATGAAGCCAAGTCGTGTATTACACAGGTTTGATGAAGCGAATTGTGTATACGCAGGTTTGGTAAAGAAAAGTTGCGTACACACATGGATATGAAGAAGCAAAGTTGCGTACATATTGGCACACTATTTTATTAATACCAAGGGTCTTTACCATGGTATTAGCCCACAATATTGAGCGTAGTAACGACTATATGATCTCGTCAAAGATTACCACCGACTCTAGTGTGGTTTTGGCTCATGGTATTGGCTAAGGCTCAAACTATATAAGGAGGTGAAGATCAAAGTGCAAAGGGGGCATAGTAAGGATTAATGAACGAATACTTCAATATGAAGTATATTTGCATGGTATGGGCTATAGTTGATTGGTTGATCTGAAATAATAATGCACTCCTGAATACAATATTGGATCAGGATCATTAGACTTGAAATGACTATGTATTTGCATGATCTGTTTATGAGTTGTTTAGATCTGTGGTCTGGTGCAATGAAGGTTATGACCTGAGAATGTTTGAAGTTTTGAAGTGTTGCGCAGTCATGAATTAGTTGCAGATCTGTACTCGAGTTCGACACATGGAAAGCGCGTATGCATGCGGGTTTTGTTCTGCAGAGTCACGTATATATTTTGAAGTATGCTAAGATCTGTACGCGAGTTGGGTTCTAGATAAGCGGGTACATACGTGGACAAGCATTATGGAAGACGCGTATGCAAGTCAGGGTTTTGCTGAAGAATATGTTTGATCAGTGTTGCTGTGTTTCTACTGTTTGTCAATGAAGTCTTCATATAGATTTGGGTTGTTTGATTATTGTTAATGTTGCTAGTTGGTTGTGATTAAAAGATCAGTGATTGGTTGGTTGATTGGTGATTCAGTGATTGGTTGATTGATTTGGTACAGTGTTATGTTTCACTTCTGATGTATGGTATTGGGCTTAAATAAGTATAGTGGATCCAGTCTGAAAATCTGATGAAAAGAGGCCTAGAAGTTATGATGTATTGAAGAAGGTGGATCCAGTGTGAAGATTTATGAAATGTGGTCCACGGTGGTGCTGAGGGTTGGAGCCTTCAGTGAGGGGGTCATAGCTCCCTTCTAGTGGGTGCTGGTAAACGAGATCAGGGGGTCGTAGCTCCCTTCCAGTGGGTGCTGGTAAAGGACATCAGGGGGTCTTAGCCTTCTCTAGGTGGGTGCCTGCGTGTTGGTATGAGTCTGCGCCAATACAAGATTGTAAGTAGTTTTCTATATAATAAGTATTGAAGACAGAGATGAAAACAACGGTGGTTTTCTCTCACATTGGGTTTCCACCTTAAATCTTGGTGTTCATATGTGTTGCTTATGTGTGATGGTTTAATCTGTTCTTACTGCACATGTTTATTGCTTACTAAATGTCTGATGAACCAATGATACACTAGTCTAAGTCAAGTTACTGAAGATTTATCTGAATTATAAGTTTACTGGGCATACGTTAGTTTCCTTAATGACAGTCGCGTACATACGCTAGTTGGTTTAAGTAAAGTCACCTACATAATTCATAAAATAAAAGGAATAATTTGTGTGAGTTTTAAAATACTGATTCACCCCCCTTCTTAGTAGTTTTCCCAACACCGACAGTATCCGAGCACATCATCAGGAGCTGGGATAGTAGATTTTGCTGTTTGATTTGGCAAGTACAGAGTAGTTGGTCATTCGCAGGACATGCGCTTGATGCTCGGTGCCTACCTGTTGGATACATACAGGAGTCAGAGACGAGACATAGATGGGTCCCAATCGATAACAGCTTATCATAGCGGCATGCAGTGAGGACTGGGAGTGGTGGACCTCCAGTATGGTCATGGGATTCAGGGATCCAATTGATGTAGGGGACACTCCATTACTTAGTGAGTACGGTCAAGATAGCCAGTGATCCAGTGCATTATCAAGTTGATGTTGAGATTTTGTGTAGTTGGGGTAGCATTGGGTGTGCTCTAGCCCGAAACTTTGTGGAGGGGCTAAGAGATACATCACCTCCAAAATCCAGAAAGAGTTTGGAGAAATTTCATCTGGTGTTAAAGTTATTCAAATAATTAATTATTTTAATGTGAATTAAATAATTAAAGTGAATTAATTAACACATGTGCTGAAATGTTTTAAGTGACGCGGATCAAACAGTCTTTTAATCTCAGCCATTGATAAGAGATTTAATCATGGCCGTTGATGTGTTCAATGAAAAAGTATAAGAGAAAGGCTTGAGGGTCAGTTGGAGACACACACACATGGAGGTAGAGCTGAGAAACTAAGTTGGAATTCTAGGGCAAGGTTTGCTAAGAATTTCCAGAGGAGTTTTCTGTAGCGAGGGGTACTATTGGCTGAGGGGATGATTTGTTCCCGGAGCCAAGAGTTAGCAAGAGGCAGAGCAACAGCTTTCAGGGTTAGCGTAGAGGAGCAAGGGCAGCAGCAGCAATAGTTACGCAGCAGCTGTGCAACATAGCTTCAACCGCTATGCAGGTGCTACGCAGGCCCAGGAGGGGCAGCGCTGTAGCAACAAAGGGCTTTCAGAGTTACGCAGAGGCCTGCAGGGGCAGCGTAAGGACTGTGTCACCCACTCTGGGGTTACACAGTCCCCTTCTGAGCAGCGCAGAGGCACGTAGAGCCTAGCAGGGATGACGCTGAGGCTTCAGGGGGAAAGCTGGGGTTTCTAGGGCCAAAATCAGGCTAAGTCTTGTAAATCCCGTTTGAGGGTGTGGATCAGTCAGAATCTTGGTCTTAGAACATCATGTTAGTTGCAGATCTACTTTTTCTCTGTCGGGTTAACCAGATTTGGTTTACTCAAAAAACCCTCATATCCGCTGCACCGGTTTTCCCGTATTGAGTTTTTTCGGGGACTTATGTCCAAAAATCTGCGTGTCACTTTGTTGAATGAGCGTAATATTCAGTAAATGATCTGCATGTGTGTAGGCTATTAGTTGTGTTTACTTCGATATTTTCTCTGAAAATAACTTGTATAACTTAATCAAGTAGAAGTAAACCATGATATTACAGTAGGATTTTTGCATTATGTATTCAAGAATTTTCACAGTTGACACATGGGGGATCACCGAGGTTTTCATCGTATGGCGAGGCAGGCGGTTGTTTAGGATTGGGGCCAGCCATAGAGTGATAGGCGCGGGCATTGTTGAGTCCCCTTGGCAGGTTGGGCATAGACTCTATCATCAGATATATTATGGCCGAGAGTTGCAGTAGATGAGGCTTTGGTATGAGCATGTTAGACGATTAGTCATGACTAGAGTGTTGTAGGGTCGGCAGGATAGTTCCTTTCCACGATGGGCATAGGACCCTAACATCACAGTACTTGACAATTCAGCTACACTTGGGAGTGAGCTGGGTTTGACAGTGGGAGATCATTCCGACCTTCCGTTGGATTTTAGTGATTCTTTGTTGGCGTGGGGCACTTCACTGGCATGGAGCGATGATCAACAGGGTGAGTTTAGGGGAAGCTCGTGCAGGGAAAGATTTATTTCCACAGGAGTTGGATTGTATCTTCAGGTGCCCACCCTTGGAGTACATGAGATGGATGACTTAGTAGAGCGGTTGCACGTGGAGACAGACAAGACTTTATATGATTATGATGCTCTATTTACTGATGGTATGCAGAGGGCTTCGGGTGCCTATACCAGGTTGGACAGTGAGTGGAGCAACGGATGCCTCACACTGATCAGGATGGCTTGGGATCCTGGCAAGACAGGGTAGAGATCTGGGATGGCTGGGTGGTACATTTGGGACCCTGGTATTGTGTGCAAAGACTGTTGGGGTCAGCTGACCAAGAGGGTGCTTGTTCAGGCATTGCTTGAGGACAAGCAATTTTTGGTGGGGAGGATTGTAATGTCCCCAATTAAATTAATTTTTCAATTTATATTAATAATAGCCCAAGGCAGTTTTGGTGAAGGGAACATAGGAGAAATGGAATTATTTGCATGTTAGTGGAATGTGGGGGCCACTCACTCACATGAAATACCCACTTGGGGAAAATGGAATTCGAATTCCCCAAGGAAAAATCGAATTTGTGGAGGGACCCACAAGCATGCATGCCCAACAATTATAAAAGAAAGGAATGGAGGAGCCATTTGCATCTTTTGCCTATTGAAGAAATCGAATTGCCTTAGCTGCTTAGTTGAGACAACATTGTGTTGTTCAGCACAAGAGCTTTCGAGGGAGCGGAATTCAACCTTTCTTCGATGGACTTCGAGTGCCACCCAAGGAAGGCATTTTCCTTGCCTTGAGAGACCGGAGGAGTGAGTACTTACAGATTCTGCACTTTTCTGGAGAGATTGGGATGCAGTCTAGAGCTTCTAATGCGCAATGGTTGGAGCCATCTTGCTATTGTGGACTGGAGTTGCTGGAAGATTCACCTGAGGAGCTACAAGAGTGATTGAGGACCCATTTATGGAGTGTAGCAACAGTAGCAGCCTTTACGCAGTTCTCAGCCGGTATACACAGAGACTGCGTAAGCACTTCCCTGGACTGCACAATCATTGGAGGAGGCTCTTTTGTGGGAGCTGCCTTGGAAAAATTTAGGAGCTGAGGTGTTGGGGGATTGATTGGAGGTTCATTTGAGGAGGTTTGCTAGGGTTTTGAAGGGAAGTGATTGACAGTAGTAGCTGCAGTAACAAAATTCGAATTTGGAGGAGGGCCAAGCTGCAAAGGGTCAAATTTTGAAGTTTGGAATTAGAGGGAACCCTTTCTGGGTTTTTTTGGGTTACGGGTAAGGATCACCTTCCCAAATTCCTAGAATTTTCTGAGCAGTCTTCAGTGGAAAAATCGAGGCCAAACTCAGGTAGCAGTGCAGTCATGGAGCAGTAGTGCAATTTTCTAGAGGAACTTGCTATTGGAGCTGTGGGTTTTGCTTGTACTCATCACCTGGTGCTTGTAGCTTGCCTTGTGCAATCCCAAGTGCATTTTCTCTAACTATTTGTACCACAGTATCTTCATATAATAAAATTTGGCCAGTTTATGGAGTTGGTGCATATTTTTTGGTTCTTGTGTTAATTTATGAAAGTTTTTGCGTTTATATATTTGCATGACTTTGTTATCTCTGTAAATTTTCCATTTGGAATATTACAACCTAAACATCAAGAGTATAGTATTTGCCACTAAATCTATCATTTTGGTAGGCATCCACTTCAATTTCATCCATAAATTTCCTTGCGCTAGTTGTTTGCCTAAGAGGGAAACCGTAGTTCTCCTTCCTTCAACTTAAGGGCTTCCTTGAAGGTTTCATGAGCATTGGCATAACTAACACACATTGTAAGAAACCTTTTCTCCTTGCCTCGACCTTGAGTTACTCCAACACTCATCAAATCTATCAATCCCTAGGCCTTGTGCCCTTATTTATAGGCCTTTTATAGAAAGTGAGTTTCTTCCTTGTGATGACTTGAGCATAAGTTGTGTCATTCTAAAGAGTTCCCAGTGAGATCATTTCACACATTAACCCTAGAATACCAATTGTAAGTGATCTCTTTCCTACTAGGACGCCTCCCATCAGTGAAAGTCCGTAAAGAGTAAGTTTTTTTGGCTGTGGTGACAATGGGCCACCACCCCATTGTTGCTTCTTGGTCTAGTTTATACCTTGTAGGGTTTCCCTCTCCAAGGCCCGCTGGATTTTGCGGCAATTGTCACAATGCTCAAGGAGATGTCATAGTGTCCAAGGTAGGAGGCTCCTCGAAAATTTCAATGTGTATGGGCTAACCTCCAAATATGTGCCATGAATCAATAATGGGGGACTGCTAAAAAATATTAGTAAACCCCATCTAAAGTTTTCCCAAGTTCCAAAATCATCAAACAAACAAGGCTACCCAAGTAGAAGACCACCATTAAGATGAATCATGCTAAGTAATCCTCAAAACAATAGTAAGCTCTGTCAAAATCTCAAATAGGTCAAAATGAATCAACTAGCCATTTTGAGGTCTAGGATTACATCAAAAGATATGTACAAATGAGTTCTCTACTATGAGTGATAATCCATGTCATAAAATACATAGTGTCGTAACATGTCAAATAAGCGAAGCACTCGAGCAATAAAGTCACATGTGGAACCATGAGTAGGTCGACATATCATCATGAAGAACTGTGCAATAAAGGGAGCACTTTATGAAAATCCCTCTCTAGTGTGTCAAGTATTATAATAGGATCATCGTGGACTGTCTTGAGCATTTGGGTGTTCTCACCATCATCCATCAACCAAGAACAACATTATGATGCCATGTGTAAAGCAACCATTGATACAATAAAACATGAGGCCAACATTTTTGGGGCCTCTCCCCCTCGAAACCTTGCTCCGAGTGAGAGCGCCCCTTGGAGCATGCTTCCAAAATTTGGGACTGTGCTTTGAGGCACCTTGGGATGCTCCTTGCCACTTTGGGGAGCGTGGTACTCCCTAGGATGTTCTTGGAGTAGGGAGTGTGCTCCCTGGACATGTTGAACGATGATTGTGGTTTCTAAGTTGGTTTGATCAAAATGTTGGCAATTAATGGTAATGTTAATTTCTTAAAGTAAAAGTTGACATTTCCTTTGTCTTTCTTTCGCTGACATTTATTTACTTTCCTTTATCGTTGACATTTCCTTTAACTTTCCTTTTGTTGATGTTTCCTTTAACCTTCCTTTTGTTGACATTTCCTTTAACCTTCCTTTGGTTGACATTTCCTTTAATTTCTTAAAGTAAAAGTTGACATTTCCTTTGTCTTTCTTTTGCTGACATTTATTTACTTTCCTTTATCGTTGACATTTCCTTTAACTTTCCTTTTGTTGATGTTTCCTTTAACCTTCCTTTTGTTGACATTTCCTTTAACCTTCCTTTGGTTGACATTTCCTTTATTTTTCTTTTTTATCCTTATACTTAAATTTTTTACATTACCATTAATTGTTTCAGGGTGTTTGAGAGTGGTTCCAACCTCATCAAACTTTATATGGACAAAGTAGAATATCATATCCCATTAAAAATTCAATAGATTTAATAGTTTTTAGGATTTTAGAATTGATGGGATTGTAACATTTTCATTGGATTCTATCACATATGAGGTTTTGTGATTGGAATTTATTGAATAACATTGTTGTTGCAAAATCTAGCAGGCCCAGTGCAAAGCATCAGTTGGTGAGACCAAAACTTATGGGAACAAGAGAAAGGGTTGCCACTGTCACCACAACAACCTTTCTCTTGCTCTGTAGTGGTACCGAACCACAAGCGAGGATTCTCTAGATCACCTAAATGATATTCTAATGCTATGTCTTAAGGTGATTTGTAAGAGGTCTATAATGTGGCCTAGAGTACCAACAAAACCTAGAAAGGCCTAGATGTTCTATCCTAAGGTTCAAATACTCTTTTCCTAGACCAACGATAAGGGTGCTATAAGTTAGGGTTTGTTGATATGCAATAATAAGGTACACAATGTCATATAGCAGCCCAAAGAAAAGGCCTTTCAATGATAATCGACAAGAGGAACAAAGGCCTTCCAATAGACACTAGTATTAGGGCTAGGAAGTTGATTTTTATGGCTGAAATGTATGCATAAATAGAAAACCAGTGTGATGTCAGCACTCAATAGGAGGGATTTGTTAGAAAATAAAAAATGCAAAAATATTTTCTTATATTGATAATTACTTGTGATATTCTTGTATTCTTATTTTTTATCTTCTTTTCATCAAGCAATCATCAAATCAAAACATGAAGATCAATGACACCAGATGTATGCACTTAGCCAGTGCTAAAACCCCTCTACAAGGGAAAACACAGCTAAACTCCTCCACTAATCAAATTGAGATAGACCAAGACCTTAGACCTGACCAAAAGACCTTCCTCCTCCACCAAGTCAGTCTTCTAATACAATTCAACAAACTTTAGTGGTCTCTTCTTGTCCAGCAGCTACAACACAACAACAAATCAGAATTTCGACCCAACTACTTCAGAAGTTTGGCCCAACTACTCCAAAATTTTGGCCCAGCTACAATACTGCATTTTCGACCCTTCTAGTAACCCAACAACTTCGCATGTGTGAGACAAGGAGAGAGAAAAATTGACTTCTTTTGCTTGATAAAGACTTCCTTCTTCTTTGCTAGGGTTTCCTTCCTCTTCCTTGAAATTTGCACCCTTTTTCTGCCTCCAACAACTGCAGATCGAACTTGTGGATGTGTTCCAAATGAGTCGAGTTGTTGCCCTTTTATAGTGGATTCTACCTCTCTAATTAGGCCAACTTGTCTAGGTTGAGGCTGACTTGGTGGAGCAGGTCTAAATGACCTATTTTATATAAAAATATATTTCTTCTTTAATAGATAAAACCCAAGAAGGGTCTTTTACATATTGACAAGGACAGGGACTCTTGACATAAACCCTACAAGCCTACAATGGAGGCTTTGACTTAAAAACATTGACCCAAGCATAAAACCCACACTTAATAAGTTAATTTATTTTATAATAAAATTCCATTTTCTTTCTTTTGAAAAATACATTACATCATGATTCAAATACAATTATGAAGACAAACTCTAGTTACATTTTTCAACATTCCCTGTTAACTAGGGAGGTATTCATAATTACATATATATACAAAGGTACATGGAAGATCTCAAAGTGATACACTTTATGAAGAGTTCACAACACACATAGTGCTATAGATTAGATACCTGACCAAGGTATTCTAATCGGTTGGGTGGGACTAAGGTGTACTCAAGCTTTAGCCACTCTAGGTACCATCAGGCTTTTAAGCTCTAACACCAACCCAGGGATCTAGGTGTGTATCCAAGGTGAGAGCTCCATGACCAACACCACCCTCCCTACTTCGGGGTCTAGACATCAACACATAAGCTGACCATATGTCCTCCCAAGCATCTTGTTGCCACAAGATGCTTCATCAAACGTTCAATCTATTTATTGATAGATCCTACACAATCACAACCCTAATTGGTAATAACCTTTAAATATATAAACAAGTAAATGCAAACGTTCAGGGTCCCCAATCATTCATATCAACATTAAGTTATCCAGATACAACGTGTCGAAAGCTTTCCTCAATACTTCTCAAGTCTTTTATTTGTAACATCATGAATCACGAACATCCATTTGTAGTACTTTGGTTTCATTCTTTCTTCAAGCTATTCATTATGACCATCATAATATGCCCTCCCTCTCAACTGGGGAGATATACCTTTTCTTCTATCCAAGCTCCCTCTTAACTTAGGGAGATCAATAACTACCTTCTTTTATAACATTAGAGAAAGTTCAACCATTTAAGGTTTCATTTCTTTCTCATGGCATCAAGGTCATCTTTGATTATCATCATTCTTGTAGCTTCCTTCATCATGCTCATCATTATGAACATCTTCAACATTTTGAAGATTATGTACTTGCAACACTTCAATGACAAGTACAACCAAATACAAATATACAGAAGCATGAAGTTAATTATATCAAAATTGTGTCATTGTAATGGAAGCATCAAAACAAAATACCTAAACCTAGTTAGGATCATAATTAGTAAGGGTCACATCTTTTTACATACTAGACTTCAACTGCTTGCTAGGGTTTTGTCATAAACCCTAGGCTCAATCTTTGACACACAAAGCCTTAGATTCAATCAAAATCATAGTACTATACATCTAAGGTTTCAACAATATGCTTTTGGAATTATATGTCAAGTTCTACTAGGGCTTGTTGCAAACCCTAGATTTTATCATCAAAGCTAAATCATATCAATAATCGAAACAATATCATCATGTCCTAGAATATTGACCTCTACTAGGGTTTGTTATAAACCCTAGATTGCTCAAACCAAAACATGAGTATCAACAATTAAGTTAGCATACTCACATAAACATATCTAGGATGTAATAACATTTCACATCAATATCTACTAGGTAAACCCAAGATCAATACATCAAACACTTTTGACTAGGTTAGGGTTTCGATCAAATAGAGGAATATGGACCTAGGGCTTCATTCCTAGGATCTTACTTTAGTTATTTACAAGGGTCTTGTTCATAAACCCTAAATCCCAAAAATCTAGGGTTTCTAGACATTAACAACGAACCCGAAAGAACTAGGGTTTTACCATGACATTACCAAAACCCTAAACTTCAAAAGAATAAGATTTCATCATATGTTTTTATCAACAAACCCGAAGAAGCCTAGGGTTTCATTATTTAACATTGACATACCCTTAACATCAAGAGACTAGGGTTTTACAGTGAACCCTAAAGGTTAGGGTTTCATCGAATGATCAAATGACAAGAGACAATATAACGATGGTAGATTCAATCTAATGATTAATCACCCTAACAAGAATCTTTATGATTCAGAAACCTGGAGATAACGATGTTAGTAATGTAAAACAAATTTCAAAAGAGAATGATTGTACCTTTTCTATGAAGAGAACCTTGTAACAAAACTTGTAGCCTAAGACATACCTTGAGTTGTTCTTTAACAAACCTTGTAGGACATTAATTCTTGAAGGGCTTCCTTTGCAACAAAACTTTTTTCAAGATTCAAGTCTTTCCTTTGAAGTCTCCTACATAACCTTTGTGTATTCTGCAAGCTTTCCTACCAAGGAAAATTATAAAGAAAATGTTATTAATATACAATACAAACAAATTTTGATGTGAGGAGGAAACCAAACATGAAGGATGAAACAAGAATATACTTATCTTTTGGTAAAATGGTGAAGGCTCCCTTTGAATCCAATCTTTTTGAGGGATACCTACAACTTATCAAAACAACTTCAAGAATTTCTAACAAAATATATTGAATCTATGAACTATGAAAATCAAAACATAAAAGAAAACATTGCAAAACTTAAAGTAGGATATGCAAGGGATAGTATCCCTTAAGAGTCTCTAGCAAATAAGTCTTTGACTTCAGATTCTTCTTTCATGTTCTTCTTTGGTGGAGCTTCATCAACAACATTTGCATGTTCTCTTTCTCTCTTCTTATTCCTTGGATTTTCAGGACAATGACTTTTGTAATGGCCCATCTTATGACAATTGTAGCATTCAATCTTGGATAGGTCAACTTTCTTCCTAGGTCCTTTAAGCTTCTTGAATAGATCCTTCTTCTTGTGTTGAGCAGTGTAGGCATTTGAAATGTTGTCTTGTTCATCCGCCTTGTTATTTACTAATGAGATGCAAGATTCTTCTTGACTACATGCATTCCACATTTGTTCAAAGGTTGGAGTATCATTCCAATTGCTGATCCCTGATGCAAAAGAGCTCCAAGATTTTGGTAGAACTAGTAGTGCAACAATCACGAGTTCTTTCTTTGGTACAATTTCATCTATAGCTTGGAGTTCATCTCTTATCCTAGAGATCCTTACAAAATATGATGAAATAGTATCATCCTTCGTCATCTTAATTGTTCTTAGTTCATTCTTGAGACTAGCTATCTGACCATTGTTCTTGATGGTAAATAACTTGGAGACGACTTCATACATTTCTTGAGTGGAATCTATATTGGATATGTATGGGATTAGATTTTCCTTTACTCCATCTACTATCAGATTCATGGCCAAGATGTCAATTTCCCTGAATTTCTCCTTTCCTATATCATTTGTAGGTTTCTTAACTTTTCCTTGAATAAGGTCCAAAACTTTATGTTTAGCGAGAATAAGATCTATCCTCTTTTTCCACACCCTGTAGTTGGAGGCTCCTTATAGCTCGTTTTCTGTCTTCATTGAGGTTGTCATAGTCTCTGTAGATAATAGGCTTCTTTAATGACCTTCTTTTGTTTCTTCCTCCTTAACTCTTCTTTCAATTGACCTTTAAGCTTCCTTTTCCTTCCTTCTTCACCTTAGCTTTGTAACCATGTTAGAAAATCAGAAAGACAAAAAGATTGTCCTATGTTGATAATTGATATTCTTGTATTCTTACTATCTTTTATGTTCTTTTCATCAAGCAATCATCAAATCAAAACATGAAGATCAATGACACTAGATGTAGGCACTCAGCCAGGGCTAAAACTGTTGATTTTTTGTAGCATCAGAAAGTGTTCCAAGTCTCAAACTTTGCAAGGAGGCTTGGACAAGAGAATTCCAAAGAACCCATAAACCGTTTTGTGGAAATTCCACTTGGTTCACGACTTATTAAAATAATTAATTATTTTAATGAAGACCCTAAGTTTAAACTTAGGGAAATGAAATAATTAAAGGGTGTTAATAAGTCAGAGTGTGAATCTTCTAGAAAACAAAGATCAAGTCAAGTTTTAATCTTAGCCATTGATTAAACTTCTAATTTGGGCCGTTGATTCTCCAACGAGAAGATTATAAAAGAAGGCTTGAGGGTCACTTGGAAAATAAGACGGGCATACACTTAGTACCCGAAGGAGATCGATTCTGAAGTAAGAGAATTCGATTTAAGTGGGAGAGTTGCAGGGTGAAGATTTTGCAGAAGCAGAAGGAGGAGGGAGTCAGCAAGTGATTGAGGTCAGGGATAGAGGGAAGCAGTGGGCCACTGGAGGCAACTTTGGGCTGCAGCGCAGAGAACCCACGCAGACCCTACACAGACTTACGCAGTCCAGCGCTGGGACTGCGCAGAGAAACACACAGATAGGCACAGGAGATAGCAGAGGTTGATCAGGGTGTCACAGATTTGTCGGAAGGAGCCGAGAATTTTGTCTCAGGTGTTTCAGATTTTATTTGCTAGTTTTTTTCCTTGTAAAGAAATCATTTGCTAAAGAATTAATAAAACCCTCATCTGCTGCACCGGTTTTCCTGCATTTGGTTTTTTTCCGGGGACAATTGTCCAAAAATAACTGTGTACATGTGATTGATTCTTGTGCTTATGTCCTTTACTGTTAATTTCTCTGCATATGTATTGTGAATGTTGCAGTAGTATTTATTTCGATATTTGCCAGAAGATTTTTGAAAATAACTTATTGGAATAATAAGTAGGAGGAATAAATCTATCACTGCAACTGTATATTTTTCAGATTGAAAAATTCACATGGTATCAGAGCCAGAGATGAGTAATAGGAACAGAGAATCGACTAGTGAACGGGTGTTTACCGTTGCAGTAGCAGCGCAGAAGGGTTCACGCAGTTCTCCAGGGAGGGAAAGAAGCATGATAGAACAAATGGATCACGATGTCTCTGTTTTGGCATCTAGACTTGAAGAAGAATTTGCTTGCGTATCGAGCACTGCTTCTTCTGATGTCTATTATATTGACAGTGGAGCCTCTGCTCACATGACTGGAGTACGGGAATGTTTTTTCGACTACCGAGAAGAGTAGATGAATTTTAAAATAACCATGGGTAATAAAGCAAAATGCACTCCTATTGGGAGAGGTACCGTAGTTTTTCAGACAGAGGCTCGAAATAAGATCTGGGCCACTAATGTACTGCATGTGCTCGGGTTGGGGATGAACTTGCTCCCAGTGTCTCAGCTTCAAACCGAGGTTATGACGTCTACTTTATTAGCAATAGGGTCTACGTCAAACACCCCAGTTGGAAGAAGAAGGCAGAGATTGGGGTAAGAAGCAACAAACTTTACAAGTTGCAGCTTGAGTCTCCAATGGTACTGGTCGGAAACGCAGATGAAACAGACCTGAATGAGCTATGGCATAGAAGAATGGGACATTTGCATCATGGGGCATTAAAAATTCTCCAGAAGACTGTCACTGGAGTTCTAGAGTTGAGCACTAAACGAGATGATGTCTGCAAGGGGTGCGTATTGGGAAAATATGCCAAGGCAACGTATTAGAGAAGCAACAATAGGGCCAAGGGTGTATTGGACTTAATACACTCGGATATCTGTGGACCAATGTCCACTAGAGCTCTTAGTGGTGCCGAGTACTTTGTCACCTTCATTGATGACCATTCCAAGAAAATTTGGATCTACTTTTTGAAGAACAATGATGAAGTCTTCAGTCGGTTTAAAGAGTTTAAGGCTCTGGTTGAAAATCTGACAGGAAAGCGGATCAAGGTGTTGCGATCAGACAATGGTGGTTAATACATAGATAAGGAATTCACTGGATTCTGCACAAGGAAAGGTATCAAAAGAGAGTGGACAACTCCATACAATCCAGAGTAGAATGGTGTGGTAGAAAGGAAAAATAGGGCTATTGTCGAAACAACAAGGGCAATGCTATATGACCAAGACATGCCCAAATTTGTATGGGCTGAAGCTTGTAATACAACTGTCTATGTTCAAAACAAGACTCCTCATGCTGCATTGGGAAAGATCACGTCGGAAAGTGTCTTCACTGGCAGTAAGCCTGAAGTGAACCACTTTAAGATCTTCGACATTATAGCTTATTGTCATGTGCCCAGTGAGAAGAGGAAGAAGTTGGAGATGACTGCAGAAAAGGGGTATCTGGTAGGATACAACGAGAATGCAAAGGCATATCGCATCTACATTCCTGAGAGCAGGAAAGTCGTGGTGCGGAGGGATGTGAAGTTAATGGAGGAGAAGGCCTTTAAAAGGTCCCGCGAGTTGCCTTCTGCTACGCAGTCTGAGGAGGAGCCTTTGGTTCAGCCCCAACAACCAGCGACAGAAAATTCAGTTGCCTCTCCAAGGCATGGGGATCCAAGGGACGTGTCTCCTGAGGATTTGCAAGAGGGAGAGCCGGTAAATCCACCCACCACCAGTGGAAGAATGAGTAGGGAACTACGACATATTCTGAAAGATGCAGAGGACTTTGTAGGAGTCCCCCGAAATGAGAAGAGACATCGTAAGCAACCTGAAAGGTATCAAGCCTTGGTTGCTCAAGTCAGAGAACCTTCCAGTTTGCGGGAAGCAGCTCAGCATCAGGTGTGGGTTGATGCAATGGTGGAAGAGTACAGTTCCATCATGACGAATGATGTCTGGGAAGTGGTCCCCAGACCTCAAGAGAGATCAGTTGTAGGATCAAGGTGAATCTACAAGATCAAGTATGTTGCTGATGGCAGCATCGAGAAATTTAAAGCCAGGTTTGTGGCTAAGGGGTATGCTCAAAAGGAAGGGATCGATTATGAAGAAACCTTCGCCCCAGTAGCCAGATACACTTCTATCAGATCCGTGAATTCCCTTGTTGCGTAGATGGGATGGGAGATTCACCAGATGGACATCAAGACGACATTTCTTAACAGGATGATAGAGGAAGAAGTGTATATAGAACAACCAGAGGGCTTCGAGATGCATGATTAGAAGATTCATGTGTGCAGACTGAAGAAAGCATTGTATGGATTGAAGCAAGCTTCTAGAGCCTGGTATGGTCGAATTGACAGCTACTTGCAGAAAATGGGATTCGTCAAGAGTGACGCAGATCCCAATCTCTTCTATCTAAGAATGGGGAGTGAGCCTCTGATACTGGTTTTGTATGTAGATGATCTATTCTTGACAGGATCATCAAGGCTCATCATAGATTGCAAGAAGAATTTGGCTGAGGAATTTGACATGAAGGATCTAGGACGGATGCACTATTTTCTGGGGTTGGAAGTTTAGCAGTAGAATGGGGAAATCTTTCTTGGTCAAGGAAGATACACTACAGAGATTCTGAAGAGATTTCAGATGGAGGATTATAGACCCATGACAACTCCAATGATCACCAACTAGAAGAAAATCGACACGTCCGAAGACGATGAGGCTGGTCGTACGTTATATAGGCAGCTCATAGGATCACTGATGTATCTGGTAAACACAAGGCCAAACATCTGTTATGCTGTAAATACCCTCAGTCAGTTCATGGTAGAACCTAAGAGGGCTCATTGGGCAGCAACCAAGCACGTTCTCAGGTACCTTCAAGGAACAATCGAGCTTGGATTGAAGTACACCTGTAGCAATGATGTTAGGTTGAGTGGTTTCACCGACGCAGATTGGGCTGGGAGTTCAGTAGATCGGAAGAGTACTAGTGGGTATTGTTTCAGTCTAGGATCAGGAATGACTTCCTGGTGCAGCAGGAAAGAGAAGTCCGTAGCACTGAGCTTAGCAGAAGCAGAGTATATGGCAGCCAACACAGCTTCCTATGAGGCCATATGGCTTCGAAAACTGCTAGTGAACCTACTCAAGGAGAAAATGGAAGCGACCAGTATCTTATGCGATAATCAAAGTTGCATCAAGCTCTTTGAAAATCCCGTGTTTCATGATCGGTTGAAGCATATTGATATCAGGGGTCACTTCATCAGGGATTGTGTACAACGTGGAGCTGTTCAGTTGCAGTACAATCCAACAGGAGAACAGGTGGCAGACATCCTCACAAAAGCTCTGGGGAAGAATAAGTTTGTCTACTTCAGAGAGAAGATGGGGATGATGAAGAATCCATTCCAGTAGTGGGAATGGATAGGGTCAGTATTCAGAGGGAGCTGTAGTACAGATGCAGCAGTGACAGTGGTAGTATCAAAGGCAATAGTACAGAAGATAACAGCGCAGCAGATGAGGGGTAGCGTCCAGGGATTAGCAACGCAAAGGGTGCTTCAAAAGCAGAGCAACATGCAGTAGGCATATTGTTGGAACACCTTCCTCGCTAAGAGGGAGTGTTGATTTTTGTAGAATCAGAAAGTGTTCCGTCTCAAACTTTGCAAGGAGGCTTGGACAACAGTGTTCTAAAGAACCCAAAAACTGTTTTGTGGAAATTCCACTCGGTTCATGACTTATTAAAATAATTAATTATTTTAATGAAGACCTTAAGTTTAAACTTAGGGAAATGAAATAATTAAAGGGTATTAATAAGTCAGAGTGTGAATATTCTAGAAAACAAAGATCAAGTCAAGTTTTAATCTTAGCATTGATTAAACTTCTAATTTGGGCCGTTGATTCTCCAACGAGAAGATTATAAAAGAAGTCTTGAGGGTCACTTGGAAAATAAGACGGGCATACACTCAGTACCCGAGGGAGATCGATTTTGAAGTAAGAGAATTTGATTTCAGTGGGAGAGTTGCAGGGCGAAGATTTTGTAGAAGCAGAAGGAGGAGGGAGTCAGCAAGTGATTGAGGTCAGGGATAGAGGGAAGTAGTGGGCCACTGGGGGCAGCTCTGGGCTACAGCGCAAAGAACCCACGCAGACCCTATGCAAACTTACGCAGTCCAACGCTGGGACTACGCAAAGAAACACATAGACAGGCACAGGAGATAGCAGACGTTGATCTAGGTGTCAGGGATTTGTCAGAAGGAGCCGGGAATTCTGTCTTAGGTGTTTCGGATTTTATCTGCCAGTATTTTTCCTTGTAAAGAAATCATTTGTTGAAGAATTAATAAAACCCTCATCTGCTGCACTGGTTTTCCTGCATTGGGTTTTTCCGGGGACAATTGTCCAAAAATAACTCTGTACATGTGATTGATTCTTGTGCTTATGTCCTTTCTTTATTCATTTCTCTGTATATATGTTGTTAATGTTGTAGTAGTAGTATTTATTTCAGTATTTACAGAATTTACGAAACAAAACTTATTGAAATAATAAGTAGGAGAATAAATCTCTATTCACTTCATATTTGTATAGTTTCGTTTAAAATTTCACGATAGAGGAA
Organism: Pinus albicaulis; assembly: GCA_034641835.2. NCBI lineage: Eukaryota > Viridiplantae > Streptophyta > Pinopsida > Pinales > Pinaceae > Pinus > Pinus albicaulis. The sequence goes on along the minus strand of CM076581.1, from coordinate 628,415,998 downwards.
TAGTTATTGGTCATAGGATCTTCTTCGGGACCAAGAGTACATAGCAGAGAGGCAGCAGAGACAACAAAGGAAGCAGCGCAGCCACCAGGAGAGGTGAAGCAGGTCCACACAGGGACTGCGCAGTGTTTCCAAGAGACAGTTCGAGTTTTGTTGGAGATCGGGGTTTCTGAGCCGGGAGGGCTGAAACTTCATTTTCCGAGAGGCAGATCGATTTAGAGAGGAGATGATGCAGTCCACAACCATCCCCATGCAGGCCTACGCATCTACTACGGAGAGGGAGTTGGGGTTTCGCTAGTTCAGATCCGGATCAATTGGGACTTGCAGTGGGAGGTAAAACTCACTATTTTTTGTCTGCCATGATTTCTCTGTACTAGATAGCCAGCAAGGCATCCAAAGATTGCATCTGGAAAACTACTTCTTAATAATACAAACCCTCAGATCTGTTGCCCCGGTTTTCCCGCATTGGGTTTTTCCGAGGACTTAGTCCAAAATAAAGGTGTCCTATGTGTGATTGATTTCTCGCTCAATTTCCTTGTTTCAGAATCATATTTAATTAAGTGTAGGCTGCTTCAGTAGTTTACTTCAATAATTCATGATGCATTCTGAATTAATTATGTAAATGGAATTTACATAATAGGAGAAGTAAACTCAGATAGTTGTAGTAGGATTCCTAAGATTGTCAGATCTAGGAATTTTCACAAACACTACGTTGGTGTCCGATATGTCGCTACAAAGAAGTGATACATATTGGAGAGTAGTTCCCATAGTCCTTGTCAAGGCGAGAACATAGCGTGTGCTACATGGTTAAATACAAGCGAGAAGAGCGAGAAGTCCCTAAGCTCTGGATTGTGATACCCCTCCTTTGAACCATTTGGGCATCAATGAAATTGTGGATAGCCCCTTTCCATTAGAAGCTGGCTCTGTTGCCCATCAGTCTTTCAAGGTCAAAAACTTGGGTACCTCACGTAGAGATGCAAGGACCCGTTCGGAAGGTGCAAAGGAAGCTCCTCTGGGTGGTGGTGGCTCTCTGAGGGTGTTGCTGTCATCTCCACCCATCTCAAAATATGTCTCATCCTAAGCATTCTTTGTTAGACTAGACCTGTTAGCTGGGCCTTGCACCCTTAATGTCTGTGGTATGGTGCCCACGGATCCTGACAGGTAAAACACAACTTCCTCCTTTGGAGGTCTCTCCGGGTCTCCTCATCCGTCTGTCCACGCCCCTGATTGGCCCTAGGTGGTGGAGCCCTGGTGTCTCTTCCCCTCTGCTGGAAACCTTGTTTGGGTGGTAATGGTGGTCTAGCCCTATGTAGGGCATGCTGTAGGTTCGGGCTCAACCCACTGTGTCCTGCAATGTAGTGGGCCTATTGGACCTCACTAATCCCTATAATGGCTCTGCTAGCCCCTCCACAAACATGTAGATACTCCTAGCCTCCGAAAAATCCAGAATCATCACAGAAAACCTCAGAAACTCCGAAATATATATACCTTAACACTCCCGGTATGCTTGAGCCTTGTCAGCTCCTCAAAGTACTTCTCAGGATCTTTCCTCTCAAAGCGCTCCAACACCCTTCGGGTGAAATCATCATAAGCGGCCACTCCTGCATGTCCCAATGTGGTTAGCTCATGGAACCACCAATCATGAGCTTCCCCTGCAAATCCAACGGGGCAATATCGATTTCCTCTCCCTCTATCATCTGGTTCAGCTGGAAATAGACATCCAACTTTTCGACCCATGATTTGGCTGAGCTCTTGGAAAAGCCATCGAAAGTTGGGAGAAACAACCTCCCTAGAGTGCGCTGCAAATCTGTCCCTTGCGTGTAGCCTCCTCCACTCTGTCCCTTGGGCTTATTGTTGGACTTGAACTGGCAAAAATCCCTAAAAGTAATGGCCTTCCCAAAATCGGGTCCATAGGATTGATACTCCAAGAAATAATCTCCCTCCGTAGGGCATATTCTCCTGCTCTTGTTGTCCACCAGGGCCAGGGGTCAGGAACGTGGGAATGGTGGATCTAGGGGGCGTGTCTGGAATAAGAGGCATGTTGGGATTAAGAGATGCGTGGAGCTATGAAGTGCCCAATCCTTCCCCCAATTAGAAATCCCCATGGACTCCCTTACCCTTGTTGCAGTTGTTATTCCACTGGCCCATTTCTTCAATGTTCTTGGACAAGTCTTGCACTGCCTTCAACAAAAGATGAGTAAATTCCTCATCCTTACTCCTTTTATCTCCCTTATTGTCCCCCATGTTTGCTTCCACAATCTCCGGTTCAGTTATCATAGGATCTGGGGTAATCTGCAGTGCCCTTTATCTTCTCCTGTACCTCTGTCTTCGGTAAGTCACGTTTTGCTTATCTGCCAGTGGCATAGACTGTGTTGCTCCCACAGGCTTAGCCAAGTCTATGAGCTTTGATACCACTGTAATATTCCTAGGGAATTTTTACAGCAAATAAAAAAGCATGCATAGACACAAAAACCATAAAACAACAAACACACAATTAGATCCAGAAATTGCACCAAAAACTGCATTGTTGAGCCATTTTATTGATAAATAAGGGTGTACAACAAGGTGCTGGAAAGAGTGAACCTGGGCTTGCAAAGCAAGCTATTAAAGCAAAAGCAAGAATATGTCCCCTCACAATTTCATAATGCGCAGCTGCCCGGAAAATACGGTTGAGTAAGAGCGCTTCTTGGGCCCTGCCAGGCCTCAGAAAATTCTGGGAAATTAATCTCAGCCTCTCCACCAAATACCCAGAATAACCCACAAAGGATTTGACCAATGGTTGACCTCGGAAATTCGGCCCTATTTCCCTCAATGGCTCTGTTACTGGGTGATTCAACCCACCTATAAATCATTCAGCAAATGGCCTTCAAAATAGATGCAATCCCTGCTAAAATACTTCCTCGACCTTCTCTCCAAGTTTCAACCTCAACCACCCTTCACTCAACCTCCCGGAGTATCTCCACCAAGAACTACTCAATCCCTGCGTTGTTGTAGTTGAACCTCTCACTGGAATCGGACTCTTTGCTGCTAGTATGACTTGGGACTGAGTAGGACTCCCTCCTTGGGCTGGCACTCAAAGTTCATTGAAGCAAGGGTTGAGATTTCTGCTCGGAAACACTCGTGTGCTAAACAACACTTGCAGACTTGGCTCTCGCTCAAGCGTGCTATGTCAAAAGACAATTTTTGCAAATGATGAATGGATGGAAAATTGAGTGTCCCTTTCTCTTTTTGTCAAAGAGCCTCCAAAATGCCCATGTGGGCCTAACTCGAATTCCCAACACCAATTCTGCTCCAATGGGAGTGTATTGCTCATGTGGGTCGTAATTCCCATGAGGTGGTCCCCATGCTCCACTAAGGTCGTAATATTCCCCCCCAGCTCTAATGTTTGGGGGTGCTCTAAGCCAAAAATCATGTGGGACCTCTAAACCCACATTTCCTAAGTGGAACTGTGTATTATAGCTAAATTGGCCAAAATTGATATTTCACTTAGCAAAATGCTAAGTGGGAATATCCCGCAACTTATTGAAGCCAATTTCACAAAGACCACTTGGAAACCAAGTT